>CM069859.1:41717661-42250161 GCA_036172795.1 Pelodytes ibericus | reverse complement strand
CCATGCATCATACTTAGTTATCAGTATGTATCCATGCATCATACTAAGTTATCAGTATGTATCCATGCATCATACTTAGTTATCAGTATGTATCCATGCATCATACTTAGTTATCAGTATGTATCCATGCATCATACTTAGTTATCAGTATGTATCCATGCATCATACTAAGTTATCAGTATGTATCCATGCATCATACTTAGTTATCAGTATGTATCCATGCATCATACTTAGTTATCAGTATGTATCCATGCATCATACTTAGTTATCAGTATGTATCCATGCATCATACTTAGTTATCAGTATGGATCCATGCATCATACTTAGTTATCAGTATGGATCCATGCATCATACTAAGTTATCAGTATGTATCCATGCATCATACTAAGTTATCAGTATGTATCCATGCATCATACTTAGTTATCAGTATGTATCCATGCATCATACTTAGTTATCAGTATGTATCCATGCATCATACTTAGTTATCAGTATGTATCCATGCATCATACTTAGTTATCAGTATGTATCCATGCATCATACTTAGTTATCAGTATGTATCCATGCATCATACTTAGTTATCAGTATGTATCCATGCATCATACTTAGTTATCAGTATGTATCCATGCATCATACTTAGTTGTCAGTATGTATCCATGCATCATACTTAGTTATCAGTATGTAACCATGCATCATACTAAGTTATCAGTATGTATCCATGCATCATACTTAGTTGTCAGTATGTATCCATGCATCATACTTAGTTATCAGTATGTATCCATGCATCATACTAAGTTATCAGTATGTATCCATGCATCATACTTAGTTATCAGTATGGATCCATGCATCATACTTAGTTATCAGTATGTATCCATGCATCATACTTAGTTATCAGTATGTATCCATGCATCATACTTAGTTATCAGTATGTATCCATGCATCATACTTAGTTGTCAGTATGTATCCATGCATCATACTTAGTTATCAGTATGTATCCATGCATCATACTAAGTTATCAGTATGTATCCATGCATCATACTAAGTTATCAGTATGTATCCATGCATCATACTTAGTTATCAGTATGTATCCATGCATCATACTAAGTTATCAGTATGTATCCATGCATCATACTTAGTTATCAGTATGGATCCATGCATCATACTTAGTTATCAGTATGTATCCATGCATCATACTAAGTTATCAATATGTATCCATGCATCATACTTAGTTATCAGTATGGATCCATGCATCATACTTAGTTATCAGTATGGATCCATGCATCATACTTAGTTATCAGTATGGATCCATGCATCATACTTAGTTATCAGTATGGATCCATGCATCATACTTAGTTGTTAGTATGTATCCATGCATCATACTTAGTTATCAGTATGTATCCATGCATCATACTAAGTTATCAGTATGTATCCATGCATCATACTAAGTTATCAGTATGTATCCATGCATCATACTTAGTCATCAGTATGTATCCATGCATCATACTTAGTTATCAGTATGTATCCATGCATCATACTTAGTTATCAGTATGTATCCATGCATCATACTTAGTTATCAGTATGTATCCATGCATCATACTAAGTTATCAGTATGTATCCATGCATCATACTAAGTTATCAGTATGGATCCATGCATCATACTTAGTTATCAGTATGTATCCATGCATCATACTTAGTTATCAGTATGGATCCATGCATCATACTTAGTTATCAGTATGTATCCATGCATCATACTAAGTTATCAGTATGTATCCATGCATCATACTTAGTTATCAGTATGTATCCATGCATCATACTAAGTTATCAGTATGTATCCATGCATCATACTTAGTTATCAGTATGTATCCATGCATCATACTTAGTTATCAGTATGTATCCATGCATCATACTTAGTTATCAGTATGTATCCATGCATCATACTTAGTTATCAGTATGTATCCATGCATCATACTTAGTTATCAGTATGTATCCATGCATCATACTAAGTTATCAGTATGTATCCATGCATCATACTAAGTTATCAGTATGTATCCATGCATCATAATTAGTTATCAGTATGTATCCATGCATCATACTAAGTTATCAGTATGTATCCATGCATCATAATTAGTTATCAGTATGTATCCATGCATCATACTTAGTTATCAGTATGTATCCATGCATCATACTTAT
This sequence comes from Pelodytes ibericus, assembly GCA_036172795.1. Lineage (NCBI taxonomy): Eukaryota > Metazoa > Chordata > Amphibia > Anura > Pelodytidae > Pelodytes > Pelodytes ibericus. The sequence continues at coordinate 42,247,974 of CM069859.1, read as the reverse complement.
TTATCAGTATGTATCCATGCATCATACTTAGTTATCAGTATGTATCCATGCATCATACTAAGTTATCAGTATGTATCCATGCATCATACTAAGTTATCAGTATGTATCCATGCATCATACTTAGTTATCAGTATGTATCCATGCATCATACTTAGTTATCAGTATGTATCCATGCATCATACTTAGTTATCAGTATGTATCCATGTATCATACTTAGTTATCAGTATGTATCCATGCATCATACTAAGTTATCAGTATGTATCCATGCATCATACTTAGTTATCAGTATGTATCCATGCATCATACTTAGTTATCAGTATGTATCCATGCATCATACTTAGTTATCAGTATGTATCCATGCATCATACTTAGTTATCAGTATGTATCCATGCATCATACTTAGTTATCAGTATGTATCCATGCATCATACTAAGTTATCAGTATGTATCCATGCATCATACTAAGTTATCAGTATGTATCCATGCATCATAATTAGTTATCAGTATGTATCCATGCATCATACTAAGTTATCAGTATGTATCCATGCATCATAATTAGTTATCAGTATGTATCCATGCATCATACTTAGTTATCAGTATGTATCCATGCATCATACTTATTTATCAGTATGTATCCATGCATCATACTTAGTTATCAGTATGTATCCATGCATCATACTAAGTTATCAGTATGTATCCATGCATCATACTAAGTTATCAGTATGTATCCATGCATCATACTTAGTTATCAGTATGTATCCATGCATCATACTTAGTTATCAGTATGTATCCATGCATCATACTTAGTTATCAGTATGTATCCATGTATCATACTTAGTTATCAGTATGTATCCATGCATCATACTAAGTTATCAGTATGTATCCATGCATCATACTTAGTTATCAGTATTTTTCAGGATATTTAACCCATTCATATGCTTGTTAGCTGTTGCTGACTGTGATGTATCTGTCTAGGATGTCTGCGTGATGTACGTCTCAATGGTCACCAGTTGCCGTTGGATGGGCACAGTAATGGGTACAGCACTGTAGCAGGCCTGCATGGAGTCAGCAATGGATGTTATTCAGATGCCTGCAAGAAGGAACCATGTCAAAATCCTCTTAACTGCATTGATTTATGGAGAAAACGTGAATGCAGGTATTTTCCCTGTCAGGAAAGAAGACTTAGAAACAGAGAAACATAGAATGTGTCGGCAGATAAGAACCATTCGGTCCATCTAGTTTGACCAATTTTCTAAATACTTTTATTAGTCCCCAGTTCCCTACCTTATATCTTGGATAGGCTTGTGCCTATCCCACACATGCTTAAACTCCCTCACTGTGTTTACCTCTACCACTGCCGCTGGAATGCTATTCCATACATCCACTACCCTCTCAGTAAAATAATACGTCCTGATATTACTTTTAAATCGTTGTCCCTCTGTGTCAGACTATGTCCTCTAGTTTCTCTTCTTTTAAAAATACTCTCTTCCTTTACTGTGTTGATTCCCTTTATGTATTTAAATGTTTCTATCATATCCCCCCTGTTATGTCTTTCCTCCAAGCTATACATGTTAAGATGCTTTAACCTTTCCTGGTAAGTTTTATCCTTCAACCCATGAACCAGTTTAGTAGCCCTTCTCTGAACTCTCTCCAAAGTATCAATATCCCTCTGGAGATACAGTCTCCAGTACTGCGTACAATACTCCAAGTGAGGTCTCACCAGTGCTCTGTACAATGGCATGAGCACTTCCCTCTTTCTACTGCTAATACCTCTCCCTATGCAACCAAGCATTCTGCTAATACCTCTCCCTATGCAACCAAGCATTCTGCTAGCATTTCCTGCTGCTCTATTGCATTGCCTACCTACCTTCAAGTCCTCTGAAATTATTACTCCTAAATCCCTTTCCTCAGATGTTGAGGTTAGGACTGTACCAAATAGTCTATATTCTGCTTTTGGGTTTTTACGCCCAAGGTGCATAATCTTGCACTTGTCCACATTAAATGGCAGTTGCCACTGCTCTGACCATTTTTCTAGTCATGGTCTTATTAGCTAAATCATTTGCCATTTGGCTTATCCCTCCATGAATATCAACCCTGCTGCAAATCTTTGTATCATCAGCAAAAAGACATACTTTGCCAACAAGACCTTCTGCAATATCACTAATAAAAATATTAAAGAGAATGGGTCCAAGAACAGATCCCTGAGGTACCCCACTAGTAACAAGACCTTGTATCGAATATACTCCATTAACTACAAACCTCTGTTGCCTGTCACTCAGCCATTGTCTAATCCATTCAACAATATTGAAATCCAATATTGTATGTGTAAAGTCCACTTGCCACTTGAGCTTTACATGCTCTGACCTTTAGCCCGGCCTTATAATTAATACGGGAGTGACTGGCAGCTGTTGTCCCGCCTACTTGCAAATGTAGTTTCCTGAGCCAACTCTACCTGAGACAGGGATATGCAAAGTGTCCGTACAAGCACACCTGTGTCCGTGGCAAGGTCCATGAAGGCCAATTGAACATCATTAAATAGTCCATCACAAAATGCAATACATGTCCACCATGAACAATCTCGGTGCCAACCCTGGTCTGAGGGCAGAGAGTATATACGACTCTGGCATATTGAGGGGCAAAATCCTGGCATATTGTGTGGCTAAATCCTGGCATATTGGTTGGTTTTCTTGTTTTCCTCCTCTAAAAACTAGGTGCGTCTTATGGTGAGGTGCGTCTTATGGAGCGAAAAATACGGTATACTGTGTCCCCCCAAAAAAATTATAAAAAAAACCCACTTTTTTTTGCCATTTTTAAGCTCTTTATTATATTTTATACATTACACAAAGGGTTAAGTCTACAAAAAATGAAAGCCCTATCTGCCCTTAAAAAAACTATATATTATATGTAGGGATTCATTTAAAAAACAAATGTGCACTTAACCAGTAACTGTAAACACATCTGTTTTGTTCAGATGCCCAGCAGGTAAAGTGGAAGTGACAAACAATGTGACTGGTCACAAGCATTGCTATCCGTCACCCTGCACGAGGTGGAGCTGTCGGAATGGTGGCATCTGTCTGGCTCAAACCCACCAGAAGTATACTTGCCAGTGCAGGGATGGCTACAAGGGAAGGATATGTGAAAGCATCCAGACACGGACTGGAAAAACTGCTGGTCTCAGTTCAGGATCCATTTTAGCAATCAGCATGTGTCTCCTCATCTTCATAGGTACGATTGTGATATCCTTTGCAGTTGAGCTGCCATCTTGGCGTGGGCATTATTTCTCTTATAGATCTGCAAGATTTAATTTCAAAATTAATTATAAATACCACATTTTATGAAAAGAAAATACTTTCTAGACAGGTGTGTTAAATAAACGAAACTTAAATTCAATATGAAAATCTTAAAAAAATGCTGGGAGCCCGCTGTTAATTGCTAAACAGGAGCCAATGCAATGAAGGACTGACAAGAAAGCAATGGAAGAGAGATCTGTTCTACTAGAGACACAGATCTCCCTAATCCCTTGCTTGGTCCCATGAGGATGTATGCCTGCTCACATGTGCAGCCAGTGGACCTAATATAGTTTTATATCCTGGGCTATATATGTATAGAAACAGAGAGAAAGAGCTCTTTGTATGTAAATCTCCTCCAACTTCAACATTTGCCAGTCTTCCTTTTATTAGATCTTTACATTTTTCTGCCATGAAAGCACATTATATTTCTAATTAAGTCCTGAGATTCCATGAATATGTATTAGAAATTCCTTCCTGTTTTTGTTGGAAGGGCAACCAATCGAGCATTATCATTTCTCGGAGCCAGCAAATGATTAGCTAATTTTTGTAGCTTTGTTGTTGCAGCCTTGTTGGTCTCCTACACAGTGTGGAGCCAATGGGGAAGATCCAAGTTCCGCAAAGGAGGAGTTTATCACATTCCTGCCGAGCATGAAAGCTGGGAGGACATGAGAGAGAACGTCTTAAACTATAATGAAGAAGGAGGGGGCGAGCACGAACAGGTATAACATACGGGATTTGTATAAATTCACCCTGTCATTCAAAACATAATTACATTGATCAACAGTGTGAGTTTAAAAAGTGTAAGAAAAGTGTAGACATACAACAAGCTCTGCCCTTTTATTTTTATTAAATAATCTCCTTAGCCTACCCATATGACATGGTGCCAAGGTTAGCCATCACCTTTCCAGAAAGTCACCTCAGTGGGCATTTAGCAAGAACACCATACATTATACACTTATTTCTATAGCGCCAACAATTTACGTAGCGCTAGGTACAGAGTATAGATTGGGACTAAATACTACATTCGACGAACACTGACAGACTGATACATGAGGCAGAGAACCCTGCCAGCACGCTTATAATCTGGGAATCTTGGATGTAGCTCATTTTAAAGGATCTGTACATTGTTTTAACTGCGAATGTAGAGAATAAAAAATGATTACAAATGATCTATACATTGTGTTAGCAAAACTGCAAGCAAATGCCTAAATTAGGAGAAAAATGTGTTTTAAATTGGTCCTCACTTGTAGCCTGATATGCAAATGAACTAGTTTTCTATTGGGAATGTGTAATTTGCATTTCCAGCCACAGGTGATGTCATAAGCAGGAGACTCCACAGACACATTTGAAACGCATTTGCTTGCAGTTCTTTTAGCACAATATATAGATCATTTTCAATCATTTTTTATTTTCTACAGTACAATTCACAGTATTTTACTGTAAAAATTCACAGTAAAAACAATGTTTAGGTGATACAGTCCCTTTTAGGCTGCATATTGCATTTCCTGGGTGAACCTTGGCTTTGATGTCACATTTGGTAGACAATTCCCATAGCTTTGAAATCATTTCTATGATTTAATTATACAGATAATGTTTTAGTCTCCTTATTTTATACAATATACAAGTACATTCTGCAGTTTGCACACAAAGGTGCAGATTTCTGTTTGCATATTGTCTGTCTACATGATACCTTCCTCAATACAAATACATGACACACAACTCATATGATCAAGAATTGTTTAAAGTATCCTCATGAATTCCATCTGCTCTAACTATCTATCAATGAGTGAATCAGACACATGACAAATTTATTTATCCACACGTATAAAAACACTCCGATCTACGCCCAACACATTAGACAGAATTAGCAACTAATGTATTGTGTTATTACTCTGTATTGTTTCTCATGTGACTGTGCATGTATGTTATTATAATGCTATATAACCTCTTATGTTTATATTTTAGATTACGTGTCTTCAGTGTCTTGTTGAAGGGTGCATAAATGCATGTAGTATGGGTCATACAACCACAGTTACCACATAGACCTGCCATGTTTTTCTTTTTAGAATGGATATGACTTGCACAAACTGAAAAAGGGTGTAAGGGCCAATAAACAGAAGCTCTGCTCTTCTTCAAACAACCCCCCACCTTCCAGGGTACACCAGAGTCCAGAGAGTCATGCCAATGTGCTAAAAACTAAGCCATCAGAGCAAACCGGGGCAATAGAGCCCTGTGTGCCCAACTTCCAGCAGTATGTGTCTCATATTTTAGGCATTGCAGATAATGACTTGAACAGCCACCCAGCTGATGTACTCCATAGTTACTCAACAGAGGGACATGGTTCAACAGCTGGAAGCCTCAGTTCGCTGGACTCCTCAGCTATTGATGAAGATTTGAATTATGACTACCTCAGTGGGTGGGGCTCTAAGTTTGAGAGGCTTAAGGAACTGTACCAGATCTCAGATAGCCAATCATAGACCATGAAGATACCACAGAACTCTAAAACCTCAATGTGACACTAATTTATAATCTAAATAACATTTTTTTTTCATGTGAATGCAAAATAAATTTGTTAGTTGCCGTTATTATGTGTCTGTCAATAATTGTTCCCCGTGTGGACTCCAGTATGTGGGAGGACCATTAGGACCCTCAAAAAGAAGGGGAGGACCAAGTAAGAAACATCAAAAATGGTTTCTTGAAACATTCTGCTTAGAAATATTTAGCAGAAGTGAATCAGAAAAACTGCTGGCCTCAAATGAAATGCTATTTATAAGATTAATAAACATTGGAGGAGGGAGTAATTAATATTAAAATATAGGGAGCAGAGAAATGCAATGAACTTTTACACTGAATACTTTCCATCCAGAGGGGCTTAATACTGATTTCAACCTTTTCATTTTTTATAAAGATACTTTATAAAAAGTATAAATATACTTTTCTTTTAAGATTTTTCATAAAGATTGTGCATAAACACGTTTCACATATTATAATTTTATAACTATTTTATTTCACTGAATTCAATTAATCAGTAATAATACACAGGCACTCACAGTGATAGGATTTATTCCAAACAAAAGCAACTTTTCAATCCAACAGGATCTTTATCGAGCTAATCATGTGATACAAATATGACCATATATACTGTGCAGTAACAAATCACACATTTGTATCACATGATTGGCTTGTTGCTTTTGTTTGTAATAATTCCTATCACTGTGAGTGCCGGCTCCTGTGTATTATTACTGATCATTTGGGGATCAAGGTGGAGATCTCTGGCCTGGCACCCCGTCAGTAGAGTGCGCACCCTCATTATTGTTATTATTATTATTCTTTTTTTAATGCCATTAAGTGATGGATTTTATTTATGTATGTTCCGGGGGTTATTGTTGGCTAATCGCTATTACACCATGTGTGATTTCACATTTTATACAGTGTTATTGAAGTGTGGACACAGCGCATTATATATTTTTTTATTGTTGTTTGCATCACTTTGGAGGAGTTTGGGATAGGTGCTTCTGTTCACTATCATTTGTCCCTCTGATAACACACAATACAAATGAACACCAGCCCACCACCCACAATTTACAACTACGGTATGTCTTAATTATTTTAAATATTTAAAAAGGACCTCACTTAAGTCAAACTGTTGGAGATTTAGTAACATATTATGGCCGAATCATGCTCAGCCCACCACTGCGTCAAAGTACTGCAAACTTGTGGGTCCCAACTCTACATCTTACTTGTCTCTGTATTGTGCAATAGGAAGGCCTTTTGGTCCCTGGTAAGTAATACATATGAAGATATTAAGCCCCATAAGCAACAGTATTTAGTGTTAGGACCTACCAATATTGGAGTACTTTGATGTAGTGGTGGGCTTAGCATAATATGGCCATAGGAGTGTTTCTCCTACCTGCTTTGAGGTGAGTGCGCTGATCTCTTTGGATTTTCTACATCTTACTTGCATGGAACTCAGTCTCTCGGCTAATCTAGCTTGTACTACAAGTTATACAAATCTAACTGGACACAACATATGGAGCACCTGAGAGAGAGTGGGGTGCTACGCCTCGAACGCTGGTCAGACCTCATGTGGAAACATAATAATACCCCGAATCTGCATATATAATATGGTGTGCTAATGACAGTACAACATGGATACACAATACTAATGAACATTAGCGCACCACCCACAAGTGTGGACAAAGCGCAATTATATATTTGTTTGTTGTTGTTTGCGTCACTTTATTTGGAGGGATTTGTGGAGTCCTCTTTAATAGGTGCTGCTGTTCACCTTCATATCACCTGTTCCTCAGATTAGGTGCATCAGACTTGTTTTGATTTATTTATAATACATGTTTTTCCCCCCACAAGGATCATAGATCAGGCTGCAGCTTTAAAACGCGTGTTTATCTATAGTACTGAAAATTAGTTGACCCTGGAGTTATACACGACTCCTCTGTCACGTTAGCCACGTCACATCTTTGTTTTTTATATTCCATGCAGCAGGTTGATGGTCTCCATGACAGACACCAGTAGAATTGGAGGGAAAATCATGCCCATTGTCCTAAGAAGCAGCTGCACTATCCAGAATCAACTACAAAAAAAAAAAGAGTGTGACAGAAGCCCCTGCCTGGGGATGGTATTGACCTGAATAATACTATCAGTATCTTCTGAGGGTCCCTGATCCTGCCTAGTATCACAGACAGAGATATTAGGAACTAAAATATGTCCTTTTCCCACATAAAAACATCATTTCATAAAATACAAAGATCTTTTTTTTTTTTTTTTTTTTTTTAAAGCAGCTAGAAGATAAAAAATATAGTATATAGTAAATCCAACATAACAGAGAAATGATCTCAAACACCAAGTGGACAATTATTTTGAAAGGCGTGCCTGTTTTAACAAATGTGCTTCAAGGGACTTTGTTTACTAAATATTCTTTGTTATTTGAGTACAGCAAATACAAATGATCTAAACACTGTGTTAGCAGGAAAGTAAGCAAATGTAAGAGAGGAAATGTTTTAAATGTGTCTGTGGTCTACTATTTGTATCATACTGTGTCATGATATGCAAATTACACATTTCCCAATGAAAGTAGTTAATACGCATATTGAACCACAAGATGATGTCATGAATAGGAGACACCACAGACTCTCTTATTTTTTGCATCTGCTTGCAATTCTGCAAACAAAACATACAGGTCATTTCTGTTATTTGTTTTATTCTCTAAACTCACAATTGAAACTATTTTGAGGTGTTGGGGTCCTTTTACATCACAATTAATGGGAGATTACAACCAACAGTCTCGGCCTTTTAGAGACATATTATAAACAGGATAACATGTTTAATGGTGATTCCCCTCCTGAGTTGGTCCCATCCTATAGGACAGGCTATTTCAGTGCCAAACGATACACCCTATTATCGCTTTATGTTATGGTGCTGCATATTGTCGATTTTAGTCTATTTAACATGTCTTTTTCTGATCCTTGTGACAAAAGAAGAGCAAGATCTTTCTTGTGGCTTTTATTCTACAGAGGGTTCAAACAAATATTAATTAGAGAGAGAGATCAGGGGCTGACTTATTCACTTTGTGTACTATAAAAGAAGTACAGCGGATTAAACCATTGTTTACAGCAAGTAGCTATACAAGCACAATAACCACTCTAAATCAAACCAATATGTAAATGAAGTTCTTCCTTATAATGGCTACAGTTTGAGCAGACAATAAAAGGATTCTGGGAAAAGTGCTGAATATGTTAGAAAGCCTGTAATTATTATTATGCCCACACGATGGCACTGTACATTGACTTGAGTTACAAAGTCTGAGTGTTTCTGATGATGAGCTGGCACAGAGTGAGTGTGTAATGGGGTGAATGATCTAGTTATAATCGGGGTATGTACTAAACAACCTGGGAGGAATAAAATATTTGCAGAGCATAACTCTTTATTTCTGCCGTGTGTACCTAATGTTAAATGGACTCTGTCACCAAAACTATTTTTGTACTGTGACTGTAGAGAATAAAAAAAGTATAAAAACGAGTTATACTTTGTATTAGCAAAATTGTAGTTAAATACAATATAAACATCCACCCTTCCCAAGTCTGGGGGCTGGGCAAATGTTCCCAGGCCAACAAATAAAATAAAATAATGGCCCACCCTTTGGTGTCAGTGGATGGGGACTCTCAGAGATGGGATTTCATTATGCATCCTTCCCTGCCAGGGATGGATGCTTAGAGCAGGGAGATTGGCATGTCTGATGGGACAGATTGGCATGTCTGTGTCACAACCTGGGATAGCAGACCAGAGAGGAGCCTTTTTGCATGGAATGATGTGGGTTCTGTCTGCACTCCACGATTCATAACCCAGGACCAGATTGAACCTCAGACAAGACTGGAAGCTGAGACTGGCTGCTAAGACAGGACTGGGAACAGAGCCTGGCAGCTGAGACAAGACTGGCAGCTGAAACAGGACTGGAAGCAGAGCCAGGCAGCTTAAACAGGACTGGTAGCAGAGCAAGGCAGCTAAGACAGGACTGGTAGTAGAGACTGGCAGCTGAAACAGGACGGGGGGGGGGGGGGGGGGGGGCATAATGGACGAATTATCATTGGGCTTGTATTGGACAAATTATCACTGGGCTAATAATGGACATATCATTGGGCTATTAATGGACATATTATCATTGGGCCAATAATGGACAAATTATCAGTGGCTATTAATGGACAAATTATCATTGGGTTAATAATGGACAAATTATCAGTGGCATATTAATGGACAAATTATCAGTGGCATATTAATGGACAAATTATCAGTGGCTATTAATGAACAAATTATCATTGGGCTAATAATGGACAAATTATCAGTGGCTATTAATGTACAAATTATCATTGGGCTAATAATGGACAAATTATCATTGGGCTAATAATGGACAAATTATCAGTGGCTATTAATGGACAAATTATCAGTGGCTATTAATGGACAAATTATCATTGGGCTAATAATGGACATATTATCATTGGGCTATTAATGGACAAATTATCAGTGGCATATTAATGGACAAATTATCAGTGGCATATTAATGGACAAATTATCATTGGGCTAATAATGGACAAATTATCATTGGGCTAATAATGGACATATTATCAGTGGCATATTAATGTACAAATTATCATTGGGCTAATAATGGACAAATTATCAGTGGCATATTAATGTACAAATTATCATTGGGCTAATAATGGACAAATTATCATTGGGCTAATAATGGACATATTATCATTGGACTATTAATGGACAAATTATCATTGGGCTAATAATGGACAAATTATCATTGGACTATTAATAGACAAATTATCAGTGGCATATTAATGGACAAATTATCATTGGGCTAATAATGGACAAATTATCAGTGGCTATTAATGGACAAATTATCATTGGGCTAATAATGGACATATTATCATTGGGCTAATAATGGACAAATTATCATTGGGCTATTGATGGACAAATTATCAGTGGCTATTAATGGACAAATTATCATTGGGCTTATAGTGGACAAATTATCATTGGGCTAATAATGGACAAATTATCAGTGGCTATTAATGGACAAATTATCATTGGGCTAATATTGGACAAATTATCAGTGGCTATTAATGGACAAATTATCAGTGGCTATTAATGGACAAATTATCATTGGGCTAATAATGGACAAATTATCAGTGGCATATTAATGGACAAATTATCATTGGGCTAATAATGGACATATTATCATTGGGCTAATAATGGACATATTATCATTGGGCTATTGATGGACAAATTATCATTGGCTAATAATGGACAAATTATCAGTGGCTATTAATGGACAAATTATCATTGGGCTAATAATGGACAAATTATCATTGGGCTAATAATGGACAAATTATCATTGGGCTAATAATGGACATATTATCATTGGGCTATTGATGGACAAAGTATCAGTGGCTATTAATGGACAAATTATCATTGGGCTAATAATGGACAAATTATCAGTGGCTATTAATGGACAAATTATCACTGGGCTAATAATGGACAAATTATCAGTGGCTATTAATGGACAAATTATCACTGGGCTAATAATGGACAAATTATCAGTGGCTATCAATGGACATATTATCATTGGGCTAATAATGGACAAATTATCAGTGGCTATTAATGGACAAATTATCTTTGGGCTTATAGTGGACAAATTATCATTGGGCTAATAATGGACATATTATCATTGGGCTATTAATGGGAAATTATCAGTGGCTATTAATGGACAAATTATTATTGGGCTTATAGTGGACAAATTATCATTGGGCTAATAATGGACAAATTATCAGTGGGATAATAATGGACAAATTATCAGTGGCTATTAATGGACAAATTATCATTGGGCTAATAATGGACAAATTAGCAGTGGCATATTAATGTACAAATTATCAGTGGCTATTAATGGACAAATTAGCAGTGGCATATTAATGGACAAATTAGCAGTGGCATATTAATGGACAAATTATCAGTGGCTATTAATGGACAAATTATCATTTGGCTAATAATGGACAAATTATCAGTGGCATATTAATGGACAAATTATCATTGGGCTAATAATGGACAAATGATCATTGGGCTAATAATGGACAAATTATCATTGGGCTAATAATGGACATATTATCATTGGGCTAATAATGGACAAATTAGCAGTGGCATATTAATGTACAAATTATCATTGGGCTAATAATGGACAAATTAGCAGTGGCATATTAATGTACAAATTATCATTTGGCTAATAATGGACAAATTATCAGTGGGCTATTAATGGACAAATTATCATTGGGCTATGAATGGACATATTATCTGTGGGCTATTAATGGACACATTATCAGTGGCTATTAATGGACATATTAACATAAGGCTATTAATGGACAAATTATCATTGGGCTAATAATGGACCAATTATCAGTGGGCTAATATATTACATTACATTACCATTTATTTATATAGCACCAACAATTTACGTAGTCCTAGGTACAGAGCATAGAAGGGAACTAAGTTAGACAAACTAGAAAAGACTGGTACACGAGGTAGAGAGCCCTGCTCGCAAGCCTACAATCTAGAGGGAATGGGGTACATGAGACACATAAGGGATTGAAGAGGTCAGAGGGATTGAAGTTGTAGTAACAGTAATGTAGATGGTTGGCAGTAGGTGGGATAGGCCAAAGATGAATAGTGTGTGGAACTCTCCTGGAACAGCTAGGTGGGATCAGCTAGAGGTAAAGTGACAGGTATTCTAGTGGGCTGGGTAGTAAGCTTCTTTAAAGAGATGAGTTTTGAGGGACTTTTTAAAGTTTGAAAAGGAGGGAGAGAGCTGGATGCTCTGCTTGGAGACGTGAGTGAGAAGTGGTGATGAGGTTGGAGGAGAGTTTTAGTCCCATTGAGGAGCGCAAAGGTCATGCAGGGAAGTATCAGTTAACAAGGGAGCTAATGTACGGAGGAGTGGAGGGCTTTGTAGGTTAAAGACAGGATTTTAAATTTTATCCTTGAGCAGACGGGGAGCCAGTGGAGGGCGTTACAGAGAGGAACTGCCGAATCAGACCGACGTGCAAGAAAGATGAGTCTGGCAGCTGCGTTTGGGATAGATTGCAGGGGAGACAGACAAGCCCTCAAACCCCTCTCCCTCCCTCCGAGTGTCTCTTTTTTATTTGTTCCCCTCCCTCCCATATCTTACCTTGGCAGCATGAGCTGTGTCAGTGCTGCTCATTGCGTTTCCGCTCCTAGTATTGACACCGAGCATCATATTTCCGATGCTCTGCATCATCATTATACACAGGAGGTGTGACGAGCAGCAGTGGCAGAGTTGACTCTGCCTGCTTCATGCGTGGGGGCAGACTGGCACCTCCGTACCAGTCCGCCCATCTCCTGAGCACCACAATAAAATAATCTTGTGGTTGCCTGCCATCGGGATACATGTATCCCGGTGGCAGGCAGCAGCCACTTCCACAATGCTGGTGCCCTAGACGAACACCTAGTTCGCCTACAGGGAGTGCCGGCCCTGGCTCCTGTATTTATATACACCGATCAGCCATAACATTATGTCAACCTACCTAATATTGTCTTCTTCACATAGTGCCAAGTAAGTGATGCACATGCACCTGACCATCTACATGATGCAAAAGAAAAGGTAATTGATCAGTGCAGGCCACCTTCTTCTGTTGCTCCGTGGTCCAGTTCTGACGCAGGCCAGTCACCATGGAAAACAATGGACTGATTGCTCCACTTCTAGAACAGAATTGCTTTTTTACACATACGTGCGACTGTGCAAGGATTCCTCACCAAGAAGAGTTAATAATTAATTACTTGACTGTTTGCAAAGACAAGGAAATAAATGAACCTGTATGTAACTTGAATACTGGCAGATGGCTAAAACATTGTTTAAACACACTGTAGCGGAGATGCAATATTACCCAGGTTATCTCCGCTTATAATCCAAGTGAGACTCAGGAACAAGTAAATAGTAAATCCAAAGGCAGGGTTTCCAGCAGGTCAAATACAGCAATATCCCAACAGCAATCCCAATAACTGGACGACACACAGTTTCAGGAGCATAACTGACAAGAACTGTTTAATGATACAGAAACACAGAATATATACAGTTGAACATCTTGACAAACCAGATTAGACAAAGGAACTATAACAGGATTATAATTTAACCTAAGGAGATACAAAGGGAAATCCTGCCTCACACCTTTCAGGATACAAAGGTGCCCAGCTCAGATACACACAGGAAACTAAATGACTTACATAAGACAATGGGAGAGGTGACAAAAACAGGGATTAAAGATAGGATCCAATCTTAACTTTGGGAAAACACAGTGAATAGGACAAAGACTTGGATCCTAGTAATTACAGTACATTCCTCTGCTTGGGAGATAATTGAGTTAACCTTTGTATCAGCTCAATTATCTCCAAGCTAAAATATACAGGTTCTATACAATATTAATAACTTTCAAAATATGCATCACATTCACATAAAACATACATTTTCAGAATCAGCATACTTTAAATATGAAAATAACTAAAAATCAAACAATTCCACCCAGAAGTTCCAAAGTTACCTTTTTGGGCATTTTTAAAGGGCCACACACCCCAGGGCCATAGTCACAGGGGAGGAGGCTGGCAAACAGGCCTCTCCAAGACCAAGTGGCGAAGGGCACTTCGTCACACATCTCCCCTTTTGGGGGGAGACTAACCAGGTACCTGACCTTCTGTCGGTCAGTACCTAAGTTAGTCGATTCACCCACCCTCAGTAAACAAGTGCCAGAGTAGCCCACCCACAACAAACAATTACTGCACATAGGTATTCCTCTGGGATAACTGGGCAACACGCTGTGGGGGCTTGGGGGGCAGAGGCCAGCTGCGCTCTGCCCCAATGCCAGAGCTTCTGTTAGGGTAGCCTGGTGGGGACTTGGCTGTAGAGGGGAGACATCACTTTCCCCCTCCTCCTTGTACTCCTGCGATTGTAGCTGGGGATTTGGACCGGCTGTCCAGCATCCCTGTGGGTCAGGCACAGAGACCACGGTCCCATCTGCGCCGTCTGGGAGATTGGTGTCTCCCCTTGATAGGATAAGCTGCCGCTGGGGAGAGAGGGTGCCGTGCTCCTCTCCCTGGAACACAGGCTGCCCCTGGAGAGTGAGACCGACTGTCTCCACTTCCATAATATTGTCCTGCTGCTGGGGAGAGAGGCCGACTGTCTCTGCTCCCTGTAGGACACACTGCTGCTGGGGGGGAAGGATGACACTTTCTTCCCCCTGGGGTGCATCTTGCTGCTGGGGAAGGCGGTCGCCGGTCTCCACTCCCAATACAATACTCTGCCGCTGAGGAGAGAGACCGGTTGTCTCCTCTCCCTGAAACTCACCCTGCCGCTGGGGAGTGAGGCCGATTGCCTCCACTCCCTGTAGGGTACACTGCTGCTGGGGAGAGAGGCCGGCTGCCTCTTCTCCCTTCAGCTTACACTGCCGCTGGGGAGAGAGACCGGTTGTCTCCTCTCCCTGAAACTCTCCCTGCCGCTGGGGAGTGAGGCCGATTGCCTCCACTCCCTGTAGGGTACAATGCCGCTGGGGAGAGAGGTCGGCTGCCTCTTCTCCCTGCAGTTTACACTGCTGCTGGTGAGAGAGACCGGTTGTCTCCTCTCCCTGGGACTCACCCTGCATGGGTATCCACAGTGGCGACCTGTACAACTCAAGCTCGAGGCACCTTGCCGCTTGGTTCTCCACATAAGTCTTAAAAGCCTGGTACGGTACCTTTGGTTTGTTCTCCTGTACCATGGGCACAATCTGGTTCCTCTCTGGAGTTTGTTGGACCTTCTGTCGTAGTACAAACTCCTGTACCTCCGTCATGGTTTTGGCGATAATCTCTGTTGGTGGGTTTTCCCCATAAAATGACAGCCGGAATTGCAATTCTCTTTTAAATTCCAACTGCCCCTGTTTAATCTGCACCAAAGCCGGACCCTCTTCTGCTCTGTACTCCGCCATGACTTCTGCAACCAGGACTGCCTTGGTCTTGTTGCTGGCAGGAATACCCCTTGCTTCCAGAAGGTCTTTTAGCGTGGAGCGTTTTAGTGTGGCAAAATCAATCTCCATCCGTACTCCATTTAGGCTTGTTCCTCTGTGAGTCTGGATCCCAGCGCTGACAACCAATGTAGCGGAGATGCAATATTACCCAGGTTATCTCCGCTTATAATCCAAGTGAGACTCAGGAACAAGTAAATAGTAAATCCAAAGGCAGGGTTTCCAGCAGGTCAAATACAGCAATATCCCAACAGCAATCCCAATAACTGGACGACACACAGTTTCAGGAGCATAACTGACAAGAACTGTTTAATGA
This sequence comes from Pelodytes ibericus, assembly GCA_036172795.1. Lineage (NCBI taxonomy): Eukaryota > Metazoa > Chordata > Amphibia > Anura > Pelodytidae > Pelodytes > Pelodytes ibericus. The sequence continues at coordinate 42,231,797 of CM069859.1, read as the reverse complement.
TACAGAAACACAGAATATATACAGTTGAACATCTTGACAAACCAGATTAGACAAAGGAACTATAACAGGATTATAATTTAACCTAAGGAGATACAAAGGGAAATCCTGCCTCACACCTTTCAGGATACAAAGGTGCCCAGCTCAGATACACACAGGAAACTAAATGACTTACATAAGACAATGGGAGAGGTGACAAAAACAGGGATTAAAGATAGGATCCAATTTTAACTTGGGGAAAACACAGTGAATAGGACAAAGACTTGGATCCTAGTAATTACAGTACATTCCTCTGCTTGGGAGATAATTGAGTTAACCTTTGTATCAGCTCAATTATCTCCAAGCTAAAATATACAGGTTCTATACAATATTAATAACTTTCAAAATATGCATCACATTCACATAAAACATACATTTTCAGAATCAGCATACTTTAAATATGAAAATAACTAAAAATCAAACAATTCCACCCAGAAGTTCCAAAGTTACCTTTTTGGGCATTTTTAAAGGGCCACACACCCCAGGGCCATAGTCACAGGGGAGGAGGCTGGCAAACAGGCCTCTCCAAGACCAAATGGCGAAGGGCACTTCGTCACACACACACTCAGGTAGGATACAAGGAAATGCCAGATAAAGTACCAAAAGTACTAATCGTATTCTCTGTGATTGACCCGGAGATTCCATGCTTTACCTGCGGGGTTCACTGACTGGGGTCACTCAATTAGACGGTCTTTGTTGGTAACATTTGAATACAATTTCCAGGGACACATTACCAGACAGCAATGAAACGTGTTTCTCAAGTTTTAGTGACCCCCACTTTACCCACCCTAAGTGACCTCATTGTATACATTTTATGGCAAAATAGTCCTGAACCAAAGGGCTGATTCGGATCCGAAACGCAGCATATTTGCACCATTGTGTAGCCAAGTATCAGGAAGCCCTTCAGTTTGTCTATTATGCTCGAGCCGAATCCATTTTGGATCAAATCGGTATATATTGTGTAGACCCTAGAGGGACGCGTTATATTATACATGCGTTATATTATACATGCATTATATTACTCCGTAAGGCATAGAGACTGCCTTCCTGGTTTTGGATGGGTCCCAACTAGAATTACTGATGGAGTAGATAGAATTTCACACTCTGCCATATGTGATCTTTCACAATGAGATGTTTAGGCAAAGAAATCATGGAGAGGTGTGAATGAGCTGGGGGGGGGGGGGGGGGGGGGGCGGGGGAAGTGCTGTGCGAGTTCAATAGACAGAATGATGGTTACACAGCATCTATGAATACACAGAGTTCCAAGTTCTTCAAGGGACAATCTCGGCACCAAAGTCACTTTGGTGCAAGTTGTAGTCTACTGACTGTGTAGCACACAGGCTGTTTTTACAGTGCTGTTTGATGGGATTTGCAGTGGTCTCCTCCACCCCCAGTGAGGGAAAGAATAAAATGAATAATTATTTAAACCAGTACAATATCATCAACCCTGGCAAGTGAGAATATACAAAAAAAGGATTCAGAAACTATAGTGCTCAAATAGCAGAATCAGTGGACCCTGCTTTGTGTCCTCTTAGGGTAGCTTCCCCTATAGCTCAGTGGTAAAAACAGCCCTGAGAGAGCAGACCAAACCATTCTGACAGGGGGAGTATAGAATTAAATCAGTATCTTTTTGCTGCAATTCCCTGTCTGACAGGTGGTTTTTATGATTTTTATGTCTAGTTAACCTCCTAACCTAAGCAACCTACTGATTTCCCCTCCCTTGCTGCAAGTCCAATTTCCAGGGGGGCAAGAGCTCTTCCTCCCCCCCCCCCCCCATTGGGTGCAATGCCTCAATGTCTTGACATCCCGCAACACCAAAATTTGCCACTGAATTGACTTGCACCACCATATTAGAATGCATTGTTCATTTTGTCTTTGTCTTGTTGTCTTTCTTGACATAATATGGAATAGTAGAGAAGGAAAAGGAAGGAAGGGGAGAGGAAGAATAAAGGAAGAGAAAAGAAAGAATGGAAGAGCGAAGGATGAAGATAGGAGGGGAAAAGGAGAAAGGGAAATAAATGAGAAGCACACATAACCATCTATATTTATTTATAAATATACATTCATTCATGTATCAGTATATAGAGAAGAAAACAGAAGCATGTCTGACTGTGATATGTCAGCCACTTGATTGTACCTCTTTTGTCTTCCCAAGATACGAATAATTGTCGAGAATTTGTATTGTCTATTTTTATACTTTAAAAAATAAATTAAAAAAGGAATGCAGAATGCCATTCCAATATGGCGCTACCCTGTTGTGGGCTAGAGCTTCTTATTTTATTTATTTACTTAGAAAGTGTTTTACCAGGAAAAATACATTGAGATTTCTCTCGTTTTCAAGTATATCCTGGGGACCCAGTACAAAATGGAGTTAAACAGAGTTACACATTTAATGATGTGATCAGTGATCACATCATTACTTAGCTTAAGTTAGCTCTAGAGTTACATATTGCAGTAGGATTACAGTTAGTTTAGGTTTAGTGTAAAGATTAGGGTGATGATCAAGGGTTGAGGTCAAAAGGTCACTGTAAATGAGTAGGACAAAGAGATATGATACTTTCAGTTATTGCCCTGTAACTTGAAAAAAACAACAGAAACAGAAAAAGTTTTTTTTAATTAGAGTTTATACAGTAGATGTTCAAAAGATTTTTCATGTAAAAGTTTTTTTTCACTTTTCCATCATATTTTTTTTTTAAATTATATGATATGATCAAAATTATAGTTTCTAAAGAAATCCCTTCTTATCCTTAGAAGAACAATATACAATTTGAGTGGGTACATTATATAAGAAAGAGGAAAATTACAGCTAACCACAAGCACCGCAGAAGTGTAAAAACAGAGTGTCCTTAAGGGATTAACCATTGCAAATGGTAAAAGATGCCTTTTAAAGTACTTTAAAATATTGTAATATGCATTTTGGGTTCCAGACCTCCCCTTTGGAGAGTCTGACAGCGAGGTGAGATATAATATTATTACAGTTGCATTTTTTTGCATCTGCAGCTGGTCTGCAAGTCTTATCAAACTAGCCCACACCAAGCCTGGCTGGAGTTGTATTCCTTGGTGAGTAATTGGAAACTGATGTGGCAGTTGTGGCAGGAACAGTCCACTGTGATGATGTAAATCCTGTCTATTCTGCTTGCCAACAGCAGCTATGCAATTCCAAGGTTTCCTGGAAAAGGGTCAAGGAAAACAAAAGAAAAAAAGTCAACTTCGTCAACTTATCCAATTAATTGTGTTGTTTGCTTCTCTTTTCAATGTACCATTACACATACTGTCCTGCAGGGTAAATTGTAATAAATACCAACACTGGCGGAGAGGCAGGTGCTGTACAAAGAAATATTTATTATTCTCTATATTGCTGCAGATTAACATCTGTTGTTGGTTACTTTCAGTTTTAAAGGTCTAGAAATAGAAATGCTACATTTACTGGGCAGAATTAACAGGAACATGGCTATTAAAGTATATTTGACAGACATAACCCTCTGGATCTTGCACTGCCTGACTGCCAACTCTATGGACACTGAGCTGCAGGGCCGGCCCAAGACATTGTGCTGCCTGGGTCTAAAATTGAAATACTGGCACATCTTCCGTACATCCACACACACAGTTATATATATACACACACACATACAGAATCACACAGTCCATACATGCACACAGTTACATAAACAGATAGTCACGCATGCAGTCACACAAAAACAGGAACATACACACACTGTTTACAGCAGTTTCTGTATCTGTCCTCCCTGAACTCCCATACAGCAGGGGATTACAACTCCCATGAAGCTGAGGTAGCTCCTGTACAGCTAACTGTACACAACCAGATCCCCCCTCTCTGACATGAGAGGTAAAACAGCAGGAAAGAGGCTCTAGTTGTGCAGTGGAGGGTCTGTCTCAGCTTCATGGGAGTTGTGATCCCCTGCTGTATGGGGCTTCTACCTCTTTTTTGAGTTCTGGGATGTCATGAGCGCTGAGTGCGAGGGGGAGGAGCAGGCCGTCTGTGCATCAATACCGCTATTTTATAATGCGTTTTGTCCCCTAGAAGTAACCAGAGACCACACGCTAGGGAAAAATCGGACTCATTGTAGGGTCGGCTCTGCTAAGCTGAAAAACTTTGAATCTCCTGGTGAGATCCAGGCAGTTCCTGACTATACTCTTAAAGTTACATATTATATAGTTACATAATAGTTTAGGTTGAAAAAAGACTTGTGTCCATCAAATTTAACCCTTTTCCTATTCCTTGTTTACCACTGTTTTTCGGCAATTTTGATTTCTGCTTTCAATGGGGAAAAAAATCCTTCCCGACTCCAAAACAATCGGATGTCTCCTTGGATCGACATGGACTAAATAAATATTACTGCCTATACTAACATACAGTTTTTTCTTATTCTGAGTTAAAATGGATCTGTCATTTGAATGTTTATTTCCATTGATCATTTTGCAATAATTATTTTCATGTAACCATTGTAAATGAAATGGTGTTTGCATGTTCAAATCTGCTTTCATTTTTAAGGTGTCACATAGGATTTGGGTTACACTCCCCTCAGAGCAAGTTGCTGTTTAAAATAAAGTGTTACTACTAGGAGCTTTCATCCGCTGAGATGAATGTCCCCAGGGCCTCACTGTGTAAAAGGGGCAAATTATGTAATGTGCCCCCTGTGTACAGAGAAAAATAACTGAGCATGCAGGCTTATTACAATTATTTTATTCAACTTTATTAAAAAAGCTAAAGAGCAGATTGTACAATGTTTAATATTTAGGTCAAGCAGTATTTAAAATGCTATAGGATGCAAAATACATAGCGGATTTTGGAAGACAGGCCCAATTTAACCATTAAAGTACTGGGAAACTTGATTGCAGCTTAATTTACCAGACAATTGTTCATTAGGTTCCTTCAGCTTCATCTTTGAGCTGCAGAATTCCCAGACACCAAATCTAGTAGTACCATGATAGGTGCCTTCTTCTCCCAGCTGATCTGACCTGTTTGTCTGTTTGTCCTTTCATTTACAGCACTCTATTATTAGACATAATAATAATAAAAAAGATATTAAATGCAAAATATAAGCCAGGTAAAATTACTGCCATACGCAACATTTTTCATATTTGGATTTCAGCCTCTTCCTCCTGAAAGCCTTTAGTTTAAGGGGTTTTCCCTGAGGGTCCATGTTGAATCAAGAAAAGCAAGGCTATCTGCCTCTTAATTTACATATGAGCAGCCTCCAATCTCACACCTCTGCTCAGAAAACTCAAGAGGACGGGGTGGGTGCCTATAGGTGTATAAAGAATGGAATAGGATAAGGTAGGGTTAAAGGAACCGCACCAAAAGTAGTATCCCCTTTTGTTTTTTACATGTTTAGTGTTGTTTGTACAGTTATTTGTATTATGTCATTGTGATTGGGTACATGTTATGACTCTGTGGGCTTTTTTTATATGATCTCAATGAATTTTCACTTTGTACCTTTTGCTAAACAGCAGTAGCTCTCTTGTTTATGTCTCGTGTGTGCCATTTAAATATGCCTATTATTGGTGCGGTTCCTTTAACCCTACCTTATCCTATTCTATCTTTGAACAGCCTGGGACTGGAGAGAAACAAAATGTATGTTACCTGACAGCAGCACACACTGCTAATAGCAAGATAATGTATTGATTGAAAGGAAAATGTCGTTTATATACATATTGTCTCCTATGTATAACAAAACCTTACGCATATAATATGTAGTCTATTTTAGTTAATGGTCTACTACATATGGTGCCAGAAGGTGATATCCTAAACAGAATTAAATATTGGAATTCAAAACAGAATACATGTTTTTAGCAAAGTAGGTTTTAACACACCATAGTAATTAGTCATTTCTATCGATAATAGTGTGTGGATTTATTTATAAAAAGAGGTTTATTCAACATGCACTTACCAGGGCTGAAATTGGGGCTAATAGTTAAATTGTGGATCTCGGGAGGAAGCTTTTCGGTTTGGGGAACTTGGCCTGGATCCGTAGGATCCCCCAAAGTCCCTTTGAATTCTGAAAATATTGCCAGATTTTGGTAATTTCAATTATCCAAATAATATTTGGAGAATGGAACATTGTAGTAAGAAAGTTATTAATTCACATGGAAATTGCTAATTACATTACGAAATATAATATTTTACAAAAAAAAAATGTAATTTGAATATTATAAAATATGCTATTACGGCTCAAATAGCACAATTACCACGTCAATCAACCTTTCACGTAATAAAACATGCCTGTATCCCATACATTACTAAATAACCCCAATAAAAGTTAGGGTTTTTCCACTTATACATATGTATATACAGTAACAAATATTATTTTCCATACCGGTATAACAGCTCTTGTGGTATAACAATACTGATGACGTCATACCAGCTATAGGTCACATTACTGGTTATTGTTCACCTTCAGTAGTTGTTAGGTTATTTGTACCCTCCCGCCATCATCCACGTGTATCCACAGTGTAGATGGCAACAATGATTGTCAATGCACCACTGTGGATATGAATGGTAAGTTTACATATTTGAGTGTGCTAGGCAGTGGCATGGATAGAAACCACCGTGCCATGGTGGTAAGATTGCCACGTGACCATGTAGCACATCAGCCCATGGCAGTGGCGTACTAAAGGGGGGGCGGGGGGGGCGGCCCGCCCCGGGTGCCACGGAGTAGGGGGGTGCCACCGGTGCTGCCGGGCGCCCCCGCGCTGCTTACCTTTTTTTTTTTTTTGTGTTCAGGCGGCCGCACCCTCTGGATGCGGCCGCCGGGTATTAAAAAAAAAAAAATCACAGCGACCGGATGTGACGATACGTCACATCCGGCGACTGTGTTTCCCTCCTCCGTGCAGGAAGGAAGAGAAGACTGCACGGAGGAGGCGTCGGGGTCCACAGACAGACCTGCTTCGGTAAGTGATGGGGAAGGGGGGGGAGGAGGGGGGGTTTTAACGAGCACAATATTCCTGGGCTCTGAGTGGCACACTATTACTGGACTGTGACTGGCATAATATTACTGGGCACTGACTGGCTTAATATTACTGGGCACCGACTGGCATAATATTACTGGGAACTGACTGGCATAATATTACTGGGCACTGACTGGCATAATATTACTGGGCTCTGACTGGCATAATATTACTGGGCACTGACTGGCTTAATATTACTGGGCACTGACTGGCTTAATATTACTGGGCAATGACTGGCATAATATTACTGGGCACTGACTGGCATAATATTACTGGGCACTGACTGGCTTAATATTACTGGGCACTGACTGGCATAATATTACTGGGCACTGACTGGCTTAATATTACTGGGCACTGACTGGCATAATATTACTGGGCAATGACTGGCATAATATTACTGGGCTCTGACTGGCATAATATTACTGGGCACTGACTGGCATAATATTACTGGGCTCTGAGTGGCATAATATTACTGGGCACTGACTGGCATAATATTACTGGGCAATGACTGGCATAATATTACTGGGCACTGACTGGCATAATATTACTGGGCAATGACTGGCATAATATTACTGGGCACTGACAGACACACTATTACTGGGCACAGACTGGCACTATATTACTGGGCTCTGAGTGGCACACTATTACTGGGTTCTGACTGGCACAATATTACTGGGCAATGACTGGCATAATATTACTGGGCACTGACTGGCATAATATTACTGGGCACTGACAGACACACTATTACTGGGCACAGACTGGCACTATATTACTGGGCTCTGGCTGGCACAATATTACTGGGTTCTGAGTGGCACACTATTACTGGGCTCTGAGTGGCACAACATTACTGGGCTCTGAGTGGCACAACATTACTAGGTTCTGACTGGCACAATATTACAGGCACCTGACTGGCACAATATTACTGGGCTCTGACTGGCACAATATTACTGGTATCTGACTGGCACAATATTACTGGTATCTGACTGGCACAATATTACTGGGCTCTGAATGGCACACTATTCCTGGTATCTATAATTGTACAATTTTCAATCATTGAAAAAATTGTGGGTGTCTTCTTACATTTTTATTATGGGGGGGGGGGGGGGGGTGCCAAACGCAGGGTCCGCCCCGGGTGCCAAATGCTCTAGGTACGCCCCTGCCTCATGGTAACATCATTGCAGTACACCCCCACCTTCCACATACCAACTTTGGCCACACATCACAAGTATAAGATAGTGATATACAATGACAAACATGGCAATGGTTACACTAGAGGCAATTTCCACGTGCACCAATGTTATACATAGTACTCATTGAATTTATGAATTGCATGTAAATAATAACATAGCAATTTAGGTTGAAAATAAAGCTTAACTTTAAACTAAGTTAGTCACAGTTTAAACTGTTATACATGTCTTTTGTTGCTGCTGCTGATCCAATATAAGATTAAATAATAACAATTATAGCTTGTGTATATGGAGACCAACAGACAAATTGGGATCTAGCCACATACTAAGACAGGGCTTGACAAATTTGATTTGATTTTAGGAGCCAGCAAAAACATTTAGGAGCCAGACAATCACGCAAACATACACGCAATTCATAAACACACACACACCTACTTCACATATAAACACACACCAACCCTGCTTCACATACACACCCACCTCACACATACACAGTTTTTTTTCTTTCTTAACGTGTCTGAGTGGTGGGTGTCGTCACTTGACAACCCAGCACTCAGCCAAAGAGCAATGAAGATCAGCTGCAGCACGAATGTTCCCCCTTCTTGCTGCTTTACCTCATTGCATGGAGGGGGAACATTCGTGCTCAGCCGATCTTCACTAATTTTTCAGCTGAGTGTCAAGTGACGACACCCAGCACTCACACACGCGTTGTGCGAGGGGGCGGAGCCTGCTGTCTGTGCAATCCCCACAGACTTTCCCCCCCTTGCGCTGAAAAAGACTCAAACGAATGGCAGCGGCAAGGGGACCATGAGGCTAAAGGAACCCGGGCGCCAGGCTTAATTTCCAGTTCGCCATGGCGACCCAGGGTTTGTCGAGCCCTGTACTAAGATAGTTGTAAGAATTTACCTGGGTCAGGCTATAACATGATTTGGACTTGATGTTTATTTGAGGATTGATTCACTTAAATATATTTTGTTCCAAATAACAGTATTGAGCAGCACTTTGCTGCTAGCGCCTCCACTGCTTGCAACTTTTCAACCTTAGAAAACTGACCCTGTAGCACAGTTTCCACTTCCAATTCCACTATCATACACACGCACATTGGCTGTATTGCACACCGAGGTTGATACAGGAAGAAATCAGATTACTATTTTAGAATCAAGAAGAAGGTTTTTCCTGTTTTTGGAACAGAATTTAAAATGCTTCAACATGTTCTTTTATCTTCTGTCAGATCAGCAGCAGAAAAAGAGATGTAGAACTGTTTATTGGATAATCACATTTTTAATCCTTGCTTGTCCCACTTGTTCTCAGTAAACCCAACGTAATAGACACATGGGATTACTATATAAAACACAGCAGGTCTGGAGGCTGATGATCCAGCATTGTTGGCACATGTTTTATTATACATTTGTAAGCAATTCTGCTAACGCATTGTGTAGCTGATTTATGCATACAATGTGTTTGCAAAATTGCATGCAAATGAATAATAAAAGAGACATGTATATGTTAATAGAATGTGGTGTCTTCGGCTTATGACATCACCTGTGGCTTGATATGCAAGTTAACCCATTTGCGAAAGAAACAAAGACGCTCTGTAGTGATTTTGGGGCAGCAGCAAAACCGCTCTAGTACAGCCACCTTAAAGTGTACCAGCCAAGATCAAAAATACAAACAAAAAACATGCAAAAGACTTATCTTCTGTTCTGATATCAAATGTATTCTGAAGACAAATCGCGAAGGAAAAAAGTCTGCTCAGTTGGAGACAATGGATGGAACTGATTTGTGATTGAGCCTAATGGATCCAGGCTCAGGGATATAACGTATATTGGTGGCAGGCTTGATTCTCACCAATATTCACTCAGATTCTAATAGTGAGGGAGACGTGGTATAAAGCAGCAGGATGAGAGCAGCACACGCGCATGAATGGAAGGAGAGGAATCGCAATATAAATACCAAAGAATTACAGGTGATTAGAACAATAATGGATAGACAAGTATACTGAAACATTATCAAGGTAACAGGTAAACAGTGGCGGTAGGGAAGAAAGAAACTCCTTAGGCATTTCAAGTTTGCACAAAGCTCTTCATCATGGACTGTGTACGCTGGTTATTTTGACTTGTTAATTCATTATGCAGTGAGTCTGTCTGTAATGCTCCTATTTGTCTGGATTTATCTGCTTTCACATATTCCTTGTTACTTCATATGACGTCTGAGGCGCTGAAGACAGGCCACTTCAAGCACTCATGTTTGCACTAAGGAAGAGCCATCTGGTATAATCTACATGATTTTTATTGTTATCATCCTGTTGGTCTTGTCTTTACACTTTAGGTACTGACGATTCCCTGTTATTTTAACATCAAACACACGTGCGGATCTTCATACACAACACCTAGTGAGTAAATAATTGTATCTCAAGAGGGGTCACCATCCCCCCTCTGCACTATTTGGTAGCCATTCTGGGGGGGGGGGGGGGGGGGGAGATTGGGCAGTTCATCACGGCTGCATGAACGCAGCCGCTTCACTGTCCCCTCTCGCGGGATGGCCAGGTCATCGTGCGAGAGGTCATAGCTGACCTTTCATCGTGGGACAGTTCATTGCGGTATCGCTGATGGTGAGTATTATTAATGTTTAATAGGGGGTTAATATTAGTATTAGGGTTTGGGGGGTTATTGTTAGTATTAGGGTTCAGGGGTAGTGTTAGTATGGGGGTTCACTGTCACTTTAAGGGGGGTTGATTTATTGGGGGGGGATGTATGTTTGTAAGCACTGACAGTTCAGTGGTAAAGCGGCCACGTTGATCTTCACTGCTGACAGTTCAGTGTTCAAACTGCTGCGCTGAATTGTCAGTGGTGAAGCAGCCGCGAAGAAATGTCCTAGATCCATACTGGGCCCTGGAAAACTACATTTAATCACTTCTTCTGCCGGAGTGAGGACAGATCCTGATTTATACTCGATGAGGCAACAACTTATGTTTTGTTAACACTGCACCTTCAGGAAAAAGCATTTCTGAATCATGCTATTACACAATAGTTATTATAGCAAACAAAGTGGAAATAAGATGACAACTATTGTACTAGAGGCAAAGGAAGAGCAGGGAATGGTCATTAAAAATTATATTAAAAAAGAGGATGAATAAGAGGGCAAAATAAGTGTTAGACATCAGATCTACTGATTGAAATGTTTAGTGTGAGGATGCAAATGGCACTGTCCCTGGAGGACCTTCCTGATGTGCTCCCTGTGTAACATCATGGCATGAAAATCAACAAATAAAATTATCATCTGTACATTTATTTTGGTGAGTAAAATCTGATGTAAAGTCATTAAACATTAATTAGAAGGTGTTGATCAGCAGGAAATATAAATGGCTGATACTCTCTGGTATTTCTGTGCTGTTTAACCCCATCATGCGTCCGAGAAGACGCAAGAACCAAAACGCCATTTGTTGTTTTGGGGCAGATCCGTCAGATTTTCTTTCGCAAACAATGGCCCACATTATCAAAATAAAAACAATAAAGCCCTGTAATGGCACCAATTAACCCCTTCACGACAATTGACGTGACCGGACCACCACTCAAAAATGAGCTGTTCGAACAACTGACATGCCTGGCATGTAATGCGCTAAATCCCACATAGGAATCAATCAAGTATCTCTGCCAACGCTTTCACAGTGTTATTATGATGCCTCAACATTTTAGTCGAGAATTACAGTAAATTGAGATGGGAATTTCAAACTTAAAATTGGAAATAATCTTCTTTTCAAACTTGGCTTAATTGTTCTAAAGTTTGAAAATACCCATCTCCATTCCCTGCAATTCTCTCTTTATTGATTAGACTCCCATGTGTTTGGCCATATTTGCACTATTTTTCATACATACATATTTTTTTACACTTACCTCCCCGCTTTATTTGATGTCTCAATTAGTACACAAAATTAAAGCAGTCCACTTTTGCACATACATTCTCTGTTCAGCATGAAAGCTCGTTTGACAAGTTGGAGTACTGACATCATCAAAACGGGTAGAGCCAGGCAAAGTCTTCTTGTAAAAGTCAGGTAGAACTGTGAAAAGAACATGAATCAAAACCAGCAAAATCTGGTCACCATGTGATATTTTTTAGGATCACTTTCGAGTATTTGCAGGTTTTACTAGGAATTACTGCTCTGGAAAATCAGATTTGGACTGAATAGGATCCGTAGTAGCTGGTTCTTCTGACCTGAAGAAATCACTACAAAACTCCCAGCAATCCACATGATGGAGCAGTGAGTTAGGACAGCCTGTGCTTGTGTCTAACTGGAGTCAGCCTGGTCCAATCTCTACTGATGGCAAGTAAAACTGAGGGTATCTGACTGAACTAGCAGGGACCATTGGACCAGACAGAAGCAGCCTGTGGCTATGACATTGGCTTAGTATGTGCAACCTCTTTCAGCATCCTGATAAGTTATACTAACAGCTGGTTGGGAACTAAGTCTCCATGTTTCACAGAGAAGCATGGAAACTCTCACTCAAAGGAAAACCTAGCATGTTGCTTAAAGGGACACTCTCACCAAAAAATGAAAAGATTTTTTTTATTTATTTTGTATTATTGATTTCAGATGTCTTTTGTTCTTGTTATGTGACTGTATTTAATAAAATATGTAACTAAACAAGTGTCACTGGGCGCATCATTTTGTGAAATAGTGTTATTGGGTGCCACCCCCTAGTGACTTTACAGCACTAGTATCTCACTTTGGGGCTGGGGACACAGAATGCAGTCTATAAGTCAGAATTCTGATCATAGACTTGCATTGAATGGGAGGATAATGTAACTATTACATCACAAAGGGGCAGAGTTATGATCCTGTTTGATCAGGTCAATCTCCTCTCTTTGTGTTGGAGGGCAGGTAAAAAAAAAGTTGCGCGCAGCCACCTAGTCCTGCCCACTGTGATGTACAGGAGCCAGTAAGAGAGCAGGGAAGTATCTTATGACATCATCATGCAGGTTTTGGCGACAGTTGTAAAGTGAGACTGGGCGGAAGATTTTGGAACATGTTGCATTATGGGAAATATTCCTAAGAATGGAGCCAGGAGATAAACACCTAATTTTATTTTTCCTTTTATGTGCAATTAATTCAATCATATATATATATTTGTGTTTGTTTTAAATGACAGGTTATCTAGTTACATCTTATGTAAGTGGTAGTGTCCCTTTAACACATTTAGACGTATATAGCCGTCCTGCAAAGTGGATGTATATATCGGTCCTAAGATTTAATGTAGCGTGTGCTCTATAGCGCAACAAACACATACCGGCACTCAGTCTCAGAGACAGTGTGTTTTCGGCACCCCTAGCGGCAGTCAGCAACATTAAATTGCAGAAGAAAAAAAAAGAAAAAAATCTATCCTAGATCTACTAACCCCTGATCTAGTGTTACAGGTGGGTTAGGGTTACAAGTGGGTTAGTGCAAGGGTCAAAATTAAGGGGTGGAGTAGATTTAGGGTAAAATCTAGGGTTGGGGTCAAAAGGTCACTGTAGGAGAAAATGGTTAGGAAACAAAAAAAAAACACTACTATTGGTTATTGCCCTATAACTTTAAAAAAAAAAAGAAAAACTTGGAAACATTGGTATTCCGAAACTCAGGACAAATATTAGAAACTATATAGACTGTGTCTTTTTTACCATTTGTAAAATGTATAAAAACGTATTCAGGTCAAAGTTAGAAAAAGTGTTTTTGTTTTGCATATTTTATGATTTTTTTAATAGTGAATTAAATAATTTGGTGAAAATAATGGTATCAAAACAAAGTCCCATCTGTCCTTTAAAAAAATGATATATAATTTGTGTAATTGGACTGAATACAAACAAAGAATTACCAGTTAAGCAAACATATGACAAAAATGTTACAAAAATAATGGAATTCTTGTCTTCATCACATGCATCACAGAACTCTGTCACACATGTACATACCAGTTTTTCCTCATACTAGGGCCACTAGATGTTTCTATTTTAGGAATTTAAGTGGAAAAAAAAAACAAGTTTTAGAAATTCTTTAATGTTCTAGATGCTTAAGGAAAGAAGATTTCTGATGAAACTAACATTTTGAAAATAATAATTTCAAGTCAACATCAATTTAAAAGTTAATGGGAAAATGACCTACTAGTCTGTCACAATGCAATCAGCACAGTGAGATTTGAAGGAGAGGGTGGCACCCAAATATCATCTGCTAAGAGTTTAAAGGGACACTACCACTGACATAATATGTAACTAGATTTCCAATCCAATAATAAAAGATAAAACTAAAGCTATGTTTAAATTTAAATGCAAATTTGCAAAATCCCAGAGAATAACTCTCCTAGCCCCATTTACAATATTCTCCCAATACATCGAGAATCTCAATTTGGCCGAATGGTCCCGGAATGGTATCCTTAAGGTGGGAGATATCTTTCAAGGGCCCCAGATTCTCCCATTTGAAGATTTACAGTTGAAATACTCTCTTTAAACTTACGAGCTCTTTACCTATCACAGGATCAAGTGCTATATAGCCACTAAACATATAGTAGACCATACGGATTTGGACACCTTTATTGACGGTTAACAAATCCAACAATATTACAAAACTACATACCTTACTTGATGTTTTCTCGGACCCCTTTAGATGTAAGGCACTCAATAGTTGGGAGTCAGATCTGAATATTATCCTCTCTAACGACCAATGGTCCTATGCTGTCTCCGCTACTAGGAAAGCAGTTAAGGGGCTCAATTTGGTGGAATTATTTTTCAAAATTGCTCTCCGATGGTATTTGGTTCTCCAGAAGATGTATAAAATCCATCCGAACAGTTCTAACTTGTGTTGACATTGTGATCGTACCGAGGGGAACCAGACTCACGTCTGGTGGGGATGCAATTTACTTAAGCCTCTCAAAGATACGATTTCAGACATTTTTAGGTCTACCTTCCATAGTAACTACAACCTGACTCCCCAGGCTTTCCTTCTTCATCCAGAACTAATCCTCCAGAAGGTGGCCAACCGTTCTCTTGCCATTCACATCTTCCTGGCTTGTAAGTTGTTAATGGGAAGACAATGGAGATCGAGAGAAATGCCATCCTGGGATTGTATAAAAACCCAGATTAATTTCCAAATGGATGCAGAGGGCAAATCTTCCAAATTTTTGGAGGTATGGTCCCCTTGGATTAAGTATCAAGCAGAGAACCCCGAGACCTAGACGAGTAAGACACCTTGCTATTTCCACTCTTTTAGTAGCTACTACTCAACCTCTTACACATAATTGCCGCCATGCACCCCCTGACCCTTATCTTCGGAGCTGACGGTGGAATGACTGCCCTTCCCTTTTCTCTCCTTTTTTGTATGTTTGGAAATGCTCCCGTGAGGTAAGTGAGATACTAGTGCTGAAAAGTCACTAGGGGATGGCACCCAAAAACACAATATTTCACAAAATGGCGGCGCCCAGTGACACTTGTTTATTAAAATATTTCATAAACATAAACTCACATAACACAAACAAAAGACATATCTGAAATCAACAATGCAAAATAAAAAAAAAAACCTTTTCATTTTTTTGGTGGGAGTGTCGTTTTAGGTTTTACTGTAACAATATGAAAAAACATTCTTCAATGTTTAACTAAGTTACCGAGTACAACCCAAATATCTAATATGTAAAATACACCAAACAAGTAGAAGTAGTTTATTTGTAACACAAAGATATGGACGTACATGTGGTTGGTTTCTGTAACTTATAGATCTATTGAAATTAAAATGTGTTTTTAGTTCTGGCAAAATTTTGACAGCATGGATTTTTTGTGATGAACTATTTAAGGGTTAATATTTCTATAGGTTTCAGGGTCAGCTCATTGTTATAGTTCCCAGCTTGGATTGATCTCAGGGGGGGAACTAAGATGGAATATTCAACCCTTCCCCCAGCCCAGTGTAAAGGATCTGTCATTGTTAGAAACTAACCTGGTCAGAGAAGAAATGCAATCATCTATCAGCACATTCTTTAATTCAGGGGCCCCAGTTCCAGACTATGGAATTACAGCAGCAGTGCAGTCACTCATTAACTTTCCCAATTGTAAAGATATACCTTGTTTGCCTGAATAAAAACTCTGACGCCTCAAACTCTGGCGTTTAATGAATGTAAAAACATCCTAAATATAAGCAACATTATTTGCTTCACATGCAAACTTTTTCATATTTAATAAAAACTGTATTTTTATTTATTTGCCCCCATAGATTGTTTGCCTCCAATTCACTTGCTACAACACCATATTGCTTCATCACTTGCCAGAACCAGAATGCACCCAGGACACTGTCACAGTACCACCATTTTTGCCTCCACAAGATTTGCTACAGAACCAGATTTCTCCCACGTTATCCACAGTGATCTAGTGCAGTAGCAGGATGGCTGTGTGTCCCCCTGTATACACAGACATCCTCCTTCAATGCCTTGCTCTTCTGCAGTTCTCATGAGTCAGAGCACAAGGGGGTCATGCCAGAGAGAGGCATCTCCCACACAAACATCTGACTTACACTATGCCCTCTATACCACCAATGGAAAATATCCAGTTCCCCTGAAGATTTGCGGGGGAGGACCTGGATCTTAGCCTTAACAGTTTGTGACCAGACTGTTGTTGTTCTGGGCAATGCCTGTTTTAACATTTCTGCAGTGTTTGTGTTTAGCTGTAATTTTTCCTCTCTCATTTGCCCACACAATATCATAGTTGCCAACTGTCCCGGATTCGCCGGGACAGTCCCGCAACTATGCAAATGTCCCACGTATACTGCAATCACGGGACAGTCCTGGGAAACTGGGCTGTCTCGTGATAGCGGCGGGTCACGTGACATCGCGCGATGACATCATGTGATCCGGTGACCCGCCACCAATAAGGTGGAGTTACATTATGTGAATTATGTGGAGTGGGCGGAGCTTTGAACAGTAGGTGGGGTCAATCTTAAAGTAAGTAATTGTAAGCTAAGCTGCAAAGTGTCCCTGGAATTTTTTTTCAAATGTTGGCAACTATGCAATATATATATATATAAACACCTTATTGGGTGACCATATAGTTTTGTGAAAAATCTGTGAAAAAATCTGTGAAAAATTTGTGATTGAGGGGGACTCTGTCTCCCCTCTGATTTCTCACTCACAGACTTCCAGAAAGAGATTTCACTTCATAAGCATGTATTCGTCAGTGGGGGCTTGGTGTGGACCTCCTCTGTTGGTTACAGCTCAAGAGATTTAACAGTAGGCAGTTGGTTAGTATAAAGATAATACAATATTTAATAGAAAAAAAGTAGCAGCTTACACTGGAGGCTATCTTTATCCTGCGTGATGGGTGCCTCAATCCCTGGCAGATTTGATGTCCTCGAAAAGTGCAGCTCTTTAAAATTTATCATATATATAAAAAACTTTACAGGAAAATAAAATAGAATAAATGTAGTCCAGAGGTTATAATAAATGCAGGTGAGTCCAGTCCGCTACGCGTTTTGCCTGAGGGCTTCAACTTGGCGTCTGGACTCCCTGCGTTGTGTTTCCCTTTTATTGTAGTTCTTCCGCGCATGTGATTTCGGCAAAGTCTCTGTTCTCTTCCGCATTCATCACTCTATCGCGAGATTTTGACTTGGTTTTCTTTCTTCTTCGGTGATTGTCTTCGGTTCATAGATGTCTGTTCGTATTACCTCTTCGGTAATTGTCCTCAGTTTATAGGTGTCTGTTCGTATTATGATTTCCGACTTCGTCTTTAATGTTTTACTTTCGGTTTACAGGCATCCATTCGCATTAAAGATTAGCGATATAAGGAACAAGAGAAGAAACAGAAAACAAGTGTTTTATCTCAAACGAGATACATGGGGAGAAAACTTGGACTTATAAAATCTTTTAAAAATGTTTAAAAGTAAAAATATACTAAAAAAGGTTAAAAAATACTTATTTTGATATAGAGAAATTCTATATTTTATATGCCAAGTTTTCTTTACAGAGAAAAAATATATTCACAGAAAATTATATAAATCAAACTCTGCATTTAGTCCCTGTGGCTTTAAAGTAGCAAGATTAAAAACCCATCGCATTTCTTTTTGTCCTATATTTTTTATGTTATCTCCTCCTCGCCAATCCCTATCAATTTTTTCAATGGCACAGAATTTTACTTCTTTGGGTTTTTTTTGATGATGTTCTAAAAAATGTACTACTATGTGTAGTCAAACCATTTTTTATGTTCCTGACATGCTCTTCCATTCTTTTTTTAAACTGTCTTGTGGTTCTACCAACGTATTGTAGACCACAAGAGCATTCTGCTAAATATACAACGTTGGATGTAGAACATGTCATAAATGTTTTAATATTATATTTTTGGCCATTTTTTGTTGAACCAAAGTCTGTGAGATGGGGTATTTTTGATACATAGTAGATTTGAATCCTATGCAGTTTAGGCAGCAATAGAAACCGGATTTTCTTGTAAGAAAATGATCTGGTATATCAGTTTTTGTTTTTAAAACTTTGGTATAGTTTGTAGTAAGTTTTTGTTTCAAATTGGGGGCTCCTCTAAAGACTATCATCATTGGGTATGAGGTCTTTTAATATTTCATCTTTCGGTAATATTGTCCAATGTTTCTTAACGATCCTTTTTATGCGTTTAGATTCGTTATTATAGTTGAAAATAAGAGATACCTTATTTTGACATTTGTTTTCGGTGTCTTTATTTTTGTAAGTTAGAAGTTTACTTCTATCGACTTCCGCTATTTCTAAGATAGTTTTATTAACCATATTGTCGTCATATCCTTTTTCGCTGAACTTTGTTCGCAGAATCTCTGTTTGTTCTTTGTAATCAGTTATGTCTGTGCAATTCCTCCTTATTCTGGTGCACTTTTTGGTATTCCTTTTAGCCAGGGGGGATAATGACAACTAGATGTATCAATGAAGTTATTAGCATCTACTTTTTTTAAGTGTTTTAATATGACCATTTTCTATAAAAATTTCTAAGTCCAAAAAAGTTATGCGTTCTTTACTGTAGGTTGTATTTAAGGTGACATTATTATTGTTCTTATTAATGTATTCCAAAAATAGGTTTAGCTCGACCTCACTGCCCTTCCACACAAAAATTAGGTTGTCAATATACCTGTAATAGAGGACCAAGTTTGCCTCCCAGCCATGTTTTCCCCAGATATAAGTATTTTTCCACTGAGACATAAACAAATTGGCATAGCTGGGGGCAAACCTGGTTCCCATGGCCGTTCCTGTAATCTGAAGATAAAAACTCTCCAAAAACCAGAAAAAATTATGGTTGAGAATGATCTCCATTCCTTCTATTATATAGTTGATTTGATCTTCATTCAGAGTATTCTTTTCTTTTAGAGTATTTCTAACAGCATCACACCCTTGTTGGTGGTTTATAATAGTATATAATAAAGTAACATCACTAGAAACTAGCATATATTCTTCCTTCCATGTGCATGTTTCTAATATTTTTAGTATGCTTATGGTGTCTTTTAGGTATAACTTAATCTCTTTTACACATGGCTGAAGTATAAAATCTAGATATTCTGAGAGATTTGAGAACATGGAATTAATACCAGACACTATTGGTCTTCCTGGGGGATTGGTGGGGTGTTTATGGATTTTTGGTAGGAAATAAATGACTGGTATCTTTGGGTTTATCACATTAATATATTCATATTCGTTTTTAGACAGATAATTTTTGTCTTTTCCTTTATCTAGATAACTGGTAAGAATTTTCTTGAAGTCATTTGTGGGATCTTTTTTTAATATTTTATAAGTTTCATTTTGTCCTAATTGTCTGTGTGCTTCTTGTAAGTATAATTCTCTAGATAGAATAACTATTGTCACGTGATCCGGTGACCCGCCACCAATAAGGTGGAGTTACATTATGAGAATTATGTGGAGTGGGCGGGGCTTTGAACAGTAGTTGGGGTCAATCTTAAAGTAAGTAATTGTAAGCTGAGCTGCAAAGTGTCCCTGGAATTTTTTTTCAAATGTTGGCAACTATGCAATATATATATATATATATATATATATATATATATATATATATATATATATATATTGTGTGGGCATACACATAGATACACACAGACATATCAAGATGAGAAGGGATTTCTTTACATACCATTCAAATTTGATCTTATCATATAATTTATTACATTTAAAAAAAAAAACACACATTTTTACATGAAAAATCTTTTACTCATCTACAAAAGCAAATGAAATGCTTTTTTGGAAGTTATAGAGGCAATAAGTACAAGTAGTGTTTTGCCATTTCCAGCCCCCGCCCCCCCCCCCCTCCAATTTATTGATTATAACATTGATATCTGTCATGAATCCACGAATCTCCCTCACATATATATTTTCAAGAGTAGACAACGCATGTTTTCACCTTGGATTTTGACACTTTTCATGCAGCTATTTTACCACCAATCTTTGCAGAGTTAATTTGTTAATGATTTATTTCACACACATTGCAATTCAGGTATAAATATACTGAAAATTTAACAGTCTACTGCCAAACAACACCCCAATATGTGTTCAGCAACATCTCCTGAGTACAATGACACCACCAATGTGTAGGTTTGTCAGGTTGTGTGGAGGCTAAAATGTCACATCTAGGACATGTGCATTTCATTTTTCCAACTTGCAATTTTGACATATAGTCATCCTGTGTCCTATTTGGGATATTTCAATATACCCCCATCATACTATATATTTTTGAAAATTAGACAACACAGGGTATTCCAAATGGTGGTATTTACACACACATTGTACTTAATGTGTCAAAATCCTGGTACATTCGCTTGTGATCTCTCACCTGGGCTACTGTAATACCCTCCTGACTAGCCTATCTCATCTTTCTCCCCTGCAATCTATTCAAATTACAGCTGCCAGGATCATCTTTCTTGCTTGTCCTTCTGATCCGGCAGCTCCTCTGTGCAACGTCCTACACTGCCTTTGAATCTGATCTAGTATAACATTTTAAATTCTATCTACAAAGCCCTCCATTCCTCGGCCCCTCTTTACATTGCCTCCCTCACTAACCAATACCACCCTGCGTGCCTATCATGGACTTAGGCTCACCTCCAGTCGCATCTCTTGTCGGGCCCGCGGGACTGGGGAGCATAGAGCAGGGTGAGTACCAGTAGACAGACAAAGTGTCCAGGAAGGAGTAAGAATGGTCAGGCAAGCTGGGTCAGGGTTGGAGAGATCAGGAAAGTCCAAAAACAAGCCGGGGGTCAATATCACACGAAACACAGCAACTAAGCAGGGAACACCAAGCTTAGTAGCTGAATAATCAAGCAAGGATTGAACAGTGTGAGGGGTTTTATATGGTTTGCCATTACCAGCTCCTGAGGTTTACGCCCACCTTCACAGGATTCTATGGGACCTTGTAGAGAGGTTTGCATCTCTGTCCCCACCTCCCCCAATACGGGAACAGCACCAGACGTCAGGTCACGCCCCCCGCTTTATTCGAGGCCGGGGATGCGGCCTACTACGTGATGGAGCTCAAACACGGCGGGATGCTAACTCAGTTCTGTAACCACTTCCCGATGCTAGGACGTTCTATGCCGTCCTAATTTTACAGGTTCCAAAAAACGCTAGGATGGCATGGGATCGGTGGCCTGGAACAAAACGTGGTGTTTTGGTGCTTGCGTCGTTGGAGACGCAAGCACCATCCATTACGAAGGGGTTAAGGAAGCTTACCATTCATCCCGCTAGAATTCTTAATTAACGTCTAGCTAATCCAACCAGCTCTCACTGACCTCTAAGGTACTCAGTATAGGGAAACCTAGCCCCCTATACCCCAGTTTATGTTCAGAAACATCTCCTGCGTACAGCATTAGAGTTGCGGCTGTTACCAACAACGTTTTTAAGAAGTTTACGGTAGAGGAGAAACGTGTTAACGTGTTAGCATTTGCATGAGTGAGACCCAGTTCTGATGCACTGTGCTGACTGTTCATACTTGTTTGACCGAAAACACCCGATACCCAAGTGTAAGGTACTTTTTAATTTTTTTAGCCAAATAAACATCACACTGTTGTACTCGCTGTGTTTCTATGATTTGGAGGTGCTAGAGAGGTAGGGTTGCCATCTGGCCAGTATTTTAAAAGCAGGCCAGTAAAAAAAAATTGGCTTGACCCCAATGTTAAGTCTGTGGAGTTAGTAGCAAGGCCAGTACTTTTTAGATGAAAAAGGTGGCAACCCTGCAGGGAGAACCTGACACGAAGACCAGCTTAAGCTCTACATTTGCCTGAATTTATCACTTTTACTCCACATATGATGAAATATTCCACACAATATTACTTTTCTTGTAGTCTTGTTTATTTATGTTGAAGAAACAAAAAGATATTCCCCTGAAATAACATCACTTGATATTTGCATTTCTGTGCGTTTTGGGGCAATTGGCAGATAGTTGTGCTCCACCTTATTACCCACTCACTCAACCTTTTGGACTAACTGATATGTGTTTTAGTTTTTTTCTCATTATATACAGTATTAAGAAGCGCCTGTTTGGTTAATTTCACAAGGTTACATCATTTCTAACCATCCTGCCATATGTGATTCTATAACTGTCCCGTTTGGGGTCCTGTCCGGACTTGCCCGCCCTACTCTGCCCTGATTGATAGTCGTTGGTTTGCGTTAACTCCGCCCCACATGTCACGTGCGTTAACGACAGCCCGCCCGACCCTTCTGATTGGCTGGCGGCTCCCCCCCCTTGCCATCCCCGCACAATCAGCTGTTTCCAAACTCAGTTGTACAACAACAAAAGCTTCAGTTGGGAGGAAAAGAACGATCGGCAAGGACTTCTCTGTCTAGTGATTATACGCACTTATTACCCTCCACCTACCTCAATTTCACATACAGGGAACCACTGGACAGGGAGCATTGTACCAAGGAGCCACCCAAGCAGTAAGTATTGAGGGGCAGTCACTAAGGTGCTCAGTACAGGGCAAGTTAGCGGAGCGGTATTGTAATGCATGGAGGTCTAGTCTCCGGCTGCTGGGAATCACATTCTCCCTGAAGGTTCCAGAGACATTGGGCTGAGCATTATGGATAACATTGTCTAAAACCGGTTTAGTGTCACAGGTTGTCACTGTGTTTTTAGTTGCACCCCCATCCTGTTGCAGTGAATGCCGTGTACGTAAGACAAAACGGCGCCGCCGCCCCGGGCTGAACACTTTGCGATGGTAATTTAGTAGTTCGTGGAAGTAACCGTTGGCGTGTGACGCGTCGGGCAGTGTCCCTTAAGGTCGGAGGCCTTTGTGACGTCACTGAAGCCGGCAGGCAGCCAATCCACTGTAGGCAGAGGGAGTTGGAAGCCTCGCCGATTGGACGCTCGGCCTGTGCAATTGTTGCCTTGGCTTTTACTACTGCTACATGTTCCCTTTGTTAGTCTGACAAGGCTAATGAAGTCGGTGGGTTGAGTTACGCCCGAAGCCCCTCCCCTGTAGGTTGACGAGCGTGTGACGCAATGCAATGTTTACAGTGGTGACGTTTTAGCTCCGCCCTTCAGCCCTCTGTTTATATGTTGAAATCCCAATGCAAGTTTTTTTTTTTCTGGGGTCACGTGATGTTAGCGCTTGTAAAAGTGTCAGATATCCGGAGAAGCAGGAGACTGTTTATTCACGTTAGAGCAGCGGTGGCTGACCTTGTGACCTGCCAGCTGTTGCACACTGCAGTCTCTGCTGCTGAGTAAGCATCCTGGGAGATGTAGTTTGAAACAGCTGTAGGGCCAAAATTATAGGCGGTTACTAGACTAAAATATGGTCTTTTGGAAACCAAAACAGAATTTGCTAATGAATCAAGTTATTTATAGGTAACTTAACTCAAGTTCTTTAACCCTTTAAGGACCAGAGCAATATTTCAATTTTTGATATGTAGTTGTTAAAATGTAATTTTCCTTTATGCCATTTAACGCCCCCATACAAGTTATATGTTGTTTTATAGGACGGTAAGAGCTTTCTTTAGTATTAAAGAATACATATAAAAGGCAAAGGTTTTTGGTGAAAAAAATATTTTTCCCCCCATTATTTTCCCAATAATACTCTGCACAACTAGTGCAACACTCACCCACATATCCCAACGAATTAACTAACTAATTAAAAATATAGCTTGCCAAACCTCCCACTCCCCCAAAGAAATCCAGAAAAAAACCTCTGACCAGTGCGATGTCAAAGCCATCATAATCACAGAACAGGCATGCAAGGGTTAACTGTAATTAAATGAATATAGGGGAGAAAAAAAGGAAGAAAAGCTTTGTAAATGGTCACGTCAGGTGACGTGCAGCACAAACAGCGTTCTCAGCTGTAAATGATCAATGGAAAAAAAATAACCAGCAAGCCTTGAATGCGCACCATTTCACCTTCTCTCTGTAGTTCCAAACAGTAATAGACGGAGCGTTGTTGTAGAAAAATTTTAAATGAAGTTTTATTGAAAAATAATTAAAAGCATAACTGGAGAGACAGTCTCACGCGTTTCGCCACAAGGCTTAATCATAGACATAAACCTCACACAAGGTGTCTGTTTAAAAAGGGCAGTTTTAAAAGACTACCTACGGATAGGATTGGTTCAAGTTAATTGGATCCATGCCCATTAAGTCGTCACTCTCAACCCATTCAGATTTGGAGCAAGAGGTGGACAGAACTGATAAGGTTAATACGATTAACTATCCAATGGATGCTATTGAAACTGTGATTAATGCACCATTGGTGGTTAATAATACTTTAATAAATAATCGTCCTGATTTCCGTGTGGAATCTTTTGCTCAGTTGGGGACTGACAACTCCAGCATGAATCAGTTGCTTGGAGCCTCATTTGACTGCCGTGATAGTTGTAACCTCACTACTCTTGAATCACTATGGAGTCACACCGAGCTTAGTATACAACTGTTCAAAGAAAGAAAAATGATCTTTTTAAAACTAAATCTAAATTTTACCCAATTTAATTTCAAGGGAGAGAGTATACAATTGTTTCAGCATGTTGTAGAACAGGAACTTATTGCCCTTGACATCAGAACTAAGAAAATACAATTAAACAGGGGCAATAGGAAAACGTGTGATAATTTAACGGAGGGACAGCGATGTGCCCTCAAAACTTTGGTAGATGATGATAGTATTGTAATTCGGAATGCAGATAAGGGGGGTGCCGTTGTTGTGTTAGACAAAAGTTATTACATACTAGAAGCTAAAACACAATTAGAGTATAAACAGGCTTATCTGGAACTTAAATCAAATCCCACTAAGAAATATAATAAAGAACTTCTGAATTTATTGAATGCTGCAGTGGCAGATCAGATTATACTAGAAAATCAGAAGGAATATCTGTATAATGAAAAAACCTATCACCCCAATTTCCCATCATCTCCCAAAGATCCATAAAACAGCATTAATCCACTGGTCAAAAATCTTAAAGGCTTTATCCAAGATACGAAACATGTCTTGACTCAATTAAACAATGTGGTGTGGCAGCCAAATTTCATCTGGGCCACACTGGATGTGACCTCTTTATATTCTTCAATCCCACATATGTTTGGTCTACAAGCTGTCCACTATTTTTTGAATAATTTTAGTGGATATTCCTTGGATTTAATTGATTTTTTTTGATGAAGGCTATATCTTTTTTGCTCACCCAGAATTTCTTTTTGCTTGATGAAATATTTTTTCTCCAAATACGTGGGACCGCTATGGGTACATCTTTTGCTCCCTCGTACACCAATTTGTTTTTGGGGTGGTGGGAACGGTCCCACGTCTTTGGAGACAAGAACCCGTTTAGATCCTATATAATATGGTATGGCCGCTATATTGATGATCTGTTATTGATTTGGAGTGGAAGCGCTGTGGAATTGGAGAATTATGTCACATACCTGAATCATAATTAATTTAACCTTCGGTTCACATCTAGCTCTGATCCAACCGTGGTTCCTTTTTTTAGATATACAACTATCCCATACTGAAAATAAAATTAACACTGTCAGTTATAGGAAACCTTCAGCGGGAAACACCCTCCTGCACTTTACCAGTTGCCATCCCCAACATGTTATACATAACCTACCACTAGGGGAATTTTTACAGGTCAAACGCAATTGCAGCTCGGACTTAGATTTCAAGCTACAAGCGTGACGGGTGACAGAAAGATTCCTAGAACGGGGTTATCCCATCAGGATAATTAACAAGGCCTACACAAAAGCTAATTATAGAGAGAGACATATCTTATTGGGAGAGGAAGAAATCTGAAAAATCTAAAATAGCCATGAATCATAAGAATAAAACTCCTAAGTGGGCAATACTTAGCATAGGGAAAGAGAAATATGAGAGTACAAATACAAAACAAGAGGAGCAACTGGACGGTGATGACTCTGTAACTTTTATCACCAATTTTAGTTCAGAATTTAATAAGATCAGAGAAATTATAAAGAACAATCACCTTCTGTTAAAGGCTGATAAAAAAAACTACAGTCAGTTTTTTTTCTCAGGTTAAGGATGTCCGCTTCGTGTCCCGTCAGGCTAACTCTTTACAACAGGGGTCCTCAAACTTTTTAAACAGGGGGCCAGTTCACTGTCCCTCAGACCGTTGAAGGGCCGGACTATAGTAAAAATAAAAACTATGAAGAAATTCCTATGCACACTGCATATATCTTATTTTGAACAAAACGAGAACAAATACAATATTTAAAGTAAAGTTAAATCAACAAACTTACCAGTATTTCAATGGGAATAGTGTGCCAGTCAGAGCCCAGGAATATTATGCCATTCAGATGCCCAGGAATATGCCAGTCAGATGCCCAGGAATATTATGCCAGTCAGATGCCCAGGAATATGATGCCAGTCAGATGGCCAGGAATATTATGCCAGTCAGATGCCCAGGAATATGATGCCAGTCAGATGCCCAGGAATATGATGCCATTCAGATGCCCAGGAATATGATGCCATTCAGATGCCCAGGAATATGATGCCATTCAGATGCCCAGGAATATGATGCCATTCAGATGCCCAGGAATATTATGCCATTCAGATGCCCAGGAATATGCCAGTCAGATGCCCAGGAATATTATGCCAGTCAGATGCCCAGGAATATTATGCCAGTCAGATGCCCAGGAATATTATGCCAGTCAGATGCCCAGGAATATGATGCCAGTCAGATGCCCAGGAATATGATGCCATTCAGATGCCCAGGAATATTATGCCAGTCAGATGCCCAGGAATAATATGCCAGTCAGATGCCCAGGAATATTATGCCAGTCAGATGCCCAGGAATATGATGCCAGTCAGATGCCCAGGAATATGATGCCAGTCAGATGCCCAGGAATATGATGCCAGTCAGATGCCCAGGAATATGATGCCATTCAGATGCCCAGGAATATGATGCCATTCAGATGCCCAGGAATATGATGCCATTCAGATGCCCAGGAATATGATGCCATTCAGATGCCCAGGAATATGATGCCATTCAGATGCCCAGGAATATGATGCCAGTCAGATGGCCAGGAATAGTATGCCATTCAGATGCCCAGGAATAGTATGCCATTCAGATGCCCAGGAATATGATGCCATTCAGATGCCCAGGAATATGATGCCATTCAGATGCCCAGGAATATGATGCCATTCAGATGCCCAGGAATATGATGCCATTCAGATGCCCAGGAATATTATGCCAGTCAGATGCCCAGGAATATGATGCCAGTCAGATGCCCAGGAATATGATGCCAGTCAGATGCCCAGGAATATGATGCCAGTCAGATGCCCAGGAATATGATGCTAGTCAGATGCCCAGGAATATGATGCCAGTCAGATGCCCAGGAATATTATGCCAGTCAGATGCCCAGGAATATGATGCCAGTCAGATGGCCAGGAATATGATGCCAGTCAGATGGCCAGGAATAATATGCCAGTCAGATGCCCAGGAATAATATGCCAGTCAGATGGCCAGGAATATGATGCCAGTCAGATGCCCAAGAATATGATGCCAGTCAGATGCCCAGGAATATGATGCCAGTCAGATGCCCAGGAATATGATGCCAGTCAGATGCCCAGGAATATGATGCCAGTCAGATGCCCAGGAATATGATGCCAGTCAGATGCCCAGGAATATGATGCCAGTCAGATGCCCAAGAATATGATGCCATTCAGATGCCCAGGAATATGATGCCATTCAGATGCCCAGGAATATGATGCCATTCAGATGCCCAGGAATATGATGCCAGTCAGATGCCCAGGAATATGATGCCAGTCAGATGCCCAGGAATATGATGCCAGTCAGATGCCCAGGAATATTATGCCAGTCAGATGCCCAGGAATATTATGACAGTCAGAGCCCAGTAATATTTTGCCAGTCAGATGCCCAGGAATATTATGCCAGTCAGAGGCCAGGAATAGTGCTCGTTATCCCTCCCTCCTCCCCCGCTTCCCCATCACTTACCTCCAGCTGCTGTGTCCCCGGACGTCTCGCGCGGTGTCCTCCTGTGGAGGAGGGAAACAGTTACCGGATCCGGATGTGACGTAACGTCACATCCGGTCGCGGTGAATTTTTTTTTTTTTTTTCTTCCTGCAGCCGCATCATTTGCGGCTGCCAGAAATAAAAAAAAAGTAAACGGGGTGGGTGCCGGCAGCACCCCCCGCGGGCCACATAAATGTCCTCGGCGGGCCGCATGTGGCCCGCGGGCCGTAGTTTGAGGACCCCTGCTTTACAAACTGCCCTCTCCCCTAGCTATGTCTCAACTCAATCTTTGGCTGTGACTGGTAAGCAATCGAATACCTAGTTAACAGTCACAGGAATGTATCCCTGTGGCACCAGGAGATGTGGGTGTTGCAAATATGTGATTAAATCTAAGACATTTTGTTCCTTCTCAAGTAAAGTCTCTTTTACAATGAAATACTATATTAACTGTGAAACTAACAGAGTAATATATCTTATAACATGTGGGAAATGTGACATGCAGTATATTGGTCGTACAAGTAGAAAACTAAGGGAACGTATGAGAGAACATACTTCTGATATTAGATGTAACAATAGAAAATCCACAATTAATTGTCACTTTCAAAAATGTAGTAATGGAGATTTAAAATACTTCACTTGCATGGCCATAGAGCGGTGCAGATTGGGACCCAGAGGAGGAGATCCAAATGTTTTGCTAGCCAGAAGGGAGGTGTTCTGGATTTTCAAAATGGGCACAAGGGCCCTGGCAGGTATGAACAAAGAATGGGAACTGAATTGTTATGTAGAGTAATGCGAACCATTTTATATTGCATGTCACCGAATCCCAGTTTATTCATATGTTTGTATTCCCTTGTTTATAGAACTGTGTATTCCTGTTTCTATTTTGATACATTTCGTACATTATGTGTTAATGAGACGTAATTTCGATCTATCTGGTGTGTTTAAGAGGGCCCTCCGAGTGCTGTGTGCATTTGGGGCTTCCCTCTTCCACACCAGATTTAAATTTTAATATTTGCAACTCCAGCTTGGAAGCTGCCACTTTCACTGAAATGTCTAACTGCCACATTGTATATGTATTGTCACTTTAAGGCTTTAAATCTACATATTTGTTCTTTTTTGTTCTTAATGGGCATGGGTCCAATTAACAATTAACTTGAACCAATCCTAATCGTAGGTAGTCTTTTCCACTGCCCTTTTTAAACAGACACCTTGTGTGAGGTTTATGATTAAGCCTTGTGGCGAAATGCGTGAGACTGTCTCTCCAGTTATGCTTTTAATTATTTTTCAATAAAACTTCATTTTAAATTTTAAACGCTCCGTCTATTACTGTTTGGAACTACTGAGAGAAGGTGAAATGGTGCACATTCAAGGCTTGCTTGTTATTTATTTCCCTTAACTGTAATTAAATTAATATATTGCAAAAACAGTTATTTAAAAAAAACTTTAGAATTGGATAAAAAAAAATTAGGGCCATAAAGAAGGAAGGAAACTAATCAGCAAGGAAAGGGTTACATTTTTCACTTACAGGTCACTCTCTGCGCTTCACTATAAATATGTGACGAATTAGAGGCATAGTCAATGTGTGAACACATTGACTTTGCCAACTAATTTGCATGTTATCGTGGTGATTGATTGATCACTACGATCGCATGGCCAGAAACCCGCCGATTGGGCCCAGGAACTTTGCCTTGGGTGTGAGGCAGAGTCCTGGACCCATTTCAAACCGGCTGGCGGTGCGCTCCATGCTTAATTACATGATGAGTTAACTTGTCATAAGGTCATGAAGGGGTTAAGCCTAATGGCCTGTGCAAAAGTGATTTTGAATCCGGTTGGGAAAGAAAATGCATTGTATAAAATATTATTGTATGCTGGCTAGTTTTGCCACCACTGCAAGGTTTCTTCTGGGGATCAATTAACTACTTAATGTGCTTCTGTGCGATTTGATCCTTGACTGACTGGCTTCCTTCTGGTCACATATTAATTTTACATACATCAGTGTAGCGTTTGAAAGTTGTTTGGCTGAGGTGGCATCCCTAGTCGGGCTGTTGTGTCATGTTGATATCTAGAAAAAAGAATTCCTGAATTTTGCATAGGCCAGTGCTTGATGGATTTCATTCAGTTTTTGGAGCCAGAAAAACATTTGAGGAGCCAGACAACCTTGCGCACACAATCACGCAAACATGGACTCACACAGTTTATTAAAGAGAAACAAACAGTACAGCTATCCAGGTCTTCCTTTTTGCATTACCTCACTGCATGGGAGGACACCATTTTTTTTCTGTGCCTCTCACACAGGCGCAGACAATCTTCACTTGCAGTCCTACTGAGCGTCTGGATGTTATGAGACGCCTGGTGCTCAGACACTAAAAAAAAAACTTGATCACAGCGGCAAGGGGTGCCATGTGGGAATGGCCAGTTACCTGGTGCCTGGGATTTGTGGGGCCTGGCATTGGTTCCTCCATATTTATTCCAATGCAGTAACACAACAACAAATTAGGTTTCTATCCTAAAGACCTTATGTTATAGGTTTCAAGGTTTTCTAAGGGTGAAAGTACAAAAGGAGATTATGGCATCACTGGTGGTGTAGACCTATCAACTTTGCAGTTTGTGGTGTCTAATCACTGTAATATATATATATATACTTGCTTTCAATATGTTCATGTATGTGCTATTACACAGGTGACATGATCATAATATATTTCACAAACTATTTTAGATATGTTCAGTGTTATCAATTCCAGCAGATGTTAAAGGACAATTAAACTCGTAAGTTATTGTAAAAAAAAAATCTGCTTCTCCCAAGTAAACCCAAAGTGTATCTTAACCCCTTTATGACACTAGGACATTCTATGCTGCCCTAATTTCAGCGGTCCCAAAAGACGCTAGGACGGCATAGAATGTCCAGCGTTAAACAGCTCACCGCGGCTCCCTGCAGGGACTTCAAGTGGCCTCAGTCTGACAGGGAAAATGTAGCCGATGCCCAAAATTGTACCAAATCACGCCGTGCCCGAATCCACACGTGACGTAGAGGTCTCACGATTTTTTGACCTGATCTCGTCTAGCCATTGTGTAATAGGCCTCACAGCAACAGTTGGCTTTTGTCATAGCAAGGGATAAGCAAAGTGTCCTTGGCAAGGTCTGTGAAGGTCCATATGACATCTAACTTGTCTGTGACAAAGGTCATTAACCCCTTAAGGACCAGCGCAACTTGTCAATTTTTAATATGTGGTTGTTGAAATGTAATTTTCCTCTGCGTCATTTAACTCACCCATACAAGTTGTTATTTTTTAAAGGACAGTTAGAGCTTTCTTTTGATACCCTATACATAAAATAATCTAAAATTTAGTATTAAAAAGTACATATAAAATGAAAAACATTTTGGGAAAATGTTTCCCCCCCCCCCCCCCCCCCCATTATTTTCGCAATAATAATCTACACAACTAGTGCAACACTAACCCACATATCCCAACAAATTAACTATCTAATTAAAAAATATAGGTTCCCAAATCCCCCCAGAAAAATACCTATTACCAGTGCGATGTCAGAGCCATAAGAATAACAGAACAGGCATGCAGGGGTTAGCTGCAATTAAATTAATATATTACAATCAAATGTATTTATTAAAAAACTTTAAAATTACAAAAATAAAGTTTGTATAAAACAAAATGAGGGCCATAAAGTAGGAAGGAAACTGATCACAGTAACAAACTGTGATCAGCGAGGAAAGGGTTACTTGCTTTGGTGTGAGGCATAGTCCTAGACTTGGCGGTTCGCATTGAACGCACCACCAGCTTAACTACATAAGGATTTAATTCGTCATAAGGTCACTAACGCTGCGGCTTTTATGACAAAGGGGTTAAATGTCCACCATAAAGGATAAACTGGCATCTACTGTCAAAAATGTATGCCATTATTAGGGGCAACATCTATTTTAGAAGCACAAGTAAAAAATATGTTTTGTCATTTATATATAGAGATATAGAGATATAGATATGACATATATAAAGTTGGCCTTTTCCCTTTACACATGCAACTAGCACTTCCTCAGCTTAAGGCAGCTGCAATGACCTCAAAGAGTAATTTTTTTTCTTTCTGCCAGCTAAACAATACATCACATGACTGGCAAGTAGAAGGTAATAAGCACATGTAAACAAATGAACTTCTATCCAATGCAGTCTATTACACAACAACACCTTTAAAGACTGAAAAGACTATTTAGCTTCCATTCTGAGGCAGAATTCAGACCGTCGGTATGGATATACTTCTTTCCTCTCTGTGTATCTGTGTTTTTTGATTCCTGTACACCACAATCGGTGAAGAATATGCTTTCTTTGTAAGATGAGCAGTATGTGTGTCTGTGAAAAGCAGATATAGTGACAGTCTTTACATTTGATGGCAGATAAGTCTTCAGCCCATCTACTCTGCCCTTTTTATCTTCCTGCTGTAAAACTGCAGATCTTGATAGGTCATTGGTCTGATTTTATAGCTCATCACAATGGTGGAATGAATTGAATGTTTTCAGGGTACCATGCATTGCATGATCCTGCTAAACTGACTGCATAGCAGTGATGCCCTATCCAGCTACTACACATGTATCTGATTGGTGGTAAATATTTATTAATGACCATAGGATGACCTATTCTTTTAATGAAGTAATACATTTATTTAGTGTAGGGGTAGGACACGATGGAGTATTTCTTTTAAATCATTTTAGACACATTTGATCTCCTTGTTTGGCAGCACTTCAGGCAAAATGTTAAGAAGCTGCCAAATGTACTGAGGCGTTGCCCCCAAGTTACTTAAAATAACCTTCAATAAACAAGCTGAGTTTATATTCTCTCGGTATTTTATTTTTAGCGAGTTCTTGTTTTTTTAGGTTCAAGTGGTAAACATTATGCTAAGAAAATGTATAGATGAGTTTCTCAAACATAAGTGTAACAGGTAGTTTCATATTTTGGAGCAGGTTTGTGGAAAAATTATTTTTTATTTGTTTTATTCATGCTTTGTTTAAAGCATGCCCTAGTTTCTATGTTGATTTGTTTGACGCTCGGTTTCCACCTCTTTCTAGTTTACAACTACCACAATTTACTGCCATTTTAAAAAGTTGTTGGGGGATTATGGAATTTGTATTTCATCAGTAGCTAGAAGGATGCATTTGGACACCTGGACTTTAAACCATGGTTTATATAACAAAACTTCTATAGATATTGTATAACTAACGCCTAGTTAAAGGAGATCTGCAGATCTGAATTATGGAGGACAATGTATTTTAATAAACCCTCTGTGTAAAAAGCTTTTCAATATACCGGCTTCCTCAGACAGTCTCTATGTAGAAAGTGAATAAGTAGTAGAAGAGACCTGTCTGTCGGTCTGTCTTCCAGCCGTCCCTGTGTATCACATATGATAAAAGCTCATGACTTCTTATCACAGTCAGAGCAAATCAAGCACCTGGCAAGGCTTCTTTCTGTTGCTAAATTAAGCAAAACAATTTCAAGATCAGCTTTCAAATGTCAAGGTATCAGAGCCCATATCTGCAGCAATAGATTCAGCGGCAATGAGGCAAATCGCCAGCAGAGTGTAGATTATATGTTTCGGCTGTATTTATAAATGTGTACAGTCAGATTCCTACTTTCTTCCCATGCTGACCTGGCAGATATCGGTGCGAGACTCAGCACACCGTTTAAGGGAGTTTAATTCACCCAAAAATAACGTTTCAGCCCAGCACTGACCTTTTTTAAAAAGTTTTTGACCGTTAATTGCAACACTATGTTAAAATGAGTGTGCTAATTGTACCATATAACTTCCAGTTCAACAGCTTCATACGTCTGATACCTAATGTAAATCCCAAAAATCATAGTATAATACGTAACGCGTAATATTTCATGGTAAAAACATATTTCCATGTATTTCAATAGACATGTGAAAGTGTAACTCGTATAGCTAACTAACATGAATATAACCTACACCCGAACTTCTCCACCAGGCATTGCTTGCTTATTTATGAGCTTTGACATGTGTGATAGCTAGAAGAAAGATGGTAATACCATTTTAATATATTCTCAGTTGCAAGGAATTTAAATGAATAATAATATTTTTCTTTTATAATTTGGCGTTCAATCAGATGTACTGATTACACTGAAGGCTATTTTCATGAATGCTGACAGAATTAAAAACAAAATGTTCTTTTTCAACAGCGTATGTAAATCATCCCCCTATTTTAGTAATCAAAAAACATTATTATAATATGATAGCGAGCAGAAGCACAATTCTCTTGTATATTTTAATCTAGTTTTTTTTTTCTATTGCTCAGGAAATTGTCTAATTTATTTTTTCCACATCTGCCAAAGGCTCATATTTAAAACCACAAAAAAAGGAAAGCAAGGGATATAGGTGCGCTATAAATAACAATGTGAGAATATTATGGTGTCCCCACCATGTGGTATAAAGGGTACCAAACAGCTTTGATAAGTGTATGTGAATGGTATCTCCTCTGATTTAGGGTTATACCTCTTTATGGTTTTATGGTTTACTCTACTTTTTAATTCTGCAATAAAGTTGTGTAGTTTTGATGTAATTTCTAATTAGCAGTTGACACCCAATACAACAAACCACTAACCTTGTCCCAGGATCCACTCCAATATGTAGTTTTGATGAATGTGGATATACACTGGGAAGCTGTTTGGGGCCAGATAGGGCACTGGGAAGCTGTTTGGGATCAAAGATGACAGGTGGATCCCAAATAGGAAGAGGTGTGTCTTAGCAAACTAAGATGGGGTGAGGAGGTGAGTTTAGTCAGGCCTAAAGCCGCACAAAACCTAAATGCACCCAACTTTATCATTCTCAGTCTGTGCAGTTGAGGGAGTAGGGAAAATAGAAGTGACATTAGGAAAGATCAATGGTTGCACATAGCTCTCTGGTGCCCCCATAACCCACACAGTGCTTTAATCTAGGTACTAAAGTAAGTAAATTCCACTGCATATTGCATCAGTATGTTGAATTTAGCAGTTGGGTTGAACAATTGCTGTCCTTCATGCTAACTGCTTCACAGAATCGTTTACTGGTGTCTTGCATACAAAAAAAATTGCACACACATGCATACACAGTCAGTTACATACATACACACATACATACACAGCCAGTTACATACATACACGCATACATACATACATAGCCAGTTACATACGCACACACACACCATTTTTGTGTTTTTTTTTTTGTTTTGTTTTTAAAGAACAAAAATGTATTTCTTACGGTGTCCTCCCTCCCTGCTGCTTACCTCATTGCAGGGGAGGGGGACATTTATGCTGGAGCCCGATATTCTTTTGGTTCCTGCTAAGTGCCGTGTTGTCACGGGACACTCGGCACTACAGCGTGTTGCGCGAGGGGGCGGAGCTTAGTCTGTGTGATCCGCACAGACTTTCTCCCCTCGCGCTGCAAGTAAAAGAAAAACGGATGGCAGCCGGCAAGGGCACCCTGTGTCAAACAGCACCCGGGCGCCAGGTCTGATTTCCTGGTCGCCATGACGACCTGGCGCCCGGGTTTTGTCGAGCCCTGGGATAGCCGAAAATGTATGGTATTCATCGTGAAAATGTCCCGATCTGAATGCATCCGATGCTTTGGTCTCCAAACAACCCGAACTTCCGATTTGGACCAGAATTGAGGAATTTTGAGTCGCCGCATTTCATGAATTTGGGAAATTTGCAAATCAAATTTGGGACAAATTGGGCTATATTAAGTAGACCCTTTGGATTCACTGACCGATCTGTTTCAGTTCCTTGAGTCACCTACAATTTTTGCATTAGTTTAGAGCATCTAAACAGCTGAACTGGGTAACAAAATTGACAATCTTTCACCGTAAATAAAAATGTATATAAATGTTTTTCTTTTTAAGGTAATCTTTCACTGTATAGTTACAATTTTTTTTTTTTTTAAAATGATTGAATCTGTATTCACAAATGGTAAAATAAACACCCTTTTCTATTTTTATTTTTTTCTTCTACAGATTCTACTCGATCACCTTTTTTTAAGGTTTCATTGTTTTTATCTGAGTGGAGATACTATTTATGCACTTTATCACTGTCTGTGCCATCTGGCTAAATCTGAGCCAAGGAGAGGACTGAAGTTCTGCTATCAAAGGCCAGTGCGCTTCCTTGGAAATGTTCCAGAGGCTCAACAATATGTTTGCAGCAGCCAAGAGTGTGGCAAGCAGGGAGCCGGAGTTTAACGAAAAGGAAGAGAATGAGTGGATCCTTGTAGATTTTATAGGTAGGCGTATGTGTTTTTTAAAATTCAAATTTTTCTAAATTGCCTTAATCAATATGCACTTCTATGTTGTATTGAATGGTGGGGAGAAAATGTACCTGTTTTTAAAATTAATATTCCTTATGTGGTCTAATAAGCTCAGTCTGAAACTAAGTAGATCATGTGGCAGCACAGTAACCTGGCCCTTGGCAGGTTTTATGGGGCGATGTGACCCCAGGTACTGAAGATCCACTGTTTGAGCTCTGGGTAACGTAAAATTCTGTTTAGTCTGTTAGTTTCTCCAGGAGCGGCTATCACAGTTGCATCATATTATTTGAGTCACACGTTTCTCCTTTCAATGGATCATCATTTCTTTAGCTGTTCTCAGGAAAATAATTGTTGTGCTGATTTTAGCTCATAGCCTTTGCCTGTGTAGGAAAGTGCTGGCATTGACTTATGTGAAATCCCCACTGTGCCCAAACCAAATGGGCAAGAAATCTTTTTACTTTATTTTATTAAAAAAAATATAATCTAAAAAAAAGCAAATGCTGGGTGGATTTGAAGTATGTTTTTTTTTTTTTGCTAATTTTAAATATATCTCCTAACCAGATAATACTTGTATGACTCCTTTATGTCAAACTCCGATGCACAAAATTATCAAGAATACCCACAAGGATAAAAAGATTTGCATATAAATAAAACCTAGATCTGTTTATGTATGAATGCTTATTATATAGTGCACAGTACGAGAATGTGACTAGTGATTTACTGAATAACAATATTTTGAAACCGAGCCTAAGAGGCATGATTTTGAGCATCTTAGGTTAGAACTGCCCTGTCTCCCTTTCCGCATACTCCTAAACCTGGTTACAATATTCTTTGCAATATGTGGTACTTAGAAACTTACTACCCAACCCACTAGAATACCGGTCACTTATCCTCTAGCTGATCCCACCTATCTGGAACACACACAATTCATCTTTGGCCTATCCCACCTAGTGCCAACCATCCACATTACTGTACTACAAGTTTGATCCCTCTGACCTCTTCAATCCCTTATGTCTCATGTACCCCATTCCCTCTAGATTGTAAGCTTGCGAGCAGGGCTCTCTACCGCACGTACCAGTCTGTTCTAGTTTGTCTAACTTAGTATGTAGTTCCCTTTTATGCTCTGTACCTAGCGCTACGTAAATTGTTGGCGCTATATAAATAAATGTTATTGTAATGTAATATACTGAAAATGCCTCCATAGAATATATACACAACTATATACTCTTGCCTTTTTTTTTTTCTCGTCTACTTTAGTCGATTCCTGCACTAAATTATCTGAAGATTTGACCGTAATTGAAGAAATCTCTTGTATTGATGAAACTGCTCCTCTCTCCTCGTCAATGGGTGCCTTTGAACAGTGTGAAAACACCAGTGACTCTTTCTTCATTCACTTCAATACACCACCCATGGAAGAGAGCTGGTTTGTGACACCGCCTGCCTGTTTTACTGCTCGGGAATTGACCACTACAGAGGTAGAGACCAGTCCCATGGAGAACCTTCTCATTGAGCACCCAAGCATGTCTGTGTATGCTGCTCGGAATCTGTGCCACAAAGAGGACACCGCTTGTGAGTCTGAATTTCTCAGCTCCGGTAGTTTAGAGTAAGTGGACATGGAATGATATATTTTAAAATTCATTTTTTTTTGTATTCGTTACAAAGCAAGTCACAGACTTGTGACATAAGGAACACGACCACCATTGTTACCATAATATTACATTGGAAAGGGTGACAAGCAAGAGACAGATGGTCATCCCTCCTCCATTCTGTAGACCTACAAAATGGTTAATGTCTAAACTGGCATACATATTTACAAAACCAAAAATATGAGCACTTCCAGGACACTAAATAATAAATTTATTCTTCTAATAGACACATATTTAAAGGGGCT
The DNA here is from genome assembly GCA_036172795.1 of Pelodytes ibericus. NCBI lineage: Eukaryota > Metazoa > Chordata > Amphibia > Anura > Pelodytidae > Pelodytes > Pelodytes ibericus. The sequence goes on along the minus strand of CM069859.1, from coordinate 42,192,999 downwards.
GTAACACTACTTACCAGTATGGTCTGTAAGTTGTACAGCTTTTTAATAATTGTGTATTACAGAAAAGTATTTTTAGGTGGCACTGCCCCTTTTAATGATCATAAGGACCTCCAGTTCTGATATTAGTTTAATCCTTTTGATTCAAACCTAAAATGATGATGATTGATTAGGGATTGCCGCTCTGTATTTCAGGCTATATTACATGGTGTATATACCCTGAACTGGATTAACTGTCAATCTCGTGCAAATTTAGCTTAAATATTAATATATAGCTATATTGCTCTCTTGTTCATTGCCTTTGTATACCCAATTGGTTTTCTACTTCACTAGTGCTTACCTTTTGTACAAGGAACAGATTACCGTTCCCTCCTTGACAGCCTTGCCTTTGTCATCTCAGGAGGGGGGGGGAGGGGGGAGTCCCTGGTGGTCCAATGCAGGGTATGAATGGTCTATGGGTCTTGCATAGAGGGACACAAATCAAGAAGAGAGGTGCTTACCTGAACAAGCGTATAGTATGAGTGCTTCTGAAATGATCAGTAGTTCAATTCAATGCACCAAGTCATCAGAGCACACGCTTTTAAACTGGATAAAGACACTTCCTGCTCTTCCCCATGTATCCTAAGTGTCTTTTTTGGAGTCTGAGCACAAGGATGTCACGTGACACCCGGTGCTCTGACTCTAAATGAAGAGCTGGAGGGTAAGGGGGCCGACGAGAAATTCTGTTTGCCAGGCTGATTAGGGAAATCTCCCCAAAAAGCCAAGAATCAAAATCATTATTTTTCTTTGTATCTCCCAGAGTTTGCATATGTATGTTGGTGGGTGTATTACATGAATAGGTTCAATTATTGAATGGTGCACTAATTTATTTTTTAAAACTCTATTTTTATAGGTTGAACACAGAAGATGAAACTATTGGTCGCCACTTACACTGTTATATTGCAGCCCTTGCTGCACACATAAAATCTCTGGAAAAGACCCAATCTTATCAATGCTCAAAGCTATCAAGAAGACTATCTGAAAAGCATCTTCTAAACCGAAAGAGCCTTCGACGGCAAAACCTTATTCAAGGAGGCCATTCCCGACAGGCCAAGCACAGCGGACTTCTCGTTCACCAGCCTTCCAAGCGTCGGTACAATTATATCTAAACATGGTCTTCATAGAAACTGCTCCAGAGGGGTATGCAATTGATAGGATTGGGTCACGTGCCTCTCTGGTACTAGGATGTAAGCTAGCAGGTTAGCATAGGTCCCTTTCAAAGGATGCAGATCTCAGGCTTATGTAGCACTATACAATAGTTCTCTTGTTCTTTGTTGGATCTTTGCATTTAGAAAGAAATCATAAAAATGACACCTCACTATATATGATTATACGTCCATATAGTATAGAGGGGGAAATTATTCTCTACATCTTTATTGTTTTTTGTTTGTCCTTCTTTTGAAATGGTTAGCACCAGACTGTAAATGCTCTAAAAAGAGATCTAATGAATATGGTCACAAAATGGTGCCTTAAGGACTTCAAAGTGTAGTGTGCAAAGAAATAATTTACAAAACACAGGCTTTAAAGAAACTTTGTCATATAAAGTTGTATTTTCCCCAGTGCAGTGCTGGCCAATGGCTAGGTGTCTCAGGTCCTGCATTACTCAGGCTGAAGGCAATACAAAACCCCTGAGCACCACAACCACAGGGATCTTGTGCTCCAGTAGTATTCCCCATGGCACCACCCAATATGTGCTGTGCCTTTCTTTTTTTTTTGTCTTTTTTGGTTCATCAGTTGGACAGCCCTGCTCTAATGAAAACGTGTTAAGCCTTGTTGTTACCATCTTTTATACTGTATCTTTTTAAATAATTGTGTGTTTTGGGGGCCAGGGGACAGTTTATTTTTTTTGTTTTTTTTGTTTTGTTATCCTGCCATATGATTTTGGGAAATCAAAATGCTACAACACACAATAAATTGGAGCCAGAATAACTAACACCATGTTTACCATCTTCAGATTTAGAGCAGAAAGGCAGGCCCTTATCAAGCAGAGACTGGTGTTTTTATAAAAATGTAACTATTAAAAAACTTTTTTACATTTTTATTTTTTCAGAACTCCATAGCGCAGACAAGAGGTAATCTTGTCGTGATAGATTTCCCATCAAGTCTATTAAAAAATAAATATATATATATATATATAAATGTATAACAAAACACGGTTTTATGTTTTATCTATTGTTAACTGATTAAAGGGGCACACACCATTTTTGTCCTTCCAAGAAGTGTGCATTAAATACAGAATGTTTTGTATCTATCGTTTTGTAGTTTTAGTATTAAATGGTCATAGGTTCGGGAAACTCCCTCTGTTACTCTTTAGCCTCTTGTTAAGTAACTTGGTAAGGACCATCTACTGTTTATATCTGTTAAGAACTGAACTGCTTTTATACAGGTGCTTCAATTCCTGCCTTTCACTGTGGTGACACGTGTGCTAAAATATATTCTATTCTTTCAATTAGATTCCACTATTTGAACTCCAGACTAGTGCATAATACTGTTTTCAGTACTGTAGCTCATATTTTTACAGTGACCATGTAGAGAAGAAAGAACATTACACATTGTGTTTGCAGGACTGCAAGAAAATGCAAAGATAGAGAACGTGCTTTAGAGTCTATCACTTTATAAGAGTGATGTATAGTGAGAAATAGCTACAGAAGAAAAGTTTACTCATAGACACATAAAATAGACTTCTACTTCTATGCAGAATGCATGGGGGAAAAGACTACAAATATGGTCCCTATACATAATAAATGGATTCATTGTAGCTGAACTTTCAATCTGTCTGTGAGATCTCGGACATAAAATGCTAGTTTTCTGTTGTAGTTCTGCGGGGTGCTACTAGGTAATGTCGTAACTAAGCAGCACATGTTTGTGTTTTGTTTGCAGTTTATTCCACCACAGTTTAAGTGTCTTCTTTTTATTTATTTATTTTTCTCCAGGCTAGCATAAAATATTTAAAACATCAACTCTGTCTAAACATGCTTTGTGCTTAAGAGCAAGCACTTTAGCTCCTCATACTATAACTGAAACAAGGGGTTGTGCATATTTACCAAATTGGTGATAATTTGCACTAACCTATATGTTATACATCTGAATTGTTCGTTTTTAAAAAAAATAAAATTAACCAATGTAACTATGATCTAAAACGGTTTTAAACATCTTTGTTTACAGCAAAAAAACGTTTAAAGTCCTATTAATGAGATTACAATGTTTCTGTTCATTGTAGGTTTTGAGTTTTGTTTGTTTCTCCTGGGGCAGGGCATATTTACTATAATTCTGTAAACTTGTCACTCATTACTACCAACAGGTGGTGAAATTCAACCTTTTTTTTTTGCTCTGCATTTTTATTTCTAATCTCTTCCATTCTGGGGTTCAAATGGAATTTTATATATGAATGTAGTATTGCAATATGTGATCATAAAGATACTTCAACATATTCCACCAATGTTGGCTCTAATTCAGCTTAAACATTTGGAAAGTTGTTTCCTATCGGTCATAGTCCAGTTTGTGGCATTATGGAAGTCTTTATTGGGTTTCTGACAGACAATTGATATAAAGCATTTCAAATCTAGAGTATATTTCTAGTGGTGGTTTTTTTACATTTTCAGTCTTTTTTTTAAAAAAATTTTTAAACCAAATAATAGTGACCGTAATGCCATGTGACAAGTAATATTAGTGTGTCACCTTGTCATGCTTGGGTAATGCTTTAACTTTAGCTTATACAGAAATAAACACAACTTAATGATACTTATTTAGTTCAGGTTTCTATACTACAATCTGCAATGCAGTCTTCCTGTCTTGGTTATAAAACTGCATCATACACTTTTTAAAGGTTGTATATGGATTTTTCTTCATATAAATGTAATCATAAATATTATGCCAGACTTAAGTCTACATAACTATATATAAAAAGTCTAAAAAAAAATAAATAAAGTATCTGGGGGACGTCTGCTGCCATCAGGACATGCTTGTTATGGTGCTGTACATGGCAATTGGGTTTAGGTAGTTACGTTGTAAAATGTATGTAGGTCTAGTTAGTGTGCAGTGGATATGGAACCACTCATCACGTGCATCTCTTGTTGGCCTTACAACCACCATTATAATGTTAATTAACTGGGTCGTACAACCTGTGTAGACCCAATATGTAACTTTATTCTCTCCTGTATCTGTCATATGGAAGGTACTTGCCCACAGGATAAACTTTCTATTACCTCCTAATGCCATACCAGTGCCAACAGTTGGAATAACTCTGGCTCAGTACAATTCAGCTGTATACTTTGAATGATTTAGACTTGAGAACACTGTATATTCAAGTTATTGTGACCATGAAGGTGTAGGATTATATTGGTGTCACTACAGCCTTTGTGATGGCAACCTATTTGATGTAGCTGTAAAGGATCGTGTAGTACCCGTGTTGAAAATGGAGTATGGGGATTAATGGGAAGATGCAATAATGGCATCATTTGATAATCTACCTACATGCATATTTCTATTTAAATGTATCCATTTAACCTTGTCTTTATACTATTACAAAACATTTGTATAAAATATAGAATGTTACAAAAAGTGGTTAACTTTTTTTTTTTTTTTAAGTGGATATATAGTGTAGAGGTTAGCATATAACTGTAACCTTTTTTTAAAATCTATATTTTTTACCATTTCAGTTGCTAAACTGCCGGTCTTTGGCTCAATAGTAGCCGCTGCTTGTTACCCCGTCCAATTAATACTGTCTGGATCTCCTGTAAACTGGTGCTGTTCTAGAGCCTTGACACTGCAGTGCCTTTTCTAGTCTCAAGTACAATTCTGGGATACTTGTACACCATGCAAGAGTTGAGCAGCTATGCCCCTCAGTTGACTGTCTGCTAGAACTTGTAGGACCTCTTGTAACAACTAATTGCCCAGGTCTTCTTATAACTTGGACTGGTAATGTTGTATATAACGGTCTCTGTAAAATTGTACTTCAATCTTCACTACAAATTGTCCTCTAGTTCTAGATGTCTGTAGCCAGTTTGGTGGCCATGATGGCATCAGACAACATTGTTTTGATGGTGATTTTCTCTTTGTCAGATATTACTGTAATGAGCATTCTGACTGCCGGTTGCTGGTCTCTGGTTAAATGTATCTGTTCTGACTAAAGAATTTGATTTCTACAAAATGCTAAATGACTTCTTTTTGTGTGATGAAATGTTTGTGTCCTGCATCCTATATCCAATCTGAGACGTTCTATGTATATTATCCATAAATGGGTAATGCAATGTGTTGCCCTGGTGATCAGAATTAAAGTATATTGGGAGTGGACTTCTCCTTTGCCAATGAAATTGTAGGTTGGTGAATCCTATGAGATACATTTCTAGTATTTGGGTAGTGTTTTTTTCATGTATGGAGCCTCACAGATGAACAATTGTTAGTCCTAGAGGCTCCATAAATCTGTTGATTCTATCCTAAGTGTATAATGAGTAATTGTTACACTTATAAACAAGAAATTAGAGGCTACTATTTTATATAAAGGTTATGGCTAGGAACACAACCCTCCCCTCCCATCTCAAACAAAGGCCACACATATTAATGTATAACTCTCCCCATTTGGTGAAAACGTGGTTTGACTGCTGTGATCCAGATGAAGGAAAGGTGTGGTACAATATCCCGTCATACACCCAAACGACCTACAATTAAGTCGGACACATGAAACTCATTAGGTGTTACTTGTATCCCTTTTGCCACTTATGCAATCTCTGTAGTAATGAACAAGTGGTTTTAAATGGAATTAAATAAAAGCTTAGTATTACTTGGTATTGGAACCTTAACCATTCCTCTTTATGAATAGCATCCAGACTAGTCTGGCATACACCATCCAGATTGGTCATGATGGAGCTCACCAGGCAGTCAGGTGCTGTTATTTATGGGCTTCCACCCTGCAGGTTCAGACATGGAGACTGAGCATATCCACAAGCGCACTCAATGACTGTAGAAATCATAGCCAAGTCAGCACAATTAGAATGTCCCATTAAGGCTTCATAGAGTATGATTAAAGCCGGTCAAGGTGAAATGCACCTTATTTTGTACAATAAAGACGGATGGACTTTGCTTATGATTTGTACAATCAATGAGTGCGCTTGAGGATATGCTCATTCTCCTTCATGTCTTAAAAAAAAAAAAAACCTATGCATATTTAGTAATGCATAATGCTACATGCGCTGCCAATTATAGTTGAAGTAGCTCTTTATTTTAGGGGGTTACCAAAAACCTATTTCAGAAACGCATGTTACATTTATTGCACATAGAACAGGCATGTTTATATTTAATGGCTGGAATGCTTTAATATCGCAATCCCTACCAAATAACACCTGAATATCAGAGACTTACATATTTTATTTTACCTGGACACTAGCTTTAAACATAGTGTAATAATTTATGTGGAGTTAAAAAAAAAAAAAAAAAGTTGCATATTTTTTTGCCTACAGTTTGCAGAGAAATCATTATGACCAAGCAGTAGAATGATCTTACATGTATCTCTATTAAACTCTGTCTGAGTGAAGTTTCGCTCACTAACCCATCCTTTTTAAGCATATATTACAAAGCAGATGGTAAAGGGGAGAGGGACAAAAAGCCATCTGTACAGATCTGCTACAGCTTTGACCCTTTCAGTGCCACAAGAGTGATCAACAAATGGCTTCACAATATCCTTTCTCCGAGCCCTGTACTCAACAGGTTAACCCGACTGCTTAACAAAGTGAATTGTGCTGGATGTTTGTCTGGCATTCAGTTTTTACGATTCTCCTCTCTTGGGGGTTTTGGCGTTTCATGTTATATTGATGAACCCTTGTTGGTCATTGTTAAGGAGGGTCTTTAGAGTCTAGGCACTAACACATTATAAATGGACTTGTTGTCCACTCTTACATCTTGCAAAAGTATTATAGGCTGTGTTATCACACTGTGCTGTAACATGGTTTTAGTTCACTGTTCTGAGAGAACTGTGACATATATATACTTTGTCTTCAGTTACAATGATATTATTCATGCCCTGTGTGGCATTTTTTTGAGGTTTTAATATTAATATTTTGATGCAGTCTTTTTAGTATATAGTTTTCCCAGTCACCATAATAGTTTGCTGGTGTTCAGGATCATGTTTAGCACAGGCTCCATCTATCATGTCATTAAGGGCACAGTTGTTTATAGCACCTGCCAACTGTCTATAAACTCTACATTTCTCCTGCTTTGTTAATGAATGGAGCATCCTAGGTGGCTGGTGTGACTGCTGAGAGGGAAAAACCCTGACAGCTGTCTGAGCCATACAGTGGCTCTACACACAAAATGAATAGGATATCATTTAGCCATGCAAGATGTTGTAAACCTGCCTCTCTGACTGTGGAATCTCAGCCACGCTTCCAAAATAAATAACACAAAGCCTTCCTGATACACTGCAATCTCTGATCACATTCGAATAGACCGCCGTGCATCATGCTTTAGATTACAATGGGGTATTGTTCTCCTTTTGCAGAAGCATTATGGTTTTCAGCCCTTTTCTCATGCACCCTAGAACATTGATTTTCTAGCAGTGGCCCACTATTGATACATCATTGATAACTAGTGATGCAATGATTCATTGAGTTAGGTCAAATCTCTTTTTTTATATAAATGACATATTAAGGAAGCTAATGTTTGGTTTTTATAGTCCGCATGCCTTGTGTTTTGAAGGTCCTGCTTAATAAATATTAATTGACCTATTACTTTAAATACAATATTGGACTTTCCATGGGGTATGTGGGTCTTTAGTTAATGGAAACGTTTTGTACCGTGAAGTATGGGTATTTAAAAGAACATTTATCTTCCCCAGCAGTGTGGCATGGGAAGCAAGCAGTGATTTTACTCCCTCTTCTAGTTGGATCTAATATGGTGTAAATTAAAATTGAGCCCTACATGCCGCCATTGCTCTTGGCTCATGCATACTGAAATCATTTGAAGGCCTCTGCTGTGATGCTGGGCCCTGAGCTAGGCATTAAATGGCTTCACTATACATGTGCAAGGTGAGGGCCTGTAGACTTTTTTTTCCCCACCTGTTGTTTAAAAGTAAACCAGTAAGTAAAAGTGATGCTTCTTGTCCATTTAGACATCACTAAAAATAGAAACGTGGGTGATTGGGGGGAAAAAAAACTGTTTAATTTTACTAAATAGCAAAGTGTTTTTTTCTTGAAAACCACTTCATGTGGAGCCCCTCTTCCATCCACAACAACCATGATCATAATCTTTTTAATGGGGGGGCTCAGGGAAAGATGATAGATTCAAAATGCCACACCCCAGAGTAATGGAAGCAATTCAATATCTCCTGTATTCTTAGTCAATCAAGGTCCAGAACTCCAGTCACTCAGCAAATCTGCTTCATTATAGCATTGGTTCTATGTTTCTTGAATATAAAGGATGAAAGTCGTCCTTTAAGTTCTCATTCTATTGATCGCCCTGGTGAATGAGTCACTTCTAGAGAATTGCCCCAAAACCTGCCTTGATACTTACATTTTAAGTGCAAACCTAATTGTAGCTAACTTGTAATATGACTATGGAAAGCTCCGTTGTGGGATGTCTGCAAAATAAGGCCAATCCATTGATCTGAAACAGGGCTGTGACACTACCAGCTAGTGTAAGACTAGAACGTATAGTATGTTATGTCTGTTACATAACAACCTACCTTGTTGTAACAGTTTGCGCCTGTGACCTCACTCACTATACTGTTTTATACCGTATATTGGCAGTATGGCTGTACTTAGATAATAGGTAATGAAACCATTCATGCCAGTTGTTGGCATGCTGTTAATCTATGCCCAGCAGCAGAGCTTTGCACTGGCAAAGGGGAAAATGGTGGATCTTCATAATCTCTTGGGTATATGTTTCTGATGTTTCTATCCGTTGAAACAATGGGGTTAATTCACTAAATGATGAGCTAACAATTTGTGGCCAAAGGTTTAGATCAGGATAGAAAAATAATCTAACAAATGTAAAGTGAATAAACTCTTTTAGGGTTACACTATATTCTTTTGTTACCCTTACCCTCCCTCTGCCCATCTTCTGATTTATAATCTCGTATAGAAACTGCTAGTTCGTTCATCCAAAAACTGGTTTCGGTCTTTACTGGTCTGCTAAAGAAATAAACAATTGTAAGAAACCGCTATCTACTTACATGCAAGTAGATCATTCGTAAAACCATATTAAAAATTGATTGCCAGTGAAACCAAGTGCTACTGATGCACACCAAATATGTGGCACTCTTTTGACTGGGTTGACACTGTCCAAACATAGGTTTTAATTTGTTTTTTTTTTCCTTTTTAATAGTCCACTATTTTTTAAAATTTGTTTTTAGATTAGTATGTTATTTTTGTTTCATTTAGCAATGTCTGGTTTAAATGTCCCCCCCCGCTTGTGTTGCACTTTCTCTGCTGATGGGGATGGCATTAACCTAAACCAATACACAGCAAGGGGAGTGGATCAATGTCTAAATATCTTTCTTCTTCCCAGTGTTTGCCCATCCACTTCTTCAGTGACCAAACAGCCTAACCAAGAGATGAAGTGTCTTACCATACGCTGTACTTTGTATTGTTGCCAACACGTGGAAAAATTGGGAGGTCTTTTTCCACACTAGTCCACCTCCAGGAATCCCAGACTCATTTGCAAAATATCTTCCTGTCTGGGTAATGTCCGAGCCCTCCATGAAAGAAAATGGGTTATAAAATAACACCACAGCACTAAAAAAAAAATACATTTTAAACCAGCTAAGTTTCTAAATGAAATATATTTAACATTCTAAATAATATATATAATTTTTGTTACTGTTTTAAGGAAAACTGGTAATGATGCAGTCACTTCTATACCATAAATAGAAACTAATTTCAAAGTAGCTGTTACTTTACATATAAAGAATACATTATTTGTTGGTACAGACTGTCATCCAGACACAGACTATTGTGTCATTTTTATTTATTTTATATATATTTTTTTTGTCTTGACGGTTTTTATTTAAAATTCTATCCTTGATTAACTTGAGACTTTTATATTGCGTAGTGGATTATAGCGTGTGTGTTTTTATGCATATAAATGATATAAGCCTTTTTTTTTTTTCTTTGCCTGTTAAGAACTTGAAGATTTTTAAAAGGGACATTTCCAGTACCAAGAACCAAAAAAAAAATCTATGCATAAAATGGCAGCTGATTTCTTGAGCCACGTCTTTTTATGAAGCAGGTTAATGTAAGTTGTATTTTATTAAAGAGTTGCGTGGTATGTATGTATCAATTGTATGGTTCAGTGAATAAAAAAATACAGCACTTTGCCCCCAAAAAAAGTGTAGCATTATTTAAACTAACACAAATGTACGTATTTTGAATTTGTTGTGCAGACTGTATGTTGAACATTTATGATGTCATTTTTATTTTATTTTTATGTAACTCACAATAAAATTGCTAAAAAAAATCATCAATGTATCTGTGTGTGACTTTACTATACATACTCTAAGGCCAAATAATGGTTAGCGAGACCAAATATATTTACTAAAATTGGGTTTACAGTTTTGACTTCAATTTATACATCGCACAGGAGCCTCGACAGAGCATGCAATGTCCATTAGGTTGCCATATCTGCTTATACATGATGCCCTATGATTTAGTCTATGGCAAGGAGCTGCTCTTCATATGGTTATTAAATCTTTAGGTTGTTTGACTTACAATAATGCACATTTTTTAATACCATATTAGTCCGTATTCGGGGTTGTGTTCTAATCTGACCTCCAAATAGAGGTTGGACCATAAGACATGCAGGTTCTACTCAGAGCTGCAGGGCACCTGGATCCTTTTTACAAGCAGCTGATGGATGTCACTGTCACTTGACCTCCTAGGGTTGCTCGCCAAAAGACCCAGCGGAAGTGTCTGGCATTATCGGAGCATGTCCGTGTGCACCAAGTAGCGCACAGCAGGGCCGATTCTAGGGTCCTGGGTTCAGGTTTTATTTGGCGCCCAAAGGTGGGCGTGGTTATATTATGAACTCCTTCCCTTTAGACATGTCTGTTCCAGACATGCCCATTTCATTATTGGGAAGGAGAGCACAAACTTAATTTTTCTGTAAAGGACCAACACAAACTTTTATTTTAAATAAAGATAAACATTTTGCCATAATACTGTGTAGTGGTTTTATTTTATTTCTGTGATGCTCAGCCAGCAACATGGGAGACTTTTTGCTGGCTAGCAAAATGAGTTTTAACTACCATTCCCATGATGCCCAACTAGCCAGGATGGCTGAGCATCATTGGAAAATAAGTACACAAGGAGCGATAGATAATATTCCACCATGCTCACCAGTCTCTCACGTGTCTCTCTCCCCTCATGTCTGTCTGTCTCTCTCTCTCTCTCTCTCCCCATACCCACATGTCTTTTTCTCGCTCTTTCCATACCCACATGTCTTTTTCTCGCTCTTTCCATACCCATATGTCTTTTTCTCCCTCTTTCCATACCCACATGTCTGTGTCTCTCTCGTTCTCCACTCATACCCCATGTCTGTCTCTCTCGCTCTCCACTCATACCCCATGTCTGTCTCTCTTGTTCTCCACTCATACCCCATGTCTGTCTCTCTTGTTCTCCACTCATACCCCATGTCTGTCTCTCACTCTCCACTCATACCCCATGTCTGTCTCTCTTGCTCTCCACTCATACCCCATGCCTGTCTCTCTCGCTCTCCACTCATACCCCATGTCTGTCTCTCGCTCTCCACTCATACCCCATGTCTGTCTCTCGCTCTCCACTCATACCCCATGTCTGTCTCTCTCGCTCTCCACTCATACCCCATGTCTGTCTCTCTCGCTCTCCACTCATACCCCATGTCTGTCTCTCTCGCTCTCCACTCACATCTCATGTCTGTCGCTCTCCACTCACATCTCATGTCTGTCGCTCTCCACTCCTGCTTCATGTCTGTCTGTCTCTCTCCACTCCTGCTTCATGTCTGTCTGTCTCTCTCCACTCCTGCTCCATGTCTGTCTGTCTCTCTCCACTCCTGCTTCATGTCTGTCTGTCTCTCTCCACTCCTGCTCCATGTCTGTCTCTCTCCACTACTGCTTCATGTCTGTGTCTCTCTCCACTCCTGCTCCATGTCTGTCTCTCTCCACTCCTGCTCCATGTCTGTCTCTCTCCACTCCTGCTCCATGTCTGTCTCTCTCCACTCCTGCCCCATGTCTGTCTCTCTCCACTCCTGCCCCATGTCTGTCTCTCGCCACGCCTGCCCCATGTCTGTCTCTCGCCACGCCTGCCCCATGTCTGTCTCTCGCCACGCCTGCCCCATGTCTGTCTCTCGCCACGCCTGCCCCATGTCTGTCTCTCGCCACGCCTGCCCCATGTCTGTCTCTCGCCACGCCTGCCCCATGTCTGTCTCTCGCCACGCCTGCCCCATGTCTGTCTCTCGCCACGCCTGCCCCATGTCTGTCTCTCGCCACGCCTGCCCCATGTCTGTGTATCTCTCTCCACTCCTGCCCCATGTCTGTGTATCTCTCTCCACTCCTGCCCCATGTCTGTGTATCTCTCTCCACTCCTGCCCCATGTCTGTGTATCTCTCTCCACTCCTGCCCCATGTCTGTGTCTCTCTCTCCACTCCTGCCCCATGTCTGTGTCTCTCCACTCACATCTCATGTCTGTGTGTCTCTCTCTCCCCACTGATACCCCATGTCTGTGTCTCTCTCCCCACTGATACCCCATGTCTGTCTCGCTCTCTCTCCACTCCTGCCCCATGTCTGTCTCGCTCTCTCTCCACTCCTGCCCCATGTCTGTCTCGCTCTCTCTCCACTCCTGCCCCATGTCTGTCTCGCTCTCTCTCCACTCCTGCCCCATGTCTGTCTCGCTCTCTCTCCACTCCTGCCCCATGTCTGTCTCGCTCTCTCTCCACTCCTGCCCCATGTCTGTCTCGCTCTCTCTCCACTCCTGCCCCATGTCTGTCTCTCCACTCACATCTCATGTCTCTCTCTCTCGCTCTCCACTCCTGCCCCATGTCTGTCTCTCTTCACTCACATCTCATGTCTGTTGCTCTCCACTCCTGCTCCATGTCTGTCTGTCTCTCCACACTCCTGCTCCATGTCTGTCTCTCTCTACTCCTGCTCCATGTCTGTCTCTCTCTACTCCTGCTCCATGTCTGTCTCTCTCCACTCCTGCTCCATGTCTGTCTCTCTCGCCACGCCTGCTCCATGTCTGTCTCTCTCGCCACGCTTGCTCCATGTCTGTCTCTCTCGCCACGTCTGCCCCATGTCTGTGTCTCTCTCGCCACGGCTGCCCCATGTCTGTGTCTCTCTCGCCACGCCTGCCCCTTGTCTGTTGCTCTCCACTCACATCTCATGTCTGTTGCTCTCCACTCATATCCCATGTCTGTCTCTCTCTCTCCCCACTGATACCCCATGTCTATGTCTCTCTCTCCACTCCTGCCCCATGTCTGTCTCACTCCACTCACATCTCATGTCTGTTGCTCTCTACTCATATCCCATGTCTGTGTCTCTCTCTCCCCCCACTAACATCTCATGTCTGTCTCTCTCCACTCACATCTCATGTCTCTCTCTCTCTCAACTCCTGCCCCATGTCTGTCTCTCTCTCTCCACTCGCATCTCATGTCTGTCTCTCCACTCGCATCTCATGTCTGTCTCTCCATTTGCATCTCATGTCTGTCTCTCCATTTGCATCTCATGTCTGTCTCTCCATTTGCATCTCATGTCTGTCTCTCTCCACTCCTGCTCCATGTCTGTCTGTCTCTCTCCACTCGCATCTCTTGTCTGTGTCTCTCCACTCGCATCTCTTGTCTGTGTCTCTCCACTCCTATCCCATGTCTGTCTCTCTCCACTCACATCTCATGTCTGTTTCTCTCCACTCATATCCCGTGTCTGTCTCTCTCTTTCCTCTCATACCCCATGTCTGTCTGTCTCTCCCTCTCTCCCCACTCATACCCCATGTCTGTCTCTCTCCCCACTCATACCCCATGTCTGTCTCTCTCCCCACTCATACCCCATGTCTGTCTCTCTCTCTCCCCTTTTATGCCCCATGTCTGTCTCTCTCTTTCCTCTCATACCCCATGTCTGTCTGTCTCTCCCTCTCTCTTTCCACTCATACCCCATGTCTGTCTGTCTCTCTCCCCACTCATACCCCATGTCTGTCTCTCTCTCTCCCCTTTTATGCCCCATGTCTGTCTCTCCCCACTTATGCCCCATGTCTGTCTCTCCCCACTCCTGCTCCATGTCTGTCTGTCTCTCTCCACTCGCATCTCATGTCTGTCTCTCTCCACTCGCATCTCATGTCTGTCTCTCTCCACTCGCATCTCATATCTGTCTCTCTCTCTCTCCACTCACGTCTCATGTCTGTCTCTCTCTCTCTCCACTCGCAGCTCATGTCTGTCTCTCGCTCTCCACTCGCAGCTCATGTCTGTCTCTCGCAGCTCATGTCTGTCTCTCTCCACTCGCAGCTCGTGTCTGTCTCTCTCCACTCGCAGCTCGTGTCTGTCTCTCTCCACTCGCAGCTCATGTCTGTCTCTCTCCACTCGCAGCTCATGTCTGTCTCTCTCCACTCGCAGCTCATGTCTGTCTCTCTCCACTCGCAGCTCATGTCTGTCTCTCTCCACTCGCAGCTCATGTCTGTCTCTCTCCACTCGCAGCTCATGTCTGTCTCTCTCCACTCGCAGCTCATGTCTGTCTCTCTCCACTCGCAGCTCATGTCTGTCTCTCTCCACTCGCAGCTCATGTCTGTCTCTCTCCACTCGCAGCTCATGTCTGTCTCTCTCCACTCGCAGCTCATGTCTGTCTCTCTCCACTCGCAGCTCATGTCTGTCGCTCTCCACTCGCAGCTCATGTCTGTCGCTCTCCACTCGCAGCTCATGTCTGTCGCTCGCTCTCCACTCGCAGCTCATGTCTGTCGCTCGCTCTCCACTCGCAGCTCATGTCTGTCGCTCGCTCTCCACTCGCAGCTCATGTCTGTCGCTCGCTCTCCACTCGCAGCTCATGTCTGTCTCTCGCTCTCCACTCGCAGCTCGTGTCTGTCTGTCGCTCTCCACTCGCAGCTCGTGTCTGTCTCTCGCTCTCCACTCGCAGCTCATGTCTGTCTCTCGCTCTCCACTCGCAGCTCATGTCTGTCTCTCGCTCTCCACTCGCAGCTCATGTCTGTCTCTCGCTCTCCACTCGCAGCTCATGTCTGTCGCTCGCTCTCCACTCGCAGCTCATGTCTGTCTCTCGCTCTCCACTCGCAGCTCGTGTCTGTCTGTCGCTCTCCACTCGCAGCTCGTGTCTGTCTCTCGCTCTCCACTCGCAGCTCATGTCTGTCTCTCGCTCTCCACTCGCAGCTCATGTCTGTCTCTCGCTCTCCACTCGCAGCTCATGTCTGTCTCTCGCTCTCCACTCGCAGCTCATGTCTGTCTCTCGCTCTCCACTCGCAGCTCATGTCTGTCTCTCGCTCTCCACTCGCAGCTCATGTCTGTCTCTCGCTCTCCACTCGCAGCTCATGTCTGTCTCTCGCTCTCCACTCGCAGCTCATGTCTGTCTCTCGCTCTCCACTCGCAGCTCATGTCTGTCTCTCGCTCTCCACTCGCAGCTCATGTCTGTCTCTCGCTCTCCACTCGCAGCTCATGTCTGTCTCTCGCTCTCCACTCGCAGCTCATGTCTGTCTCTCGCTCTCCACTCGCAGCTCATGTCTGTCTCTCGCTCTCCACTCGCAGCTCATGTCTGTCTCTCGCTCTCCACTCGCAGCTCATGTCTGTCTCTCGCTCTCCACTCGCAGCTCATGTCTGTCTCTCGCTCTCCACTCGCAGCTCATGTCTGTCTCTCGCTCTCCACTCGCAGCTCATGTCTGTCTCTCGCTCTCCACTCGCAGCTCATGTCTGTCTCTCGCTCTCCACTCGCAGCTCATGTCTGTCTCTCTCTCTCTTTCCACTCGCAGCTCATGTCTGTCTCTCTCTCTCTTTCCACTCGCAGCTCATGTCTGTCTCTCTCTCTCTTTCCACTCGCAGCTCATGTCTGTCTCTCTCTCTCTTTCCACTCGCAGCTCATGTCTGTCTCTCTCTCTCTTTCCACTCATACCCCATGTCTGTCTCTCTCTCTCTCCACTCATACCCCATGTCTCTCTCTCTCTCCACTCATACCCCATGTCTGTTTCTCTCCCCACTCCTGCTCCATGTCTGTCTCTCTCTCCACTCCTGCTCCATGTCTCTCTCTCTCTCCACTCCTGCTCCATGTCTCTTTCTCTCTCTCCACTCCTGCCCCATGTCTGTGTGTCTCTCTCTACTCCTGCCCCATGTCTGTGTGTCTCTCTCTACTCCTGCCCCATGTCTGTCTCTCTCTACTCCTGCCCCATGTCTGTCTCTCTCTCTCTCTCCACTCCTGCCCCATGTCTGTCTCTCTCTCTCTCCACTCCTGCCTCATGTCTGTCTGCTTATATTTATTTTTCAGTCCTACATGCTGCCCTGCAGAATTTAGGATTTATATATGTTAGATAATGAAATTATCCTATAGGAGCTACGGTGAACTGATGAATTTCTGAACATATGCGGCTGTGCAAAATGTATAGTTCATATAGGTCAGGGCTTGACAAATCTAATTAGATTTTAGGAGCCAGCCAAAAAATTTAGGAGCCAGACAATCACGCAAGCATACACGCAATTCATAAACACACACGGCTTCTTCACATATATACACACACACACACCTACTTTACATATACACATATATCTCACACACCTACTTTACATATACCCATTTATACAAACACCTCACACACTTACTTTACATATACACATATATCCAAACACCTCACACACACCTACTTTACATATATAAATACACCTCACACAAACCTACTTTACATATACCCATATATCCAAACACCTCACACACCCCTACTTTACATATACACATATATACAAACACACACCCACCTCACACAGTCTTTTCTTGATGTGTCCCCCCTCCCTGCTGCTTTACCTCATTGCAGGGGAGGGGGACATCCGTGCTGCAGCATGTCCTCACTCATCGGTCTGCTGAGTGCCCGGATGTCACGTGTCGACACCCGGCACTCAGACACGCGTTGCGCGAGGGGGCGGAGCTTGCAGTCTGTGCTATACGCACAGACTTTACCCCCTCGCGCTACGAAAAAAGAAAAAAACATCGGATGGCAGCGGCAAGGGGACAGGGAGGGTAACTTCACCCAGGCGCCAGGTCTCATTTCCTGGTCGCCATGGCGACCTGGCGCCTGGGGTTTGTCGAGCCCTGATATAGGTATATACCGGTATAAGTCCCACACAAAATTGGATGTATGCTTTGGTGCAGTCATTCTTTGAGTTAAAAGAACTAAACATTGCTTATACTATGAATGTAGAAAATAAAAAATATCTATTGTTGGCATAACTGAAAGTAAATATGTAAATTAGGCCCATTAAATGTTTTTTTGATTGTGTCTGTGGAGTCTCCTGCTTATGGCATCACCTTGTGGCTTGACATGCAAATGACTTATTTCCTACCTGACATAATTCATTTGCATAACAAGCCACAGGTGATGTCATCACAGACCTGTTTAAAAAATATTCTTCTTTTAATGGAATCATAAGTAAATGCCTAAATGAACACAGTGGGGTCATGTATTAAAAACTTGCACTACAAAGTCAAGAGTTTTTTATTTATTTTTTATTTTTAATATAAATGAGCACCAACACAACCGAAATTCTGCACATTCGACGAAGATAATGCAGGCTCCTGCTTTAAAACATTTGCGCACATGACGATTGTGCCATACTTTGCCATGTTATTTATGCTCCCCAATGTATAGATTATATTTCATTTTTTTTTTATATTCAATATATTCACAGTATAAAAAATGTTTAGGTGATGGAATCCCTTTAATTTCCTTATAGCTGCTTCCTGTGGCTCTTTTAACCTTGGGTTCAACCAGGGGTGGATCCAGAGTCTGATCTCGGGAGGGGCACTGCCAGATTATTTTGAGGCAGCTGAAACCTACCATTGTCTGAAACAGTACCATGTATTCTCCTCATCGTCTTTCACAGCGCCATATATGCCCCTCATCACTTTCCACAGGGCCATATATGCCCCCATCACTTTTCACAGCGCCATGCATGCCCCTCATCACTTTTCACAGTGCCATATACCCAAAATTTGTCTCTTGAAATTCCTAATGCTGGTACATTTTGTTGGTTATACATAGAACTATGGATATAGAATTACCAGTTTGCTAGCTCCTAGAATTAATTAGACCGTCTCCTGAATTTTTCTTTCTGGCTCCTTAATTATATACATATTTGTTAAGTACTGTGTATACACAGAGAGACAGAAGTTGAAAAGTAGTATAACATATATTTTACTGAGAGGGTGCCTGAAATAACCTATAGCACTTATACTGATGAAGTCCCGTTGAGCAACGAAACACTTTGATTCCATTCCTTGCACTTCATGAAACCAAAAGTGCATCTTTGCCGTTAAGTGTTTAGAGCTCTAAACTGCTTGCTCTTCCAGTGCACACATGTGGTATGGACTCCTCTACCTACAGTATCTACGTGGCTTGCCTCTCGCACATGTCCCAAATTGTTTGGATTTGATTTTGCTGCATTTATCCTTGTTTTATTGCATCTTCTAATGTTTACTACATTAAATATCTTGGAACCCCTTTTTATATGTTTATTCAATGGAACGTAATATACCATATTTTGCATTATTTTTGTTATATATTATTATTTGATTCATTGTAAATATTTTATTTGAAGTAAGTATAATTTTTTTTTTTATAAATTAGCATATATTGGTGCAATGTAAGGGGGGGGGGGGGTATCCTTACACATTGTTTAGCTCTTTTCTTTCTGGACGTACATAGGATAAGCATGACACAGAACATAAGATGTGGTTTTTAAAGGATCAAAAAAAAGCCTGGCTTAAGAAATCTTTGTAGACTTTAGAAGCCAAATAGGACAAATTCAGGAGATATCCCAGTTATTTTTAGGAGCCAGGGAAATGTAAACATAAAGTCCCATTAATATATATAAGCCAGACATAGACGTAGTACAGCAGAGCTCCCATCAACATATAGTGATCATGGTACAGCAGAGCTCTTATCAATATATAGTGATCAAGGTACAGACATGGTACAGCAGAGCTCCCATCAGTATATAGTGATCAAGGTACAGATGTAGTACAGCAGTGCTCCCATCAGTATATAGTGATCAAGGTACAGACATGGTACAGCAGAGTTCCCATCAATATATAGTGATAAAGGTACAGCAGAGCTCCCATCAATATATAGTGATCAAGGTACAGACGAGGTACAGCAGAGCTCTCATCAATATATAGGGTTCAAGCTACAGACGTGGTACAGTAGAGCTCCCATCAATAAGATGCAAGGTACAGACGTGGTACTGCAGAGATCCCATCAATATATAGGGTGCAAGGTACAGACGTAGTATAGCAGTGCTCCCATCAATATATAGGGTGCAAGGGACAGACGTGGTACAGCAGAGCTCCCATCAATATATAATGATCAAGGTACAGACATGGTACAGCAGAGCCTCCATCAATATATAGTGATCAAGGTACAGACATGGTACAGCAGAGCTCCCATCAATATATAGTGATCAAGGTACAGACATGGTACAGCAGAGCTCCCATCAATATATAGTGATCAAGGTACAGCAGTGCTCCCATCAATATATAGTGATCAAGGTACAGACACGGTAGAGCAGAGCTCCCATCAATAAATAGTGATCAAGGTACAGATATGGTACAGCAGAGCTCCCATCAATATATAGTGATCAAGGTACAGATATGGTACAGCAGAGCTCCCATCAATAAATAGTGATCAAGGTACAGACACAGTACAGCAGAGCTCCCATCAATAAATAGTGATCAAGGTACAGATATGGTACAGCAGAGCTCCCATCAATATATAGTGATCAAGGTACAGTTAAGCTCCCATCAATATATAGTGATCAAGGTACAGACATGGTACCGCAGAGCTCCCATCAACATATAGGGTGCAAGGTACAAACGTGGTACAGCAGAGCTTCCATCAATATATAGTGATCAAGGTACAGTTAAGCTCCCATCAATATATCACTAACGTTATCATTTTATAAAACTGGTGCAGTATTTTTTCATAAGTGTGGCACATGTAAAACAGACAAATCTAGTTGTTTGAATATCACCGGCGATAATGCAGTGCCGTTTAAATTGAAAGTCCTGATATAGAGATAGAGATGAGCTAAATGTGTTGTGCAATGTAAACAATGAAATGTCGAAAGCAGGGTACAAAAGGAAATCCACACAATTTCTTAGTAAACGAGCATTTGTTTTAAGATATTTTAGTAAATGAGCATTTGTTTCAAGATGTTGTAATTGAGAGGCTCATTATACTGCAGGTGTAATTGTAGAAGGAGGTATGTGCGGTACAACCAATCAGGAGACCCGTTAAGCAATAAAAGAACGAAAATGTGGACATCCAATCACAGGTCATTGAGGAAGGCCTGGGTGCGGCGAAACATGTCTGACAAACAGCTGAATCCGGAAAAAAAACGCGAGACTGAACCGCCAGAGATTACATTCAGGACCTTGTCTATACACAGATTTTAAGCACGATTGTGACAGTCACCATACAAATATGTAAGAATTTTAACACATTTTTTGTATCTATATTAAAAGTTTTTTACACTGTGGAAATATTTTTTCTCCCTGCATCTTACTGGGTACAGTAACGAGAGGGGAATCCAGTACTGGAGGAGTGTATATGGCCGATATATGTGTAGCAGAAATACAGTGGACACACTTATATTGAGCAGTATATTTCTGCTCTACTCCAAGTGAGTGTATAAGTGCACAATCAAAGGGAAATTGTGTACCTACAGAGAGCACTATTTTTTGTCCCTCCTTTCTTTTTTCATGAGGATCATTCTGGGAAAAGACCAAAGGAGATTCTCTACAACAGTAGAATATGAGTATTAATCTTGTGATAATAACATGTGGTGTATTATGGTGATACTTATGTGTACAGTGCTCCGTCCTTTTCTTTTTTCCTGCTACCATCAGTATATAGTGAACCAATTTTTGGCATCCCCACTCCATGCCATCCATGCCATCCATGCCTGTCTCTCTCTTTCTCCATGCCATCCATGTCTGATACTCTTTCCCCTATACCATCAATTTATGTCAGTCTCCCCCATGTATCTTCCCCTCTGGTCTCCTTTCCCATGTCTGTCTCTGTCCTCTCCTGTCCCATGTCTCTCTCCTCTCCAATGTCTGTCTCCTCTCCCTTCCCGTGTCTGTCTCTCCACCCATACCCCCTCACCACTTCCATTTTTACCATGGGGAGCCGAGGGAAGCATAAGCTCTGTATGTAAAACACACTCACACTTCTGTCAGCTAGGAACACACTTGCGTGTAGTGATCAAAAAATGAATTGTGGGGATATACACTTCCTTGTCAGGTCCTATTATCATGGTCCCACCCAGACCATTAATCTGTACACCAAGTAGCAACACGACCAGCACGTCTGAGAAATGGTGGAGTTTATTGTCCCATGGCAGCATTTCACAGATGTGTTGGTCGTGTTGTTACTTGGTGCAATGACTCAGCATTCTGATCTGAATCATTACTCGCGTGGGGCAGTACTAATTGTGTTCAACACACAGAACTGATGCTGCCCATGGCTCCCCAATAAACAATATGCTTCCTCACAGGGTGGGGGTAGACTGGTACCCCTGATCACCTAAGCATCCAGTGCGATTCCCCCCTCCCCTGCATCTGCCACTGCTAACAAGGCACGGCTCTGGCCCTGTGTTCAGTGGTGGACTGAACCTGGGGTTGGTCACTCCGACTAGGCCAAACTAACAACTTGAAAGAAGCTGCCTACACCAGTCCTGAAGCAATGTTTGTGCCAGTGCAACCCATTTATTTAAAGTGAAAGGTACAGAAGTGCCTTTAGAATTGCAATGAAATATTAGAGACAATTGCATGTAATGGAGATATGCTAATAATAATTAGAAACTTAAGGCCAAAGTAGCTGAGCTGGAATACCTCTGCCATTCAGCTGCATTGGAGAATTTGCCCAGCTAAGTTACTTTGGCCTAAAGTTTGATATTCCCATCTTAATTCCCTGCCATTCTCTTTATTGTTCTGCGCCTGCAATAGCTGCATGACGCGTTCACAAAGCTGCCAGCCTGATCCCTTTCCTTCTTCCAGCTGACAGTGCGCCTCCGCCCCCTCCCTCTGCCCCACGTGTTATCTCCGAGCTGCGTGTTTACATTCTGCAGCGGGCCACGTTGTTTTGACTTCCTGCTTTGCCATTGGACGCCGTTTGACGTTAGCCCCGCCCAGACTCGTAGCAGCCCTCCCTAAGTTTCCACAAGTTGAGCGGGAAATTTAAACCACCGGTCTGCAATGCAAAAGAGCGGGTTCACAGTTTGGGAAGTAGGGAAAAAGCCGCGGGCGCCCTGGGATAACAAAGAGGTTAAAACGCCATGTTCGCGAGGAGAGGCAGGGGAGTTTGTACGCTCCCATAATTCATTCAGGTGCTCTTAGTGGGCTCTCTGGCTTTCTCTTACACACCAAACCTCAGCCACCCTAAAATAAGCTGGGGGTCTCTATGTCAGTCATGACTGCCCTTCCTCGCAGCTGTTGTTGTGGACTGTTTCTTATCATACTTGGCCAGCTACCTGGTTGGCTGAGCTTTTAGGGTATTGCAGTCCACAATTGCCTGAGTATAAAGCAAAGGTTAGAGCTGGGCAGGAGCCTCGCCATCGTGGAAGTTGAGTAACACGTCATTCAATGTGTGTAACCATTAGACAGACAAATATTTCCCTCCCTGGCCCTCATCCTAGTTATTTAGCCGGCTGTGCCACATGAAAGAATATGTGTAATGTGATTTGGGGTGACATCCACCACAGCACTAAGTGTTAGTGTATTGCTGGGCGGCTAGAGGTTGTGAGAGTTGAGCTCTTGTCTGTTTAGACCTATCTGCATTATATGGCATTATATTTTGAGTTGTCTGCCATGTAAAGTGGTTGTGTATTGTTGATTTTTTTTTTTACCCTAGGCCTTATCCTGGGCTATAGATCTTACAGTCCTATATGCAAGACAGAACAATTATATATTTGGAGACTAACAGCAAATACTGCTTTTTTTAAATTAGAATGAAGAAAGTATCTGATTGTGCTTTTAACGCAGCCATTTGGTAATTTGCATGATATAGTACATTAAGTATGGGCTATGGAAATCACCAGTTTAAAAAAAAAAAAAAAAATATATATATATTTATATATAAAATTATATGCTTTGCATGGTTCTCACTGATGGGAGCTGCCTGGCTCTACAATGTTTTCTTATAATCCTTTTTTGTGTAGTATTTTTAATTCTGTATTACACTTTGTTTTTGCTATGCTTTCTGGGATTAGCACTCTGCTTCTAAATGCTGATAACTTGTGTTCATTGACCTATTAGCAAGTCCATTCACTTAATCCCATTCGTTTACCTGTTGTTTTGTATGCTTTTCAGTTGTGGTAGCCATAATGAAGTTTCCCTTTTCAGATCATGTTGAATGGACACTGACCTAGTCTTCCCCATGTGGCCTCTGATCATATTGGTCTATGCTAGGAATAAATTGCTCCCCCCAAAAATGTCTGCGTTACCAGCTTCCTTTTCCATCCCCCCCAGCATACACTTTGTCAGACTTGTATTTTTTTTGTTTTTTACTCTTGCACCTTCCCAGGGCAATGAGGCTAGGTGAGAACATACCATGCCCCCATCCCCCTGCCTTATCCTGTAGTGGGGGTGCTTAGGAGAGCCAGCTCAGACGCGCATGCGCTTAGCCATATAAAGAGGCTTGGCGCCAGCTGATCAGCTGAGAGCCATTTGGTGCATCTGCAGAAAGTGTTCCTCTCTGGTAAGTACACTCAGCATTGCTGAGGGCGGCTAACTTTTATTTAATCTTTATTTCATGTTCTTCTCCTAAAACATGCTCATAGATCAAACTGTTCCTATCCTTTGCTATTAAACCCACAAATTCAAATAGCCTTGTCAGTCTATTGTCTATTTTCATTTCATTTTATAAAGGTATGGGGGAGGGTGTTCCACTTTCCCATCAGCGTTGGCTAGCTATGGGCACCCCAGCTGCTATGCACTACGGTTCCTATGAAGCTCAGCCACCCTTGGCTGAGCTTTATAGGAACCGTAGTTCGTAGCAGCTGCGTTACCAAAGGAAAGTTATTACAAACTTTTATTTATCTATAGCAATCATCTCTTTCCTTTTTGATGGGGAATTCTCCTCCCCACATATCCCATTAATACAAAATAAAATCATGGTCACTATTATAATGCATTGTACAATAACAAGAGTTCAGTTCTTTGTGGCAATGAGAAGGTTAAATGTCCCGAGGATCTACTGACTGCTTCTGTGTGGGGTGGCAGATTTGGGGTCCCCGATCACTTTCTGGTTAATCAGCCCCCCAGTGTCTGTATTTTGGAGGGAGAGTGACTCGTTCATTTTGCAAAGTCCAAATTGTAAACCTCACCCCCTTTCTCCTCCCCCAACACAAAGTACAGACTTGCAGTGAAACCTGCTTTTAAATATTATAATCCACAATCCTTTCTCCGGAATTGGGTAAAAATGTATTAGATTTAGGGTGTTGATGAGGCTATCTCTTTCTCAACCCCCCTCCCAGGGTTTGGAGGGAAGGCTGGCTGATTTTGGGCGCTATGCAGCCCGCTTTCACTAAATTGGCGCGGAACTGCCTCCCTCCAACACACACCGCATCTGGTCCGGGCTTCTGGGGGGGTCAGGATTATTGGGGTATATACACACAAGGACAGAGGGCGAGCCCCACGTCAGCCGATCTACCCTATATCTGATCATTTCTGTACCCCTTGTATGTTGGGGTTCATGTGATTGACGGGAGTCAAGATTTGATTTTTAAAGAGCCTGCACTGTTTCAGGTTTGTCACCTACTATAGCAAGGGTCTTTTTAGTCTGTTATTTGCCTAATTTTTACTCATTTTCATATATATTTTTCTATATTTCGATTCAGTGCAGGGGGAGAGGTAAACTGCTATTCCCTTCCCTGCCACTGGTGGCTTCTATGCTAATGCCCTTCACTTGTGCATTTGACTTCTAGTTGTGATATTTAAGAATCACTTATTCAAATATAAACTTATTACTTTATCATAATTTAACTGGAATTCTTCAAAAAAAGAGGTTTGGGAAAACCACATACTAATCTTTCTATTTGTTTTCAGGTAAAGATTTCCTTACATTGAAGAATGTCAAGAAGAAGGTAATATTATTTATATTGTTTTTTATTTCCATAATACTACCAGTTTAACTATATGTGGCACAACTTATTGTGCTAAAAGAATATTGCTAGTGGTTTTTATTTTTTTTAAACTTTTTTTTTTTTTTTTTTTTTTTTTTAATATGCCATTATACCTGTTATGGAGTTGCACTGCAATAACAAAACTTACATTTTGGTTTGCTTCTTTCTATGCCTACAGTGGCCGCCTACAAGCAAAGCATGTCAAAACAGACTCTGAAAACGATTGCCTGTCTGCAGTTGAAACAAGAAAACGCAAAATTGAGGTTAGAATGAATTCCCTTCCTCCATCTTTTCTAATTGGCTACTGTGACTTGCATTCAATGTACAGATCACAGTCCTGGAACAATAATATTCTGGGTTAATGAACACATGAGCACAGAATTAACTTGTTTACTTAAATATAATTCTTTTAATTGGTTTTTAGATAATACATATTTTCAAAATGAAAACTGCCTACCACACATTGACAAACAAACCTTGAGTCTTGGCAAGGGAGCAATTGTGACAAGTGCAAATTAAACGTTGTACTGATGATTTAGGCAGAAATACCTTACCAGCTTGGACTATTTACCTATTGGTTAATATATATTGGTCCTGGAAACTGGTATAAAATCAGGAATCCAAATTCCTGCAATGTTTATAGATATATATTCAACGATATGTTCGGTGCCATTAAAAAAAATTAGTAGATAGGCATATGAGCTATATGTTATGCTGTGGAAGTCCTAATGATTTATTACATGCAGGCCATGCTGAGAGAATATGGTAACAATTATTACTGTTGCCTCATACTGGACATAAACCCTGGCTTATTGCGCTGGGCAGAGAAAAGACTTTAAAGTTAGTGTAGGAAGCCTATTTGAGAAGAACAGTACAGACAAATTAGTTCACTGAAACCAAGCAATTTGAGTACAAAATGCTGCTACAAAGTAAACTGAAATTGGACTCTTATATCATCAAAGTTAATATGTTGCCATATTCAGAAAACACACAATATGTTGGTATAAGTGTGGTAAGCTCGAAGAGATGCTAGTCCGGTTACCATAAAATTCTTGCCTAATACCAGAAATCAAGCAGGCAAACCGCACCGGGTAGTGGAAGGCTTTAAAACTAGATAATTACGGAGTCCAGTAAGAAGCGGTGTCTATTGGGTGCAAAATTGTAAATGCAGTAGCTTTTTTATTTAATTAAGCAGCCAACTGTAAGTGATTTCATGGCCATTTTGTAGTTGCTGGCTGCCTGCCTGCTTTTTTGGAGCCTTGGTGCAGACTCGCAACTGTGTTTACAATTTGCACCTTATACCCTATTTGCTCAATTGTAAGGCGGACCCCCCCCCCACCCCCTTTTTAATTTTTTTTTTTTACCGCTTTTTGAAAGGGGTCGTCTTAGAGGTATCTTGCATTCGGCAGCTAAATCTAGCCTTTGAATGCAAGTGCGATTTTTGATGAGCTACCCCTTACTCTCACTTTAATATAGCAGTAATGTTATTGATGGTAATTGTAACAGTTTACAAACAATGTTCAGGAAATATCTGGAAATTGCATCAAAGCAGTTTGAGATGATCCTTTTATTGACCACCTTTTCCATGTAGCTTACTGTGCTTTTGCATTCTCCATCTGCTCTTTTTATATATAAACAGACTATCCTTTGTTTTAACACCTCTATTTCTCTTCAGGAAATCGATACATCAAATGAACATCATCAGGACACAAAACGGCAAAAATATGAAATCCAGGTAACATTCCTTTCCCAAACTAAAATATTATTTTACTTTAGTTGGGCATAATGGTCAATAATATATCCAATAGTGTGTTCTTTTTAACATTTTGCATTGTTTATCGTTTATTTAAACAGGGCTGCTGGTCACAGATAACAGTAGGCACTGTAACACCATGTATTCTCATTGAAACGCCACAAAAAGAAACTGCAGTCTCTCCAGACTTGTCAAACTTCACACGATACAGGTTCCAGAATCTCTTCATCAGTCCATGTCCTCTTCCAGAACTAAGGTAAGGACATAATTAGTGTGTGCATCCCAAAGGACAGTCATATTTTTGAAAGCAGTGTATTATCTAATTACTGGATACAACATTGACCGAACGGGAGCTCACTTGATTGAATAAAAAGTTGCTATATTGAGCATATTTAAGTAACAAATGTCCATAACAGAAGAAATTGTGTTTTTTTTTTTTTGTTTGTTTTTTAAACTCTTGCTGAGCAGCTTAATTTTACTAATGTCCTCAAATTTCCAAGGTCTATGACCTTGGTACCTTTGTGTAATAGTGGTTGGAAAGCAGTGATCATGTATCTGATGCCTGTTTTTTCTCTGCGTTTTGTTGTGCTGGTTTTCACATTTCTCTTCTAAGCACTTGAGAATTATCAAAGTTGTATTAATTTTTTTTTTTCTTTGATTTTGAAGCTGGGGAACTTCAAATGATGTCTGGGTGAAGATGTTGGAGAAAGAAACCAGATATACACACTCCAGTCGTGTACTTATAAACCATCCCTCATTGAACACAGACATGCGAACAATTTTAATGGACTGGCTGATAGAGGTAAAAAAAAAACAACACACTTTTTTAAACTGTGCTGACATGTACTTTGTGTTCGATATCTGTGAACATATGTTTTAACGTAATGTAACTTTTGTACCCATCTTTCTTTTTAGGTATCTGAAGTCTATGCCCTACACAGAGAAACATTCTACCTAGCTCAAGACTTCTTTGACAGATTTATGCTGACACAGAACCGTGTAAGCAAAGGCATGCTACAGCTTATAGGAGTCTCATGCCTGTTCATTGCTGCCAAACTTGAGGTAAGTCTACAAGTTTGCATTTGAGTTTATTAAATTTGATGCTAGATGCAGTTCTGTAACTAAAAACAAGATTGTTGAATGTGTCTTGGGTTCTCATAACTACACCAGAGATGTCCACTTAATAGTAATGTTGTGTGTCCCTCCCTCACCTAAGACTTTTACACCTCATCATCCAAATAGCTTTCTACAAGGGCTGATAGTTATGGTAATGGTACAGAAAGAGATGGAGTGTTGCAGTTGGACATCTAGGTCTTATGTACTCAGAGTTCTAAAATTGCAGCCATCATGGACTGCTGTGGTATTCCAGGTATTCCCTGTGCCGCTTCCTCCAATATTGTTCTATACATGACTAATCACCACCACAGAAAAGTACCTTTCTGACTCCATTTTGCTGATGAGCCTGTGTTCAGTGTCTTAAGTCAGTAATTTTCTACGTTTTTAGATGGGGGGCTGTAATTTAAGGATTGCTTCAATATCTGCAGTATATGTAGGTTATTCCTTTTGTGAAAGTATACTTTTTAATGTTTTTAGTTGCAAATATAATGTGTATTTT
Organism: Pelodytes ibericus; assembly: GCA_036172795.1. Lineage (NCBI taxonomy): Eukaryota > Metazoa > Chordata > Amphibia > Anura > Pelodytidae > Pelodytes > Pelodytes ibericus. The sequence continues at coordinate 42,164,266 of CM069859.1, read as the reverse complement.
GGTTTCCTTCTACATTGTAGGAAATCTATCCCCCTAAAATTAATGAATTTGCATATGTCACGGATGGTGCCTGCTGTGAAGATGATATTATTGAAATGGAGTTAATCATACTCAAGGTAGGTGATCTTTTATGTTTGGCCTTTAAACCAGCAGTAATGGTATTTTCTCTAACTGGGCTACAATCAGGGCCGGCGCCACCAGTAAGGCGACTTAGGCAGCTGCCTAGGGCGCAGCTTAGCTGGGGGCGCCGGAACCCTGCTTCAAAAAAATAAAAAATCCTCCCCCTTACTTACCTCGTTGCTGCTGCTCTGCCTCCGGTGCAGGTCCGTGGCTGTGAGGGAAGCATTGTGCGCTCCCCTCCAGCCAATGCGCATTCAATAAAGTTTGTTTAAAAAAACATCACTGAATGCGCATTGGCTGAAGGGGAGCGCACAACGCTTCCCTCACAGCCACAGACGGGCAGATGAGAGCACCGGGAGAGCAGCAGCAAGGAGGTGGGGAAGGGGGAGGATCCTGGCATAATATGGGGGAAAATCCTGGCATATTGGGTGGCTAAGTCGTGGCTGGCATACTGTGGGGGAAAATCCTGGCATAGTGGGTGGCTAAGTCGTGGCTGGCATACTGTGGGGGAAAATCCTGGCATAGTGGGTGGCTAAATCCTTGCTGGCATATTGAGGGGCATGGTCCTGGCATATTGAGGGGCATGGTCCTGGCATATTGAGGGGCATGGTCCTGGCATATTGAGGGGCATGATAGCGGGGGGGGGGGGGGGGGGCGCGCAATTTTTATTTTGCCTAGGGCGGTAAAAATCCTTGCACCGGCCCTGGCTACAATAATTTAAAAAAGGTGTCTAAGCATGCATGCGGGTTCATTAACATGGACAGCATCAACTGTTTTAAGTATTTGTCTGACTTATTTATTGTAAGTTTGAAGTAACCCTATTAACTCTCTCATGCATAGTCTCTGGTGAAGTACTTGCTTATGGAAAAAGCAAAATCTGTAAAAAAAATATTTTTTTTTCCCTTTTAGGCATTAAAATGGGACCTCTCTCCAGTAACTGCAATTTCCTGGCTTAACCTTTATCTTCAAGTGTCTTCTGTGAAAGAATCACCAAAACTTCTTCTACCTCAGTATTCTCCGCAACAATTCATCCAAATAGCACAGGTATGGACTTGACAGCCACAGCAACTGTAGCAAAGTCTTGCTTGCTGAATTGCTCCATTAAATGGTTGTGGTAATATCCTGATTGATCCAGGTATAGCAAAGCTATGTTCAATTGGCTCATTTATGGGGTACATGTTGGACTAATGTGTCTTCTGTAAACCATTTGCACTGGACTTTTCAAGATCCCTGCTTCTGTGGGGCCCTGGTGAATGTAACTTTTGAGTTAGGTGAAACTTTTTTTTGAACAAGTCATACTGAGGATTACCACTTTTTGTGAGAGTCCCTATAATGTTGATTTAACTTTTTCATAAATATTTAATAGTCTGAATGTAGACAATAAAAATGTATTAACTCTATATATTAATTTATGCTTTTCTGTGCATTGATGCCAAGAAAAGTATAGCTATTAAATGTCTTGAGTCTCCTGACATTGCACGTCTCTAAATGTTATGCATTTCATTGCAATTCTGCTATTCTAAATATTGTTAATATATTCACAGTATACTCCTGGTCTAATTCATGCATTTTTCTCCTACAGCTTTTAGATCTATCTATTATAGACATTTCCTCGCTGGAGTTTCAGTACCGAATACTGGCAGCTGCTGCATTCTACCATTTTACTTCAATGGAAGTAGTTGGCAAAGCTACAGGTAGGCCCGTGTTACTATTGATCCTGCAGGAGAAGTGGGCTCTGTACAACATGTTCTTTAAAATGTGAAATCTCTAGGTGTTCTGGCTTATAAAAGTCAACTGTGAAAGCTGGAGGCCCACTGCAGTAATGTTAGTGTTGTGAGACACTCTTGTCACTACTTTTTTGTACCCAAGGTTTCTACAAAATCCCCAATACTGTGTAATTACACTACTAATTTCTAAATGCCGGCTGAAGTTGTCAAATCCATAATTTATGCAGATATTTTCTTTGTGTCTAGTGTAATTTACTAAGGGGAGAGGTAATTCTACAGGATCTGTGCTTGAAGACTTTTTTTCTTGACCCAGGCCCAAATGACTAAACTATGGGCAACTTTTCCTGAAATGTCTGGTTGCTCTTATATTAAAAAGAAATATATATACATTTTTTTTTTTTTTTTTAAAGGATTTTATTTGTTAAGCAGAGCAGCTGGAGTAATGATTTTTGCTTCTATTAGAAGTTGAAAATTGGTTAACATTTTCCACATCTTCCTTCACTTGCAGGTTTGGACTGGGAATCCATAGCTGAATGTGTTCAGTGGATGACTCCTTTTGCAAGAGCTGTGAAAAGTAATCCCCCTCTGAAACTGAAGCCATTTAAGAAGGTGGTACCAGAAGATCTTCACAACATCCAGACTCACACAAACTACCTAGAGATGCTGGTGTGTATTTAAAAGACTTAAAAATATTAATGTTTTAACCCCTTCCCACTTGTAAGACATTAGATTCTGCCCTAATTTTCCATGTACAAAAGCCTCTAGGATGGGATAAAACATCCTGACTTCTACTGCTGTGCTATGGATTCTGCTGCAGCAGGATCCCACCCTGTCATAGGTCTCTGAGTGACCTCAATCTGACATGGGGAAAATGTAGCCAATGCGCAAAGTGAGGGCTGGCTAAATTATAAACATTATACTAAAACTCAACATGCCCGAACTTGTGGTGTCAGATATTCGTTCGCAATGTCTTACGGTATCTGGTCAGGGAATGATTGGGAGCAAGGAACGCAGTCAGAAACCCAATCAGCTGGGTGCAAAAATTATGCCTTTTTGGCCATTTTGTCCTTAAGGTATTGCATGTCTCTTCCTGAACTTCGAAACCAGTATTTATCTAAACCATTTACATACCCTCTAACCTATTTTAAGGAGTGCTCAATTGCTGAATGTTTTGTTTACCTTCCTCCATAGGATGATGTTGGTGTAAAACCGAATACAGTTTTGCCTGAAGGACAGTCTCCTGTTTCCGTTTGCGGTATCTTGACTCCTCCCAAGAGTACAGAGAAGAACCCTTTGTAATATGGAGCGTCTAGTTTTGGACATTCTTCCGTGAAATTGGTCTTGTGAAGCTTTACCATCAACATACTGGAACGGTCCTCTCTGTGGAATAAGCTGTAATCGTCAAGCTCCAGCTTGAACTGTCTGCTGGTGCAAGTTTCTTGTGCACTCTTAACTGGTCACTCGTTTACTAACTTATTTATTGCCATTTTATTATATATTCCCCATGCGAGGAACTTGACTGACCAGGCCCTCCATTTTAATAAGGCTATTTTTATCTTTGAGGTGCACTCTGAATTTTTTTTTAACATTCTGGACTTTAAGGTCGGATTTACTGCTTGGAGCAGAAGTGGGTTATTCAAGGATTTTATGTAGTTTACAGCCGACTCCTCAGTATAAAGTGTGACTGCCTTTGTGGACTATCTAATGGCAATAACATACCAAATGAATGGAAGTTGGTAACTTGATAAGCATGAACTTTTTCAGCAGAGAGGATTGTGTAGTTCCTTGGATATAATCCATCTTGCACGAAGGGGACTTCCACAACCATGACATTGGTTGAGAGTGGGTGAAAGAGGGCCAAATTGCTTACAGTATTTCTATGAAAGTAAACCTCACTGCAAAATATAAATACACCAGCGTGCAGTGCTTTTTATTGTCCTTAGTTGTATGCTGCCATTTACTTTCATACAGTGTAAGGTATTCCTGGAGGGTGGTTTTACATGTTATAGGCTTCAGGTGACCATCTTTCAAGGTTTTAAAATAAGGATAGTTTTTTTTGTAATGGTCACAGATGTATACACATGCTGTACATGTGTCTATACTGTGAAAATGATCAAAACCGAGGTGAAGGTAAAAAGCTTTTTATGGCAGCTTTACTCTGATAGTTATGCCCTCTAGTAACTAGCTTCTCTGAAGTAAATGGCTTTAATTTACTGTTTTTAAGGTGATATATATTCAGTGGCATTACTGTGGAATCAGCCTCTTTCTGGAATGCAGAGGAGGAGGGTGCTTTCAGCCAGCTCTAAGTACTGTTTTATTTCTTGAGCACTGCATGTGCTGAGCACTGCTACTCTGAGAATCTCCTAAAGCTTTAATAAACTTTAGTTCAGCCAGAAAACTACCAATTCCCCACAATGTTGTAATGACTGGAGATGCTGTTAATTTATGGGGGTAGGATCACAAAAGGACAGGCAGGATAATCTTAAACTTCTCCCCCCCCATTAATGAATTTTGTGGTTTCATTGGTGCAAAACTTACATTCCATATACATTTTAGTGAGAAAGCACTAGCTTTGAGATAAGCGCAAATGAAAGCTTTTAAACTCTGCTGTGAACTAAACCCAAAAGCTTGGGTTGGTCTTACCCTATACCAGCCTAGTGGTGTACTTTTTCTCTAATTAGGCAGGTGCTGTAAGTATTCCCATCACCTTTTTAGACCCCTACTTGGTTTAATTGGCCTTATTGTATGTGTTAATACAAATGTTTTAAAATTATCAATTTCCAGGCCCTTGTTACAAAGAAGGGGTTAATATATGTTGTACTTGTCAGTTGTAGACATATTTTTATAATGTTATGTACAGTTGTAAATAAGTTGTGTAAATGCATATTTTACCTCTAAGAGGGACCTTCTGTACAATGTATATAAATTAAAACTGAATCAGTTTTTATTTTGGGATTATTTCAAATGCATATCTATATATATAAAAAAAAAAACTATATACATGTTCCATTTAAATCTAGAAATAGAGCTTGCACATAGCTTGGAGAAACTTTTTCTTCCGCCTCTGTGCAGCAAGTTGTAGTACTTCCTCGGGATTACTGGCATTCAGTTCTGCCTGTCCAATGGCTTTAATCTGCAGAAACAAAGAGCAATGAATTTTCAGATTTCCCACTTCACCTCCCTAATTGAAATGGCAAAAGGCCTGAATAATGCATTCAGCTTTAAGACAACTTTCTGCAAAATTAGTATAATTGAAAGACTACATAAAAGGTGATCAGGCAGCTGAGCCTGAATGCCACAGCACATAAGGTTGCTCCTAGGATCAAATGTATGCACCATACTGCTGCCCTAGTGTGAGCAAAAGGGTTTGGAATTGGTATATCACTGCATCAGTTGCTACACAACTAAGTTCAAAAGGATTTTCAATTTCATAGTAAATAAGATGAAAAAAAAGCCCATCTTATGACTAAACCTATACAATGAATAGGTAAACTGCTCCATATCTTGCGTTAGATGAAGGAAAGGCTGACTGATTCTAAACATGCTATATAAAAGCAAAACAGAGCCTAATAAGATACTTTTTTTTATTCTGTCATTTCTATTTAGAAGGTCTACACTTGAGGCAATCTTACACTTAAATACACACTTTTTTTTTTGCATACAGTTGTCCTTTTTAAGCTCTTCATGATCATGAATGTGCCTGGCCCATCATGCAGCTCCAATGGAGTTATACCACAATCAGGCTGTAACTTACATGGCTTGAGTGCCTCGGGACAGAGGCATTTTATTAACACCATAGTGACATGGGGTGTTTGTTTAGCTGTAATTCGTTTCATTTACAGTAACCACATAATTATACACTCTGTATATTATATATTGGTATATTTCAGCATTTAATTTACTATATAAAAATGAAACATTTTGGGGGAAAAAACCTTGTAATCTACCAGCACAAATAAAAAAACAAACCCTAAATGGATTCTAATATTTGTCCTGAGTTTAGAAATAGTCCATGTTTACACATGAGCTATTTCTGCAAGTTATAGGGCAATAAATGAAAGTAGCCCATGTTTCCTAACCATTTTCTTTACAGTGACTTTTTTCAAGACACAACAAAACAATGGCAGTGATCATTTGGAATTGGTATGCTGCTCTCCAATATGGTGCAACATTAACTCCGAATGTAAGTGTTGCTTAATACCTTGACGTTGAGGCATTAGAGCAACATTGCCTTTGCTGTGTTACAGCACATGGATCGCTAACACTGCTCATTCCATCACAGGACATGTTTGGCAGTGATCCTTTACTGATACACAGAGCACCATTTTCATGTCATAAAATGGTAGTACACATGGGCAGTAATTTTCTTATGGACAAGCAGCCTGAAAACTTAATAAAAGGGGTAATCGGGTAGGAGCCTGATCCAACTACAACCTTCTGTTCTTTCTGGTCCCTTACAGGGACTGTCATGTAGCTTGAAAGAGGCTGGTGCGGCACACGGGTTATTGCCAGGGGTGATCAGTGAGTTCCATCTCCTAACCCTTACGGATTACAGAGCATCTGTATGCACGCAGTTTTAAAAGGCTTTTTGGGTGGTGCCTAATTCTGGGCAGGCAGTAACCTGTGCACAGCATGCCCAGGCTGCATTCAACTGGAGAACGGATCACATGCACGTTTCAGAGTAAATTTCAATTGGTTGAAACCCATTTAAGACTGTGCTGACCTGTCAGACCACAAGGGTGCTTGTCAGAACAGATGGTTGTGTCACCAGCCCCCCTCCCACGGCTCTCAGATACAGGCAAGATTATTCTACATCGGTGCCTATGAGTCTAATTTAATGAAGGTGTTCTTATACCAGCTCATTATTGTTTTATCCAGATCAGTCTAGTCCAGTGTCAGATAAGGACAAAATGCCAACTCCTGGACCAGGAAAACTTCCTTTAAATCAAAACACATTTCCTGCAGTGTCTGCGCTGTGCTGCTACCTTATAAATATAACAAAACAAAAAAAAAAGAATACATGCAGCTGAAAATTAAATGTATATAAAATGGAAAAATCCTGGTAAACTGGTGTACTTAAAAGCAAAAATGTAAAACTTAAAGATGAGGAACATTGGAAAGATGATTTGCTGAAGGTGGATGTTCAGGTGGTACAGCTCTAAAAAAATAAATAAATATCTTTCCCCTTCGGCGAGGTGGCTGGGCTAAAGAAGCCAATGGCTGAAACATATATTTCAGGCCATGGGTTTCCAATGTAAGGAGCAGTTGTGGCAAGGTCTCAAAATCTTTAGCTTCATTCTTTGGAAGATTGTAATGGGGAAGAATCGGACACAGGTATACCACATCTGCTCAAAAAATATCAGATTGTCAAAGGAGTTCCTGATGGACATGAAAGAAGAAGTCCTGAGCATTCGGCGCATGTGATGGGTTTGGCATCAGTGGCCAGAAGAGCCTGGACAGGAGGAGCTCAAACAAATGTCAGATACCAAAAATGCACTTATTAAGGAAAGGAAATATCAGTGGAACAGGAGATACTGCTTCAGAAGCCACAGGCCCTTTCAAAACTGACAATTGTATTTTGCGCAGACAAATTAGAGACTTAAAATTAACGGATAAAAACAGCACAACAGACCAGGCAATAGAAGGAAGTTCAGATAGTTGGAAGACGACGACATGGGTTCAAACAAAAAACGTGGGCAACAAAACAACGAATCCATGGATTTTGAGAACCATTGCAAACTGGTACAAAATCCAGTTTCTTAAATTCTTCCTACCATTCTCAATGAAAAAACATCACCCTGCTGAAAAAAAGAGTATCCAACATGTTCTGAGATTCCAACAGTTTCAGGGAACATATTCAAGGCCTTTTCTGGTTCCAAAACCAAACTGTTCTTTTTGCCCAGTCCTGGACGTTAAGAGGGTAAACTACTGATTTCAAAACAAACGTTTTCGAAATGGAAACCATTCTGTCCATTACCCATATTCTTCAGAAAGGAGACTTGACGGCATCATTGGATCTGAAGGATGCATATAAGCAGGATCTCAAACCCTTCTTCACTCTAACATTCAGATCACTATCCATTTTCTGAAGAAACATGATTGGATTAGCAACTGGGGAAAAATCAAAATATCTTTGGGGGATCTTGACTTCTGCCATCCCAGCGGTAAGATCAGCAAAAGCACAAAGACCAACTCTCCAGTGGGAAATATTAAGAAACAGGTCAAAAAGAGAAGAATATCTGGATTCAGCCTCTCTATCACAGCTCAGTGTCGACTAAACTGGTGGAAGGACTCTGAAAAACCTCTCTGTGCCTATCTTTTTAACCAAAAGCATGGATTGTTATAACAGATGCCTCAAAATTTGGTTGGGGCACACATCTACAGTCTTACTTTGGACAGAGGATGAGGCCCACTCTTCCAATTTGAGAGTTTGATAGGCAGTATTTCATGCACTCATGGCATTTGATCCATGGATTTTGGGGAAAGCAGGCACGCTACAGTCGGACAACATTGCCACAGTGACTTACTTAAACAGGCAAGGGGAATGAAAGGTCAACACACTACAACAGCTCTGTGCAAAAATCATGTGATTGGGCACAAAAAATGCAAAAAAGGCCATTTCTGCAACCAATATCAAAAGGTGAAAACAACATTGTAGTGGACATTTTGAGCAGGTCAAACGGTCCTTATCAGAATGGTTCTCTACTCTGGTAGACAGGTGCAGCCTTCCAGAGGTGGATCATATGGCAACAAGGATGGACAGCAAAGTTCCATTCTTTACATCCCCATAAAGACGAGACTCGCCTCAAATTTTGGATGGACTCTCGATCACATCTTCCGTCTCGTCTGGTCGGCCTTATTCCAAGAATATCACAGAGGATAAGAACAGACAAAGCAAGGGTGTTGGCCATCATTCCATATTTCCCAAACTGAAGTTGGTTTTTGGAATTGAAAGAAATGTCTAACTTATTTGGTAATCCACACATCAGTACACCATCCATGAAACAAGGTAATCCTGAAGGACACCACCCTGATGTTCAGACTGATGGCAAGATATACTTTCTAAACTCTGTTAGAAGCTCTGCTTCTAGAGTTTGCATAAGAATTTGGAGACAATCCCTTGAGTGGTCTAAGGAACATGGCATACCAAGTCTAGTACCTTCCATCAACTCTATTCTTTAATTCCTTCAAAAACAGTTTTTGTCCTGACTTGGGCGTCTCTGCACTAATTTTCAACGGATGGATTTAGTCTCAATTACTAATTAGAAGATTATTTAAAAGCATTTTTACTAAAATGGCCTCTGGCCAAGTCCTTTTTTCCTTCCTGGGATCAATCAGTGGTCTTGAATACATTACGTGAAGATCCTTTTGAACCATTAGGCGAGGCATCATTGAAACGTTCTTCCAGGAGAGTGGATGAGATTCAGACAAATTTACTATCTTCCACCAAGGTTGTGTTAGATCTGAAACCATCCTTCTTTCCAAATGTACTTTCCAAGTGTAACATTAATCAACCAATTGTTCTTCCATAGTTTTATCCATTTCCAGCATCAACTAAAGAAGCAAAATGGCACTGCTTGGAGGTGAAACGAGCACTAAAGGATTTATCTACATGGATCGACAGGACTTTAGCTTCTCAAATTACTTGTTCATTATTTCTCATGGATATTCTATGGGACAGGAATTTTCTAAGAATGCTTTTGCACTATGGCTGACAGATTTCAATAAATGGTATATAAAGGTCAATGGTCTTGTCAGTGCCAGTAAAGGCTCATTCTACCCAGGCTATGGCTATATCATGGGCCGAAAAATCTGCAACGCAACAACATGGTCGTCATTCAATGCTTTCATAAAACATTACAGGCTAGACATCTCCTCAGGAGCTGCTTTCAGGTGTAAGGTTCTCCAGGCAGCCATTTCCTCCTAAATTTCCCATCCTTAATTCGGGATCTTGCTATATTCCATGTGTACTGCCACTATTTATGGTAAGAAAAAGTTTAGTTTTTCCGGTTTGTGTCATTTTCCTTTATATTTATGTGACCCAAGCCATCAATGCCACTTGAACTGAAGATATATGAACTGTTTTTGAGTATTAGTGTCATTTTTTCTCCTTTTCCACTCAATGCTTTTTGTGATATTCCACTTGGTACATCTTTCACTTTATTATTGTTTCATTAATAATATTTATTATACTAGCCTTCCATTTTTCTTTTTATGCTAATCGCAACTAATACTCTATTAGAATTACTGGCGTGAACTATAATTTGAAGTGCATACTTTTCGAACATCTGTATAGAAACCATATATTCAGCTCCACTGAACAGATCCATGTGTCAAGCATGTCCAACTGGCAAACGTGTTGCCGACATAGGGCGTGGTTTGCAAGTCCTGCGATGTAACGAGAGGTGTAAGTGATCAATGATCAGGCGGTGTTGCTGTAATGCCTCAAAGTATGGAGCAAAAACAGACATACTGGAGAGCAGCATGCTCCTCAAATATGGAGTTGGCCTCTTGTGAGTAAGAGCAGTTGCTAGACTGCTCCTATAGGAAGTCAGAATCATTGCAGGAGGAAAAAAAAAAAAAAAGATGCTAAATGAGCCTTTGATCTAGGGTTAGCATTCATGTTAACATTAAGGTTAGCATAAGCTTTAGAGATATGTTAGGGTTAGGATTGGGGTAAAAAAGGTCACTGTAGGAGAAAATGATTAGATAAAAAAAAAAAATATATAAAAAAGAAAAAAAAATTTAAACACTCCTTTTGGTTATTGCCCTATAATTTTGAAAAAAAGAACAGGAAAAAAAAAAAAAAATGTAAACATGACAAAAATCTAGACTTTGGACAAAATTAAGAAACTATTTAGATTTTTTTTTAACCATTTGACCTGAAGAATATTTTACACAAATACAAAGTTAGAAAAAGTGATTGTTTTCCATTATATGGATTTTCTTGTAGTAAATTATGGGTTTACTCACCGCTATCTGCCTTTTATCCATCTCTCCCCTTTTATGGTGCAGATCTGTAAATTTAGTCAAGTCAAACTGGATATTAAAAATCTTCCCAACTGTAGTTAAACTACAAAAAGGTCTCTGATTTTCTGACATCAGTCCTTGCGAACCACCCTGCTCCCGTTAATGTTACAGTACCAATGTTTTGCTTTTACATTTACTCGCTTAGATGGTTTAGGATTATGTTTCACCCTCTACATTCACAAAAGAAAATCAGTGTTTGGGTGACAGTCCCTTCAAGCAAACTAAGCTCCTAAGGCTTGCCATCTGCCATGCACAAGTCATTTAGCTACCCAACTGCTCAATTCTATGTGCACTTTATGCTGCCATTTGCTTGTGTGCGCACTATAATTGTGTACACAGCTTCCATGGATCTATTCATTGCACTTGCTCTTAACCTTGGAACATGACAGCTGGTAAATAGAGGAAGGCCTTAAATGTATGGTTTTTATGCCTTTTCGTGAAGATCTCGGTGTAAGATATATTTATATATAGAGATTTTTAACTCTAAATTTGGCAGAAAAATAAATAAATCTTAGCCTGGTCAAGATCAATTTCCTTTTAAGAGATGTGGTTTGCTATGCTGTGCCAATCAATGTAACGTCATATTAGAAGACCTAGTAAACCCATAAGACACGAGTCTAGTTCTGTCCCTAACTATATTAAAACTCCAAGTCTTCATATTATAAAAGGATACAGGTTAGATACTCCAGAATTGTGACATCCCATATATACTCATAGTAAGAATCCATTGCGTCATGACTGCAAGAAAGGGAAAACAAACAAAAATAATACAAAATAACCCCTCGCAGTTTATTGGCTCACCGTGAAAAAACACAAAGGTCCCAGGAAAATGGAACGCACGATGAAATGACTGCAGAAGTTAAACAAAAAAAAAAACACAGCAAACCATACAAACACACAGCAAACCATACAAACACAGGGCCTGTACTGACAAGCCAAAATGAAACCCCCTCAACCTTCTCATATTTTCACCGTGCTGTCCACACAACTATTCTGTTATTCAGATCACTAACGTTTTCAGTCTCCCTGTCCCTTGTTCTTTCCTGCTCACCATGAGTATTTTTTGTGGGTTTTTAGTGTATAATGTTATGGAGGACATCACATAATGTATTACTGTGGTCCTGCATCAGTTTAATTTATGCAAAATATATTTTTCTTCCTCTCTCTCTTTCCCTTAATGTATTCCTTTGTATCTGTATGACTTTTGTCTGTCCAGGACTTCCAGTGTGCATTATTGTAGTTATCCGTTTCCTTCCTGCTGCCTTGATTTTTCATTTACCCAGTCAGGGGCATGACCTGGCTTCTTACTCGAATACAGCATCCTTTTCTGATAGAGTTACCACCTTGTCTTCACAAAAAACCCAAACAAGAAAACAAAAACAAAACACCATGCAATTGCCTCCATAGATTAAAACATTGTTCAGAGGCCAGGTGGCAACCCAACTTCCTGATGACAATTATGTCCACCAGTTAACTCAAGCTGGGGAACTTAAAGTCTGGAGAATACAGCATGATACAAAGTTATAACATGTCAACTAAACCAGTTGATAAAGAATAGAGGAGTGATTTCTAGAACATATACTATTAGTTTACTTTGTAGAATTTAAATCTGTTCAAAGCATAAAGTGTTCTAGAAATATTTATATTATAAACTACCTATAAAGTGTATATAATGCATTTATTTCTTAGTTTGGTAGCGCTCCAGGGCATCTGCAGAGGTGTGCTCGAAACAGATATCCACACACACACCAACATATTAATTGTATAGATTATTTAGTTGACCGCGCATTTATATGCCAGGATAAGCAATGTACGGGAGATTGTAAGGCCATTGTGTCTGCACTGTCACTGGATTAGTAACTGTATAAAGTTATAAATAACACCATTTGTTATAGATCATTACCTGTTCTGTTCTTGTAGGGCTTTGAATGCTGTTTTATAATCAATTTCTCTGAGAAACTGGCAAAGTATAGCGACCTGTAATAAAAACCAGACAGACAGATTACCTACAATGAATTCTACCGGGCTGGATACTCTATTTATGTATTGTATTTCTGCAGCACCCCTTGTATAGGAGGATTGCTTATGGGAGTGCTTCCCTCCCTGTAGATAAACAGATCACCATACAGTGATTTGGAAAGTCACACAGCATGAAGCAGACAACATGGATACCCTAGTGCATTACACCTCCCAAAAATGTATTTAGAAGCAGCTGGTAGAGCATAATAAGAAATGTAATCAATTGTAGCTGGGTTACTAGAGATGGGCTAGGATGCCCCATTACGCCAACTGTATTCTGCAAACCGATCTGGTTTTTGTTTTACATGATATACTTTTCTAAAAATATACTTTGTACACTGTAAGTGTAACTGGTCCTTTAAGATAGTACATTTGTAGACTTCGTTGCACAGCAAAGTGACACAAAACACACAAGTCTACAGCCGTTCCTAAAGGTAAATAAAATGAGACAGAGATTTAAGAGACTGTAACTTGTTCCTGTGTGTTGTATCACATTCACATCATGCTGGAAACTCCCAACTGCTGCACCTAGCAAAGCAGGATGAAGAGGCTGGGGCTTGGGAGGTCAAGGGTCAGCTAAAACGGAAAGTGCTACTGCGCAGTATTCATTCTCCAGTGCCCCAGACAACGGATAATTATAATCAACACGGAAAAAGAAAGAGAGTATATTTAAAAGAAGAAAAAAAACTACCACAACTAGAGGACATAGTCTTAAATTAGAGGGGCAAAGATTTAAAACTTATATCAGGAAGTATTACTTTACTGAGAGGGTAGTGGATGTATGGAATAGCCTTCCAGCAGAAGTGGTAGAGGTAAACACAGTCAAGGAGTTTAAGCATGTGTGGGATAGGCACAAGGCTATCCCAGATATAAGACCGGGAATGGGGGACTAATACAAGTATTTAGAAAATTGGGCAGACTAGATGGACCGAATGGTTCTTATCTGCCGACACATTCTATGTTTCTATCAAGAGCGTGGTATTGTGGCCCACTAATCGGGACTGCCCTGCGTAAAGCAATCCAGAGATGAGCACTTACCTGTGTGTGGCAATTAAGCAATGAACAGCACTTTATCATTCTTTTTATCACCTAAATATGAAAGAAAAATAAATAAATTTATGTTTCCACTTCAAAATGGGTCATTTAGAAATTACACCTATGACCACACACACTAAAACATTATTTAACATTGACATGAGTCAAGGCAATGTGTCTGCTGAACTCCAAATTATTCTTTTTTTTTTTTTCCTGCTAAACTAGATTTATATTCAGATACGCTTAAGCCCCCCAGAAGTTACATGTGATGGTGAACTTTCTGACGAACATGCAGCGTTTGGAATTGTAAAAGTTATTGTCTGGTAACTTCTTTCGTCAGAGGATATATTTGTAGCCAGGAAGTCAGAGACATGATAAGTTGGTTTATTGTAGTTAATTAAAAAGACTATTGAGCAAATAAACCGCTAACTCAAGCCATTGAAACCCCTACATGTTTAAACAAACACTGTAATGAACTATAAATGCACTGGGGGAAAAAAAAAAAATCAAATCACATTCGATTCCTTTATAAAGTACCGTGTATACTCGAGTATAAGCCGAGTTTTTCAGCAAATTTTTTGTGCTGAAAAATGCCCCCCTCGGCTTGTACTCGAGTCGGTGTCTGGGGGAAAAAAAAAAAAATCTAAAACTTACCTCGTTCCTGCTCTGTCCCCAGGTGCACGTCCGTGGCTGTGAGCTCCCCTCCAGCCGCGCGGTCAACAAAGTGTGTTTTTTTTTTAAACAAACTTTATTGATCCGCGCGGCTGGAGGGGAGCTCACAACGCTTCCCTCACAGCCACACACCTTCAGAGCACCAGGAGACGGAGCAGGAACGAGGTAAGTACTGGGGTCTGGGGAAGGGGGGGAGAAGGTGGCATAACGAGCATACTAAGGGGCAATATCCTGGCATATTGGGGGCAATATCCTGGCATATTACATGGCATATTGGGGGCAATATCCTGGCATATTACATGGCATATTGGGGCAATATCCTGGCATATTAAAATGGCATATTGGGGGCAATATCCTGGCATATTAAAATGGCATATTGGGGGCAAAATCCTGGCATATTAAAATGGCATATTGGGGGCAAAATCCTGGAATATTAAATGGCATATTGGGGGCAATATCCTGGCATATTAAATGACATATTGGGGGCAATATCCTGGAATATTAAATGGCAGATTCGGGGCAATATTTACCAGTAGCTGCCTCATTTCCCACCCTAGGCTTATACTCGAGTCAATATTTTTTCCCAGTTCTTTGTGGTAAAATTAGGTGCCTCGGCTTATATTCGGGTCGGCTTATACTCGAGTATATACGGTAGATAATACAGAATATATATCATGTGTAGCGAATAGGATAGCTGTGAACTGATAAACGGATTTTTAAAATATCAACAAAGCCTTTGCGCCACAACAATCATAAAAAATAAATAACAAAACAGTATTCTGGGGCTGTACTGAACGGTATGTCTATAGCTAGCAGTCTGTAAGGAGAGCAGTTCAATCATTTTCACACACCCGCTGTATGAAAAGGCAACAGACACATTAGGAAATCTGAATAAGTCTGGATCTCACCAGCATCCCAGAAATGTGTAACTCATCTTCCCTTTGGAATGAAGCTTTAGAGATAGAACTTTGTGCATATAGGTCCTCTCTCTCCCTGGGAGTATTTATATAGTATGAATTTACATAAATATGGGAAAGAACATCAAGGGTTATTTCAAAAAGTCAATTCTACGTCAAAGGGGGGCAGTCACCATGGACACCAGCGGAATGTTCCAGCTGCTTAGACCACTTATAGATCTTTACTTGAGAATGGAGTTTTATATAGTCTTTGTAACTATACTGTAGTGCGTTGGACAGGACTATGGATTATTGAGAGATGTTTCTATAGCTTTATTGCACGTCTGATAAAAAGTGTGTAATTGTTGCCTAGTGAGTTTTTTACTCACCTGATCCGTGTAAACTTCAGGAGGAACTTGCTTAGTAAAGAAATCAGAACAGACTGCGCCAGCTTGAAGATAATAGTTTAAAGCAGCTGAATACTCATTGGTGGCTACAGAGAAAAAAAAATATATATATAAAAAGGGACACTGCCACTGAAATGTTTATTTTGCATTGTTGATTTCAGAATAGGTCTTTCATTTTTGTAATGTGAGTTTATTTAATAAAATATTTTACCAAACAAGTGTGACTGGGTGCCTCCATTTTTTTGACTGCTACCCCATAGTGACTTTACAGCACTAGTATCTCACTGTGGGGCTGGGGACACAGAATGCAGTCTCTAAGTCAGAATTCTGACCATAGACTTGTATTGAATGAGAGGGTAATGTAACTATTATATAACAAGGGGGCAGAGTTATTATCTCTCTTCCAGAAAGATGTACATTTTTTTTGGAAGGCGGGTTTATAAAAAATAAAAATAAAAAGTGTACACAGACACCTAGTCCTGCCCACTAGTGATACACAGGAGCCACTAAGAGAGCATCATCATGCAGACTCTGCCCACAGTTGTAAAGTGAGACTTGTGGGAAGATTTTGGAGAATGTAGCATCGTAGGTAAAATTCACAAAATGGATGCCAATTTTATTTTTACATGGAATTAATTCGAACATAGAAAAAAAAAAAAAAAGTGGCATGTGTCTTATATATGGCGTTGTTTTAAATGCACATGTAATCTAGTTACACCTTATGTAAGTGGTAGTGTCCGTTTAACAAAAATCAAATAAACAGCTTTTAAATAGAACCCCAAATACATAGAACAATTTTACTTGAACATAGCTACAAGGCTCAGTTGCTGTAATTGTGCAAAATAGAAAACAAAGCATTATAAGAGATCACCAGTAAATTTACTATGGTCAGCAATTAGATGGCAATATTGAATTTGTGTTATGAAAAAATCTAATTTACGCGATCATTTGAGAAACAGAAAATGAATTCACCTACCAAAATATATATCAGCCTGAATGATGAGCCATGAGTGGTTATTGGAATTTATTGTTAGAGAATAACTGACGAGTTCTTTCACACTCACAGAAACGGCATCAAAATCTACAGACTGGAGGCTAAAAACCAAAAGAGATATTAGAGAAACTCTTACAAAAGGTCACTGTGCTAGTTTATGAATATTACATTCATTTGCTTGATTTTACAATGAAACAGCAGGTTTTAATAATAATGCACTTGCAAAGGATTTAATGATGGAGTTTTGCCAGACAGAGGCCGCAGGCAGACCATACAACTGTGCATAAACATGGACACTGTCCAATCCTGTGCAGTGTAAACGCAGCGGGAACAGCACATAGATGGGGCTATTCACTAAAAGTTAAGATGCAGGTGAGAGGAGGTGAGCCACCCATGCTAAGCAAACTCACCAGTATGTCCATACACAATGTATAGCTTAATTAGTAAGATGAAATGCTCATCTCATCCGCTATTCAACTTTTAGTGAATAGCCAACAGAGCGCAACCAGGGGAAGGAGCGTGGAGCTCTGCCCACAGAGCGCAACCAGGAGCGTGGAGCTCTGCAGCGGCAATGTAACAACTTAAAAAAAGGAGAATGAAGCTTACTTTGGGATAGATGACGGCCAGATAGAAATGTGTTCTGCAGTGATGTCATTTACAATATCCTCCTACAAGAAAAATATACAACTTCGAAACCAAAATCCATTTATCTGAACTAGTAAGATTAGAAAAGGTAATATACTAACCCGGAGATTGTGAAGCTTGACAAAAAGGGAGAGTAACGTGGTCAAAACCATGGGTTCCTACAATGTAAATGAAGTCCATGAGTGTATTTGTTATGGAAGATCATAAACCACATATTATGTGCTGTATTTCTATTAAAGCTGGATCATTAGTATCTCAGGTTACAGAATGTTAGTTCACATCCAGGTTTTTTTAAAGATTAAAACAAAATCACTAATCACTATTTTGGGATAGGCACAAGTTTATCCTGGGTGGAAAAGAAGATTAGTCTAAGCTTTTAGGATCTGAAAATGGCAGCTCTCCTACAGGTCATTAATTTCTAGACTTCCTGACTAATTAGCTTCAAACCTGCTAATTTTATAGCGTGGCCTATTAGAAGGCTTTCCGGTTTGGCTAAAATCAGTAGTTAGAAAAAACAAAACTGTACTATACTGGGAGACTCCTGACACAAATACAAAAACATTACTTTCACGAATATTACCATTTAGTTTATTTTAAGCACAGAAGACCGGGCATACAAAGTAAATTCCATTTATGTGGAATACACATACACCAAACGATCGCAGTAGCTGGTTTCCACGCAACATATTTTATACTTACACGTAATTTCTTTATAAAAGAAAGTAGTTCACTCCTGAAAAGTAAAGACATTTTTTTCAATGAAACAAAAAAACCCAAAACAAAAAAAATCATAAAGCAGGCTGAGCTTTCTCATACTATACACATTTATATGGCTCACAGTTACTTACCTGTACATGATACCCATTGTGGAATCCCTGTTCTTTATCAGACTTATCCTGCTGTCATTGCCTCGCTTGTGCTGGTTGGAGACGCTGCAGATCTGCACTATCACATCCCACAGCTCTTTCGCTGTTCTTCTGCTATCGGGACCAGACAGCTCTTTGCATGTTGCTGCTAATAACTGCCCCAGCTGCAACACAAAGGACACCCAACCGTGCATTAATACCAGTGCATTTTCTCATCACTGATCAGGATTTGGGAAGATAGCTGTATTCGGATGGGCATCTTGGTCTCCCAGTGTAACTAAGTAACAGATCCCCTAAGACAGGGCTCGACAAACCCCAGGCGCCAGGTCGCCATGGCGACCAGGAAATTAGACCTGGCGCCTGGGTGCTGCCAGCCTCATGGTCCCCTTGCCGCTGCCATCCGATTTTTCCGCAGCGCGAGGGGGTAAAGTCTGTGCCGATAGCGCAGACTGCAAGCTCCGCCCCCTCGCGCAACGCGTGTCTGAGTGCCGGATGTCGTCACGTGACATCTTGGCACTCAGCACGCCGACCAACGGAGTGCAGCTGCAGCATGAAAGGGACACATCAAGAAGAAACCCCCAAGAAAATACTGTGTGAGGTGGGTGTGTGTTTGTAGGTATTGTAAAGTAGGTGTGAGAGGTGTTTGGATATATGTGTATATGTAAAGTAGGTGTGTGTGAGGTGTATGTATATATGTGTATATGTAAAGTAGGTGTGTGTGTGTGAGGTGTTTGTATATATGTGTATATGTAAAGTAGGTGTGTGTGAGGTGTATGTATATATGTGTATATGTAAAGTAGGTGTGTGTGTGAGGTGTATGTATATATGTGTATATGTAAAGTAGGTGTGTGTGTGAGGTGTATGTATATATGTGTATATGTAAAGTAGGTGTGTGAGAGGTGTTTGGATATATGTGTATATGTAAAGTAGGTGTGTGTGAGGTGTATGTGTATATATGTGTATATGTAAAGTAGGTGTGTGTGTGAGGTGTATGTATATATGTGTATATGTAAAGTAGGTGTGTGTGTGAGGTGTATGTGTATATATGTGTATATGTAAAGTAGGTGTGTGTGTGAGGTGTATGTATATATGTGTATATGTAAAGTAGGTGTGTGTGTGAGGTGTATGTATATATGTGTATATGTAAAGTAGGTGTGTGTGTGAGGTGTATGTATATATGTGTATATGTAAAGTAGGTGTGTGTGTGAGGTGTATGTATATATGTGTATATGTAAAGTAGGTGTGTGTGTGAGGTGTATGTATATATGTGTATATGTAAAGTAGGTGTGTGTGTGAGGTGTATGTATATATGTGTATATGTAAAGTAGGTGTGTGTGTGTGAGGTGTATGTATATATGTGTATATGTAAAGTAGGTGTGTGTGTGTGAGGTGTATGTATATATGTGTATATGTAAAGTAGGTGTGTGTGTGTGTGTGAGGTGTATGTATATATGTGTATATGTAAAGTAGGTGTGTGTGTGTGTGTGAGGTGTATGTATATATGTGTATATGTAAAGTAGGTGTGTGTGTGTGTGAGGTGTATGTATATATGTGTATATGTAAAGTAGGTGTGTGTGTGTGAGGTGTATGTATATATGTAAAGTAGGTGTGTGTGTGTGAGGTGTATGTATACATGTGTATATGTAAAGTAGGTGTGTGTGAGGTGTTTGGCTATATGGGTATATGTAAAGTAGGTGTGTGTGAGGTATTTGGATATATGGGTATATGTAAAGTAGGTGTGTGTGAGGTGTATGGATATATGGGTATATGTAAAGTAGGTGTGTGTGAGGTGTATGGATATATGTGTATATGTAAAGTAGGTGTGTTTGTATATAGGTGAAGTAGTCGTGTGTGTTTATGAATTGCGTTTATGTTTGCGTGATTGTCTGGCTCCTAAAAAAAATTTCTGGCTCCTAAAATCAAATTAAATTTGTCAAGCCCTGCCCTAAGATCCAGAAAGCAGGGCTGACTGAGGCAATGAAGCACAAGGATTTGTTACAAATACAATTGACACTCTTTTCGTGATGTCTACATGAAGCCAGGGCTCACCAAACAGACCAAATCATACTATTTATTTTTAGGAGAGACAATGATGTGATACAGCCATAGAGTTGTGTGCAAAACTAAAAACTGGCTTCTGTCAAGCCTTGTATGAAGCAATTGATACAGACCCTCTAAACCTTTTGGTGTGATGTGCACCAAACAAATAGTAGCGGCTAACACTTACCCCAACCCTAACCCCCCTAATCTAAAGTATGTACCTGGGTGGAAAAAAATGGTAAGAGTTAACCAATCAGATTGCCAACACATTGTAAGAACACATTATCAAATAAATTCCCACAGAAATCACCACTGCAAGGGATTCTGGTTAGTGAGCTAAATTGCAAGTTTTATCCATTTAAGTATTTAGATAGGAACAGAGCCTGGTTTATGACATACTATTAGGTCTCAGTGTGTTTTATAAGAGAAATTTTTTTTACAGAATTTCTTTATTAGGGTGATCATTTCCCATGTCCATAGCCTGCTTTGTCAGTTCCATTGTTCTGAGAGTGTGCCATGTGGACTAAGCAGAGCTTTCCTGAATAAGGAACCCCAGCTCCTCAAAGTGTCATGAACTGGAACTGACCAACCCACAACTGATGCATTACCACAATATTCATTTTTTAATGGTTATCGTTAATGGGAAGCTGAATGTGCTGGTGGTGTGCAAAGTGGCATTTGCACCTTGTGAGTATTGAACTGTTTGACAAGCTATTCATTTACTCATATATTATAGTGTACATCTGTGATGCTGCCCAGACCTACATTTTATGTCCACTATGGCGCAATCTATGGGCTGTACGGTCAGTCCTCCATTACTCACCCCACACAAAACAAATTAAGCTTGAAGCACAGTGAGGTCTCTGCAGGGTACACTTGAGCAAATCAAAGTTTTCTCAACCTGGTAACATTACTTGCCAGCACTTAGGAGTGGAAAACCAACATCCTAACTCTGCCGTGGATGTATCTTTTTTTACACACACATATTACAACCGATAGTTGCTTTTGCAATGCTCCGATGATAATAATTTATATTTCTCCTTTTTGATTCTGTATGCATCTTGTATATTTGGTCCTGCGCTTCACTGTTGTGGGGGTTTTGTTTTTTTAGTAGTTCAACTGAATTAGAGAATTTTCGCAACTCTGCTGCTTTGGCCTCAAGTGTCAAATTCCCCTTCTTAATTCCCTGCAGTTCTCTCTTTCATGAATAAAGCCCTTAGTCTAAGCATTTGCGGGTGATGTTGCTAGCATAATGCCTATTTTCCAATAACCCACACATTTGTAGAGGACAGATCTAGTTAGAATTAATTGGAGACAATGTCAGGTTTGCCATGACAGTTTGACATCGTTACCTTCATGTAGGGATTACTCTGCACCAGGGATGAGGGCGCTTGCAGAGTGAGGTATTCATTTTCCCGCCAATTCAGCAAGAAGGCGACACATTCCTCCCCCACGATCTGTCGTTGGGGAATGTCTGGGGATCAAATAAAAACACAGCATGTAACTTACACACAGAGGATAATAAAGCAAATCTAACGTCTTTATTGGTACCGAAGTCATAGTACAAAAAGGGCAGTTAACATTATTACAGTCTTACGTATAAATGCGGATACTCTTTGCAGCTTTATGTGTGGGAACTGCAATAGTGCCAAATAGGTGCCAATGTATAATGCATTTTTTTGCACTAAAGTGCTGTTTCTTTATACATGGTTTGGGTTGGGAGCTAAGCGAGCCAGAACAATGGAGAAGTATGGAACTGCAGCAAACCATTAGGAGTTAGCATTATACATCAGTTTCCTGTATAGCTGCACGCACCATGTTTATTCATAACCCCCAATGAGTCTCTTTTAAGCACTATTGTTAGGGTTCATGAAAACTTATAAAAAGACAAAAAGAAATCCTCTCTTTACCAGGTATCCTCATTTCAAGGTAACCACGAACTCTGCTGATCAATTCTGGAGGGGGACGTTCCCCAGGGGCAATGGTCCCGGCCTCATGGGTGTATATATCCAGCAGCAGTATCTCATTCAGCATGATCTGCCGCAGCTTGGCAGAGAACTCAGTCACCAGTTCAAGGCAGGCTGCCAAGAGCTGCTTGGCATGTTGGAAATCCTGGGAACACATTATGAAGCTTTAATTCATACACACATATCTATCGTTAGCTCATGCCAAGTAAAGCCGTTTTTGGCAAGCGGTTTACAAACATTTGTGGAAAAAAAAATGAGCTCAGCTAGTGTGACACTGAAGAAAAGAAAATCAGTTCTTGAAAAGTCATCCCTGCGAGATATTCCACGGTCAACTGTAAGTGATTTTATTGGAAGGCAGAAAAGACCATGTAACTTCACAGAGCAGGGTCAGAGTGCTGAGGGGAAAAGTTGCCAATGCTCTGCGGATTCCCTAGCTCAAGAGGTTAAAACTTCCACTGGCATTAATATTGGCACAAAAAGATTCATGGAATGCGTTTCCATGGCAGAGAAGCTGCATGCAAGCCTCATATCGCCAAGTACAATGCCAAGAGTGGGAATGAGCCACCACTGGACTCTGGAGCAGTGGAAACGTGTTCTGTAGGCCGATGCCAGGAGAACATTACCTGTCTGACTACGTTTTGCTACTGTAGAATTTGGTGGAGGAGGGATAATGGTATATAGCTGTTTTTCAGGGGTTGGGCTAGGCCCCTTACTGCCAGTGAAGGGAAACCTTAATGCTTCAGCATATCAAGACGTTTGGGACAATGCTATGCTTCTAACTTTGTGAGAACAGTTTGGGGAAGACAGCATGACTGTGCCCTAGTCCACAAAGCAAGGTCCATAAAGATATGGTTGGAGGAGTTTGGTGTGGAAGAACTTGACTGGCCCACACAGAGCCCGGACCTCAACCCAATCAAAAACCTTTGGGATGAACTGGAATGGAGATTGTAAGCCAGGCCTTCTCATCCAACATAAGCCCCTGACCAATATTGCAGAAAGCCTTCCCATGTCATGAAAGCTGGTGTAATGGACAGGTGTCCCAATATTTTTGTCCATATAGTGTGTATTGCTAAACCCCCCCCCCCCCCCCTCATACCGACTCTGCAGATTTTAACCATCTAATTTTAATGATATAAAACATTACAAAAAGGGTTAGTTTTTGATAATTCATTCCCTATGCCAGACCTTTCAAATGCTTTCCATTGCTCTCATCTACAAGCAGCAGGTTAAAGACAATAAGTAAGAATTACCTTAATTGCACTGCAGTGTAAACCTTTGGCCATTAGGATGTAGATGAGGTCCCGTGTCAGATTATCTTTAATTCCAAGAATTATTCCACTGTATATAGTTGGTACTTCCCACTGAAAGAAAACCAAACAGGCATAGGGAAATCAAAGCAATATATGAATGATTACAACAAGCATGTATACATGTTTCACAGCTGCTGGATGGCCTTGGTGGGGCATTTTTAGAACACCCAATGGGTGCAGATCAGCAATTCATGAACACTAAAGGAGACACGCAGACACTTAATGTGTACTCATAATGGACATGAAGTGTGCCATATAGTTCATGCATTACCTTATTAGACACCATCCAGTACTGGCCATCAGACATCATACCATGCAGCTCAATTAATATCTGTCGGATTCTCCAGGGGTCCACTGTCAATATGAGCTGATGTTCCAACTGACCAATATTAACACTGGCAGAGGCTGAAATGGACCATAACATACATCATGACATTTAAATTGATTTTATAAATTGTTTTTTTTTTTTTTCTTATCTCAAGAAAATAAATGGCCATGAGAATCTGCACTGACCTGGAATGTCATAGAAAGAGGTCACTGGTTTGGTGCACAGTGTGACTCGTGAAGTTCTCTTCCTGATCTGTTCCACCAGCATCTTCCTCTCCTCATCGGTCAGCAGCTTTATAAAGAGCTCATGGGAAGAAATCATAAATACCAACTGCAGATCCTCCATACCCAGGCACAGGTTCCTACAGAGAGAAGTTCAAAACGGAGTATATATGGAATGATGCTCACACTGATTGCTTTTTTTTTTTTAATCCTTTGTGATGTAGTGAAATAAAGTAAATAAAGTCATGGAGGTCCAATCATGAAACTACCAACTATAAAGATGCAGTATAATACAATAAATGAATCAGACTTCCACCTGAACGCTTGTCTACCCCCTGACCACTTATCACATCTACCACCACTTATGATTTACACATCTGATGTCCAAATGGCCGTCCATGTGGCCTACAAAGTTTTTGTGCATCTCCAATCCTGACTGCACAGCCCAAAAAGTTTTTTGAATGACCTAATGAAATGAATACTGTGCAGTCCCCAACCTAAGCTTCTGCATGGTAAGCCCCCCCCAAATAAAAACTGGTCAATGCTGCTCTGCATTTAAATGTTAAGCACCAGCTCAGAACGTTTCAAGTCATTAAAAATGAAAAAAATCATTCATTATGATACAAAGAATTATGCTACGTACTTTAAAAATGATGCAATTGTCCTTCTCTCAAATTCCGACGCTTGATCAAACTTCAGTGACCTGGAGCATACCTAAAGGATTCAAGATTTGAAACACAGTAATCGCTTTTTAGAAGCTTAACCAGTCAAGCAAGCATAGGAACAAGGAATTGCCCTTAAAGGTTGCAGAAACCTGTAAAAGATGCTACAATCGATAGAGGTCTATGAAAAAAATATCCAAAAAATACAGACTGTCCAAAAACAAATGACTGCACTTCTGTATACATTTTATTTTCAAATAGGTGTCTATGGGGTAAAACATTTAGTTAGATGTATGGTTTAACCTTTAAATGAGGTTTAGGGACCAATTTCTTACTGAATATACATAATATAGATTACTACATAAAAGCAGGTTGGCTAAACCCCCAACCAGCATTTTTTCTTATTAGAAACGCCTCAACCACAAAAAAAGCCAAAAATTACTCACTTGCAATAGGAGAATAATTCAGTAGTGTGGCCAATTGATTCTGACTGCTTTGGCAAAACCAACACTGAATCACTTTTCAATGGTGCACCATTGTCAGCTTTAAGGAGCCAGAATTGGCTCATTAAAAATAGTTATAGGATTTTAATTTTAAAAAACAACTCAATTTCTTATTGTTTATATTAGGATAGTCATACCTCAAGCAGATAGTCTATTTTCTCTTTGTTAGGCTTCATGAAGAGCTGGTTAAACTGAACTCCAACAGGTCGGCCATTAAGAATATCGCAAATTGTGTTACATGCGCAGACCTTGAAACAGATCTCCAAGAGAGCTTCATTACTACAGGAAAGAAAGTAACAATAGAAAGAGCAGTTTCCTACCTGGTAAATTTTAAACAAAGTATATGGAAAAATCCATAATAAAAATAAGCAAAATTAAATGTGACAGATGAATCTCAGATGCATAAGGGAATCAACACAGTAAAGGAAGAGAGTATATTTAAAAGAAGAAAAACTACCACAACTAGAGGACATAGTCTTAAATTAGAGGGGCAACGATTTAAAAGTAATATCAGGAAGTATTACTTTACTGAGAGGGTAGTGGATGTATGGAATAGCCTGCCAGCAGAAGTGGTAGAGGTAAACACAGTCAAGGATTTTAAGCATGCGTGGGATAGACACAAGGCTATCCTAGCTATAAGACCGGGAAAGGGGGACTAATAAAAGTACTCAAAAAAAAAAAATTGGGCAGACTAGATGGACCGAATGGTTCTTATCTGCCGACACATTCTATGTTTCTATGTTTCTAATTTGCTAAAAAGCTTGCCGTCAAGGGGTTAATTGGGAGGAGGTTTAATTGCACCTCTTCCAACACATTAAAAAGGTTTTGGTAGCAGTATAAACTGCTTTGTGTGCCCACTAGATAGAAGGTGAGAGTAGGTTCTCACCCTATTGACAGTGTGCCTTGACGTGGCGGGTGAGCTTAATTATATTTTGGCCAATTCATTTAACCAAAACCTCTCATTTATAGTATGTTTATATTAGGGTTATTAGGGTGAGTGCAGACATTTTTTGTATACAGGTGACATTATAAATAAATCTCTTTAGAAGTTAAAGTGGATTTATTCCAAAACATGTGTGATAACAGGGATTGCCATGATGGGATGTAACAACCTGTGGCTGATTCCACTGGGTTGATCTGCTCATTTTATTCCATCTATGTGAGTGCAATATTTAAACGCCAGTATATGCTGCATAAACTTACCCTCCAAGAGGTTTTTGTTCCCCTTTAGGTTTCCAAATTATTTTGTATATTACATTAGAACAGAGGACAAATACTTCTTTAAGACAGTAAACTCATTTGGTTCAAGTATATTTTATTTGTAACCATTTGTCACAACTCTGGAATAGAATTGTAGATTACAAGTAAAATAAAGATAACACTTTTTTCCTCACTTAGGCGTTGTCTCAAAAACAATGCATGTTGCCATTTAAATATATGGAGATTTTTTAAATATATAAATTTAAATGAAAAAAACTTCAGCAGCACTGTCTGCATGATATGAGGCAGCAGCCATTTAACTCACGCTGTGAACATTAGCAGACTGAAGGGAGTTTGAGGCCTGTAGGCCATCCCTGTGATTAGCACTCTTAGTACACCCTGAGTGAAGCCATTGGATACCATGATCTGCATCATTGCTAGTGCCAGGATATTTATTCCAGCATAGTTGCAACACTGTTAAATTCATTGACTAGTAAAGCTTGTGTAGTTATAAGGAAGATTAAGGAGAAAGAAAACAAAACAACATGCATATATTCTGCCGTTACCCTTGCTGTGCTTTCTGGAAAAGTTCTCTCAGAACAGACTGTCTGAACTGGTCTGATAAACTCCCGGTCTGATTATCTTCAGAAAAGATCTTTAAAATTCCCTGGAGAGAGAGAAAAAAAAAAAAAAAGGCACAGCAATGATAATATGGTTTAGGTTACAAGGACATTTACATATTTAGTGATCAAGAAGAACACATTGAGACTTCTCTTGCTTACAAGTAGATAGCAAAACCCAACTGGAGAATTAGAAATAGTCCTGGCTGCATCACTGCCCTCTCCGTAATATATCCAAGATGGATGTGATTATATAGTCTTATTTCAGTATACGAATAACAGCAAAATAAAAAAATCAGCATAGTGTGGGTGATGAATAGTGGGTAATTTATAAAGGGCAATTTTGTGGTAAAGTTCCAGCACTAGTGCAGTCACCATAGAAACCACTTTTATTTCTTTGGCCCACAACAGACTTAAAAGGAGTAGTTTCCAGTTTTTCCCATATCCTCCTAGTATAAGCTAAACACAGGCACAACATGAGTATACAGTTTTAATACAAACACAGTGGACTTCGTTATGATTATTACCTGGTAATTGCCAGACTTCATGTAATTATGAATCAGACTGTAATGTGTGGCCTGTTGCGCAATCACACTTGAAGGCGTAAGGACTCCACAAGCTTGACAGTATCCGGCTAATCTTTTCTCATCTATTGAGCTCTGGTTGGGCACTGCACCAAGCTGAAAGATGAATGATAGAGGTCAACTGCAACATGGCTACTAGTTATTATAGTGTTACAAATCATACAGAGCCTTGCGAGCTTAAAGTGGCACTAAACAGGTTTATTTTAACTAGAACATCATTAACATAAGCAAAAGTGAAAAGCTTTGAGCCACCTATCCCAAGTAACATGTATTTTCACAGATACACGCAGGTTTATTGGCGCTGACTCTCGTCTGAGGCAGATACCACTTTGCACTGGAGCTGATTGCGGATTGTCTGTGCTAGGAGAGAGAGACAATCTGACCCAGAGTCCACTCTGCTGGTAACATGGAAAAACCAGGGTCTCTCATGGCACTTCCAGTGAGAGAGAGAAATCTGCAATGAAGATACTATAGATGTGCAGAGGAGGCCAGACACATAACCTCAATTTATTTGTTTTAATATGTTTAAAACACATTTATGGTATAAAACCTATTTCCATACAAACTTGCCATCTTAGCTCACATTTAGTCACCTGCAGTATTACACTATTGAGTTATATGTTCTTTTGCTTTTGAATGTAAATTGGGAGCAGAGAAAAAGCGCTGCACAGTGGTCACTTATGTTTCAGCACACAGGAAATAATATAAAATATATATATATATATATATATATATTTGTGGAATCTCGTTTACCTTTGCTATAAGTTGCTTAGTATTAAAGAAATGATCTCTGGCTTTATCATAACTAAGTTGGTCTGTGGATCCTTGCTGGAAATAAACCGTCCCAAGGTCATAGCAAACCTGTGAAAATTAAACATTTTAAATAAAAATTAGGTGGGTAAACTTAATAAAAATAAAATAACACCAATGTACAATTCAATTTAAAACAACCCCCATTACCTATCTCCACAATCTATTCCAAAGTCAATACCTTGTTTAAAAGTTCTACAATTAAAGAACAGTAATTGAGTAAACTCTTGGCGAAATGAAGACTCTTAGTTTGGCCAGCACCTTAAATACAGATGTATAGTCAAATTATATTTACAAACTACATATACTCTAATTTGGGGAGTAGAAAACATTTATATAAACAAAAACAAAAAAAAACCACCACACCACCAAATCTACTGTTAACATGTACAGGTGACTCCGTTTAGCTTTATAGAATATTCTGTACACTGTTCTATCCAAATTGCTAGTAAATGTAGAGATCATTTTTACCAAACCTTATATTGAAGGCATAGCAATGGAAATGTTGGCAAAAACCATTGACCGTGCAATGACCCACCCCAAAAAAGGTGGCATCACCCAACCACCATGCTAAGTACTGTGGGAATCTTCTCAATGTTTGAGACAAAAGCTCTTTTCTTCTAATCTACCGTTTAATTAAAAGTTTATACCAATGTGACTCTGAACTGGATAATTTAACATGTTACCTGGCATTGCATTTCCTCTGAACTAATCTTTAACCCAGCTGTGGAGTTTTCGGTTTCTCCGTTGACCACGCCCGGCTCCACAGCCAATAGATCCAAGGTTCTCATGGTATGGACATAGAAATCTCTTTTCAGTTTCAGGCCTTGCTCCAGCACAGTTATGGAATCCTCAGACTGCTCCTTCAGCTTGCAGGGAAAAAACAGGCAGAGTTTAAAAAGCCAAATAAGTAATCCCGAGATAAAGACTCGGCAAGAAATAAGGAGAGCAGTTACAAGTAATGCACATTTTTTAAAATAAAAGATTAAAAAGAAAAAAAAAAAAAAAAATAAGTGTGTCCACAAGCACTATTCATTCCTTGGCTCAGACTACCATCTATTCAGTTATCCTCCTTATTTGGCTGTAGCTTCCTGTCCAATGGTTAATTGAGCAACACATTTGTAGCATTTTAGACTGCTTTGTGTGCTCTCTTAATTACACTTTTGCTTAAATCTTATACACAAAACCTCAGTTGACGGAGTTATAGTAGCAGGGAAATACTACAGAAAGTGCCTTTGATGCAGAGCTTTATTAAACCCATGAACTTCATCATTTCCTATCATGTGTCCTTTTCCTTTACAGTTATACTGGATTTTGCCCATCAGTGCACAAAATGCAAAGGATCTCAAAACCTGCTATTCTGCACATTGCAGTACCTTGTACTCCTTGACAGTTACACCGGCAAGTGTTTAGGCTACAAAAATAAAAACCACCAGACAAACTCACCACTTTTAATATATTTTCTGTAAGCTCCTTTTCTTGTTGAATTTGATTCATGCTGTAAACAAAAAAACAAGATTAAAAAAAAAAAAAATAATAATAATTGTGTTGCTAACCTTTTTAGGTCAATGGAATTATATTGTATGGCTTCATTTGAAACCTGCATAACTTTCTACATTCCAGCAAGGCTTACATAATAAACATAAAATGAAAATTAAATCATATCACGTGCAAACTAATTACATTTAGAAATAATACACCAAAATGAGCAGACACTGTACAGATCTTTAACACAGGGCTCGACAAACCCCAGGCGCCAGGTCGCCATGGCGACCAGGAAATTGGACCTGGCGCCTGGGTGCCGTCAGCCTCATGGTCCCCTCACCACTGCCAATCCGATTTTTTTTTTTGCGGAGCGCGAGGGGGTAAAGTCTGTGCCATCCGCACAGACATCAAGCTCCGCCCCCTCGCGCAACGCGTGTCTGTGTGCCGGGTGTCGTCACGTGACATCCTGGCACTTAGCAGGCAGATCGGCTGCAACACGAATGTCCCCCTTCCCTGCAATGAGGTAAAGCAGCAGGGAGGGGGGACACGTTAAGAAGAAACCAAGAAAAGACTGTGTGAGGTGGGTGTGTGTTTGTATATATGTGTATATGTAAAGTAGGTGTGTGTGAGGTGTTTGTATATATGTGTATATGTAAAGTGTTTGGATATATGGGTATATGTAAAGTAGGCGTGTGTGAGTTTGTATATATGTGTATATGTAAAGTAGGCGTGTGTGTTTATGAATTGCGTGTATGCTTGCGTGATTGTCTGGCTCCTAAATTTTTTTGCTGGCTCCTAAAATCTAATTACATTTGTCAAGCCCTGCTTTAACATACAGCAAAAATAGAATAGAGGCGTCTCTCCAGTTACTAAGAGGTATATTACCAATGGTTACATTTATCGGTACCAACCATTGCAAACAAAATGAAACACATTACAGTTCACACACACACACACACACACACACACACCACCCCCCCCCCCCCCCCCAAAAAAAAAGCCATCATTATGTAATCATGTACTAGAAAAGTATAGATTGTAACTTTTAGACTGGGGTGTAGGGTGACAGCACTTACACATTGGGCTGGAGAGGGCCTTGTTTTACCGGTTTCACTGGGAAACTGCTCTGCACAATGGTTCTTATGGCCCTAAAACACAAAAGAAAATGGCACCAAAAATGTGTTTATTACAGCAGACAGTAAACTGGTTAAAGAAGGAACCAGTCACTTGGTTTAAAAGGGAAATCATAAAAATATTGATAGATTGAGTAGGATTGCAAGCAGATTAACATTTAGCTTTGTTCTCTCACTGTCACTTTTATTAGAATTATGAAAAGGTTTGATTTAAGTTTATAATGACATTGTTCGGCCAGTCTCGCTAACAAGTCCTGTATTGCACTTGGTGACAGGGTTTGGCTACTACTCTAGGACTTGTCTCACTCTTACAAAGATTCAAGTCTCACTGATATGCATATGCTTTACATAGGTTTATGGGATCCAGTTACATTGGATTCAATTATATGAAAGATTCTGGAGTCACCAGAAATAAAAAAAAAAAAAAAAAAATAAAAGAGGGCTAACAGATAAATTACTTTGGAGAAGAGGTGCAAAAACACAGATTTCTCACAAGAAGATCTGTGACAATGATACAAATTGAAAATGCTAAACACATTGGGGATTTAGGAGAGGTTTGTTCACATTACCATCTGTTGTACAGCATGACAGCCATAGCTGTAGTTGGGGGTAAACTGGAGAGGTCCAGATCTACGTGCTTTGTTCCCGGAGGTACTTTGCTCACACACAGCAACTCGTTTAGTAGCATGTTTAGGACGGGGACTGATAAACTAATAAAAACACACATAGAAAAAAAAACCATTAGCTTCAAATAAAACGGCACCAAACAGTAAAGTAGTCTGATTCCTTGTGGACACGTCATGCACTCTCTCCCTTTACACACCAGACATATTTGAGAGTTGACATATAGTGTAAGCGGAATCAGTGGGAAAATCCGCTCCTATATAATCAAAGGCCAGGCAATAAATGGGATAGATATATATATATATATATATATATATATATATATATATATACACACACATACACACTTATTTTATTTTTTCCCCCCACCAACACGTCTGCTGAATTCACCAACACGACCATCAAAATAGATGAATAGATGCTTGCACAACTGACACCGTAATACGTAGTGTGTGGGTACCTAGAATTGTATGATGACAGACTGGACTAGGGGAGCCATCTTTATGGCTATTAACGTGTGCATTTGGCATGCAGGCAGTTTTTAAGAGTCTTTTTTACCTGAATAAGAAGATCTTGAAAATTTGAAATGTGTAACGTTGCACACATAAAGGAACACTTTAAAAATAGTAGGTTTTGGGGTAAATGTTCTCTCACTATCCCCATAGAATGGCCGTGCAGCTTTGCAGATATGACATGGTAAGCAGGACCTACCTTTTTTCCAGAATATCTAGATCCCATTTTAAATGTGCGGAGACTTTCAAAGCTAGCAGCTTGAGTGTGCGATTCCTTTTGTTGTCAGTCGGTGGTTGGACCTGATTCTGCTCATTTACTGTTGGTTTGGAAGCTTGCTCTAAAAACTGGACTATCAACTGAACAGGAGGAGGGTCTGGGGAGAGAGAAGAAGAAGAAGGTGTGTGTGTGAAAAGGAAGAAAACTAAATTAAAATAACAAATGTATAATGCCACATGATATAATGAAATATGTCCTGGAAAATACAGTTTAAAACAAATGTCCTGCTTATAAAATGATAGCCTGTGCACTTCAATAAGAATTAATAAATGTCATTCCTAGTCACCAATTCAAACAGCTACCAAAATCATAAACCTTCTCTAATCTCACTTCTCAACACACAACATAATGTACAGATTAGAATATAAACACAGCAAGGACGCTTCCTCAACTACATTTGTAAAGAATATAATAGCTGCTTCTGAACCTCCTATTTACTATTCCCAGCATTTGAATGGAGCGAAGAGGGGAAAAAAAAAGCAACATTTAAACAGTTTTGAAAATGTGACAATGTATCCCAGATTCTAACTATACTGGAAATGTGTGCATGCATATATTGAATAGGAGCCTCCTGAAGTTTTCAGTGAGGGTTACCAAATCAATTTTTTAATGGGCGCATTTAACTTTTACATTCTGCCCTGCAGCATGGAAAGTGCAATGCATTAATCAATCAAGGATAGGATCACATAGGAACAACCTTAATTATAAAAAAAAAAAAAAAAAAAAAAGGATATTCCTCTGAAAACATGAATTCTGTAGGGTATGTCAAATATATAGGCGTCATAAAAATTATTATTATTTTTTTTAAATGGCCCATCATTCAGCCATATGCTTGTGGTTGCAGGGTTTGTTAGGCCTCATTTACACATGTATATTATTTGAGCCTGTGATAAGCTTAGTGCACAAACATTTTTCTTTTCCCTGCTTGCACATAGTTGAGTCGGTTGGCTCCACTCCAACACGTTAGAATGTTAGGTTCTCACCCTATTAATATTGCGCCTTGACATGGTAGGTGAGCTTGCTGTGGCCACTTCATATAACCAAACCCTTTACATTATATTATGTTTACGTAATTGTTATTAGGGTGAGAAGCGCAGACAGTTTTGGGTTTTCGTATATACTTACGGTGGATAGGAATGGTAAAAAAATAAAACAGTAGATTTGTTTGTTTTTGTTTACTTGGAGCAGCCATTGAAATGCTACAGGAGGTGATCGTACCTGGAGAGGATTTCATCAGGTGACGTTCCAATAAAGACTCTTCCAACAAAAATTCAAACCAGGAGGTTTGGGGTGGAGTACACGGGCGGCTAGACGTTACTGCCTCTCGATCTGCTGCTTCTGCACTCATCTTTTTTGCCAGGACCTTATCAACGGCTTGATTTTTCTTTTTCATTTGTTCTTCTTTAATCTAAAAAATATAAGAAAAGTAAATTAGAAAACACCAGCTGTTGGTGGACTTAATCTCCCAAAAAAACAAAAATGCAGTAATATTTAAACTCTTAAATTACTTTCTCTGATCCACCTGTGCAGCTGCTGGCATAGTTTTAAAGACCTGCCTTTATTTGGTGACTCCTTGTGCCTTGTTTGGCAAGAAGTTATACATGACCAGAAGGAAATCGATCAACTAATCAATATACCTCTGTGGGATTTACACTATTTGATTATAGATATTCTATCTATTGTAATAGATATTCTTCTGGTCATATACAACATTTGCATAGTGCAAGACAGCATGCAAAAGTTATATGTGGCAACCCTAGTAGTTATGGAACCACTATTTGGCTCTATTTTCACATCAATTCAAATGGTGTTCATCTGCTAAATAATCCCAGCCATTAATCCTGTAGAAGGATGGTAACAGAACGGCTTACTGGGTTCACGAAAAGTATTGATTAAATAGAAGGTCGCTCTGATGTACACTACCCTGCATTCTTATTTACTCCCGTCTGCCCCCCCCCCCCCCACCTTTTATTTATTATTTTTTTTATCCGTGATCCCAGAGCCACAGAACCTGAGAATTGTATTATGCACTTTGTTGTATATCTTACTACATGTTTATATAACAATGTTTTGGAAAGAACCTGAGAACCCTGTTATGCACTATATTTTATATCTTACGGTTTTCCAAAATTTAAATTTTTTTTTTGAAACTAAAGAAGTAAAAAAAAAAAAATATGGAAGCTTGTTCTGTTGAAAACTTGGTTGTTTACCACCACAGACAGACATGTAGAAACGTTCACAAAGAACAAAATATCAGCGACACTAGTAATAGAGTGAAAAATAAGGAATCAAAACATTGTTGATGATTCAATATCTATTTTATTCATTCAATGTAACCCACATCACATGAGCATCTTACCTATGAGAAGGCACAAGTCTACAGCGCGAAACACATAAGTCGGTTTTGGTACTCACTGAGGCGTGGGTCACACCAAATGGTGAGTAAAGTCAAAATTGATTCATTAACTACATTTGAATTTGCAAGGACAGCACTCCCAAAGATCCAAACAACTAACAACAACATATTTTGGACAAGGTTTATGACTGAATAATAGTGTTTCCCCCCAGAAGGTATTTACCAGTATTAAGTACAGATACCAAATTTTAAACTAAACCTAATGACATTGTGGACCAAGAACTATGTTCTTTGTGCTCCTCAAATAAGGAACCTGTACAAGTATATCATGTAGAAGGTATTGCAATGTCCCATTAAATTTCTTGTACGTGCATATATATACCCAAACTGAAGAAACAGTCATTTCATAAAGTATATACACCTATATTCCGCAGTGAATGTTAACACAATCAACGAGTTTAAGCATCCAAGATATTTAGATAATTGGGCAAAATAGATTGACCTTATAGTTTTTTAACCTGCCGACACAGTCTATGTATCTATTTCAGCTGCAGTGTACTGCGGTTCCCATGATGCTCAGTCAGCCTAGCGACTGGTTGAAACCGCTGAGCACTGGAGCTCACCGTAGCAGACGTGCTAAAAGTGTACAAACACTAATCAACCCCTATAACATCAATATAGCAGACTTTTACCTTCCCCACTCCACCAGAGAAATAATACTACCAGGCTGCGGTTTATAGACAGTGTGGCGCGTATAAACTCGTCACCAGAACACGTGGTGTCAACAAGGGCGCAGTGCAGTGACGTAGTGTCTAGCAGAGTTTCAACTTGTCCACTAGTGGTGAATGGAGCGAAAGAGCCTCCCCGTGTCCCGGTGACATTGTCATGGCACTGTGGGCTTCACTGCGGGCCCGGGTAGCACTGAATAAATGTAACAGCCGGGGAATCAGTGGCCAGGCAAGCGGGCACTGTGCGGAGCTGGTCAGGTAAAAGCACAGGGGATGATGTGATCACTGATTACTGTCTGCAACCTCTGACTGCAGCATACCGAAGTGCCAGAGTTAGAGTAATTAACCCCTCAATGACCAAACTATTGTGTAAACTAAAAAACAGGATTTTGCTATATGCACAACTTGTGTGTTTAATTAAGATCCCCTCCTGTCGGTAGGCAGTGTGCCTGGGCACATTTTATATGTATATGTGTGTATATGTATATATATATATATATATATATATAAATAAATAGCTGACAGAGGGTACCGGTGGGGCCCCGAAATGTTGCAGCAGTGCATTATTAGATTTGGTGAATAAACAAACGTTTTTGATATTATCAAGACACGTGAGTGTTATATCTTTTTCTATTAGACTATATGTATACGTGTGTGTGTGTGTGTGTGTGTGTGTGTGTATATATATATATATATATATATATATATATGACTCTAACACATCCATGTACAGACGGGTTAGAAACGAGTATAGAACAAAGACTAGATCTAAGGTGATTTCAAGGGTTTTCCATACTGTTATGCAGTCTTTTCACATTTCGTCTAGTCTTATGAACTAATTACATGTGATATTTGTGCAGGTCCACAAACTAACAGGAGTGAAATATGAATACAGCTGTTATATATGTTTCTAGATGTTTTATTGATGCATTTATATTCTTTTGTAGGGCTCGTGACTATGAAGGATTCCTGTGTACACTGCTGCTGCCGCCAGGATCTCGGAATGCAGTTTTTGCACTTCGAGCGTTTAATGTAGAACTGTCTCAGGTGGGGTTTCAGTAATCCTGAACATGCTCTTGTTTTGCAGTATATGGTACTGTAGAGGATTCTTAAATGTATTACCGCAAATAATATAGATGTTCAGCTGCAAAAATGTCAAACCTGCACCCAGTCTGCCATGCAGTGCTAATCAGCACTTCAACATGAGGTTTTAAAGGTTAGATAATGACTAAATGTGAACTTCAAAAATCCTCCATTAACAGGCGAATTAGAGAAAATAGACAAACTAAAGTACCCCTGGGTGTCGTCCTCTGCCAAGTTTTGGGGAAGGAAATTGTCCATTTTCTTTAAACTCTATTTTAAATTTGATATTTGGGAGAAATAAATTGTATTCTCTTTTGTCCCTCTAAAGGGACTTTATCACCTAATCATTGCTTCTGTTGTGATTGTAAAGAATAAAAAATGATTGAAAAATATCTAAACATTGTGTTAGTAAAATTGTAAACAAATGACTAAATTAGGAGAAAATGTGTTTTAAATATGTCTTTATGGAGTCCCCAACTTATCACTTGTGGCTCGAAATGCAAATGAAATGTTTTGCAGTTTGAAATGTGTAATTTGCATAGAAAGCCACAAGTGATGTCATAAGCAGGAGACTCCACAGACGCATTTAAAACACATTTTCTACTAATTTAGGAATTTGCTTGCAATTTTACTAACACAATGTATGGATCATTTTCAGTCATAGTTTTTACTGTGAATATAGAGAATAAAAAATGTTTTTAGGTGATACAGTCCCTTTTTAAAGATCGGCTAAACCTTTTTTTTTTTTCCACTCTTGGTTCTAAACCAATGGTACTATAACGAGGATAAATAGGCATCTACTTTATAAGCTATATGCCTAAATAAGGCAGGTACATCTCATTAAAAACACTGTAATTAAACTGACTGCAATCTGAAACTAAAGCTTCAATACAACTGTGTACATCATCATCGATGGAGCTAAATGTTCATTTATACAGCATTAGAACAAGCTAATTAGAAATATAGGGACACAAGACACTTTCTACAACATGATTCATATAGTGGAATCCAATAGATTCTGTCGTTTTTAATGTACACTTAACCTCTGAACCATTTTCCCTGTGAAGGTGAAAGACTCTGTTTCTCAGAGGAATCTTGGTCTGATGAGGATGCAGTTTTGGAGAGATGCTGTCCAGGATATATACAATGAAACCCCTCCACATCACCCTGTTGCTCTAGAATTATCAGAGGTATTTTTTTCTTAATTAAAATATAAATGGGAAGATAAGCCATTACATGTACCAGTCCTGTAGTGTTTTTTTTGTGACAGCATGTTATTTAATTTGATGGCCAATCCATTCAGCAACGTTAGGGGTCATGTATAAAATCTCCTGCACTGTAGAGTGTTGTGAGAGAAAGAAAAAAAAAAGACTTTCGGTTTGTTATGTATAACAGTGTCTGCGCTTTTTTTTTAAATCCTGACTTTCTCAGTGTGGGAGAAGGACCTCTTGTGATGGAGATTGCCCAACATCTGATATATTTTTTTTAACACAATGGCTGCCAGTGCAATGAACACCGGCACAAACAAAAAGTACGTAACCGGCAGATGCAGTGCAGACTGGCGAAATATGTTGGGAGTCTGTTTTATACAATAGCGCACTGCCAACCACCATTATTTGGCGCTATCTCTGTGTGCTGAGTTTATACATGACAGCCCATATCTTTTGGCTTTAGAATACGCTCCCCCTGTGCCGGCACTCAAATGGTTACATTATATAGGTAACAAGTGATAAATGGCATTCAGTGCAAGATATTTGGTCCACCCTCTGACCCAGAAACCATTATATACCTTTGGTGCAAAACACTGTTCAAAATTGAATGTTAGATATTTTTTCTAATCATCATTTTGCTGAAGAAAAATAGTTGTAAATACAGGAAAAGATGGGGAGACCCCACAGATGAAATGATTAAATGTTCATATGGCCTAGTATAAGTGAGATCACTGTAGAGAGATGTGTTAGGCTTGTCACAGTTACACCATTTATGCCTGATAGTGTTTTTTTTTTTTTTCAGGCTGTCCAAAGACACAAGCTTACCAAAAGATGGCTCACAAGGATTATTGATGAAAGAGTGAGTATCTATCATTGTTTTACTCTGCTGTGACACATTCTTTTACATTATTTTGTAGTGTTTGAATTTTATTGTAGAAATGAGTTTTTTTTTTCTTTCTTTTTTTATAATAATCTGGTTACATGTTGATACTGAAGACTCTATGTTGGTTTGAACGTTTCGGTGTTCAAGTTTGGAGTAATCCATTACACCGCTGCAATTTAATATCAGAGTTGTCAATCATCACTGATTTGAAAGGACAGGCCTGTTTTTCCTCTTGTCCTTTCAATGTTGGGTCTTTGGTGGCATGACTATAGACAAGTGGCATTGCTTTTAGCGACTCGGGTATCTCCGATTTGTACCACTATGAATTTGGCTCAGGCACTTCAGCTGAATTTCACAATTCTTCGAAATGCAGCTACTTAGTATGCATGAATTCGAGTCCGGACCGGCTCTTCAGGCTGCCCAGAAAAAATAAATTATTGGAGGCATTCAGATGGGAAAATTTTCGCCATGAATACTATAGATTTTTGGCTACCCAGTGTGCGCAAATCACCGCCATACACTCTCCAAATTCGGGTAACATATTTGGCCATTTCAATTCTCCCAGAATTTAGCTAGAAAATTGAATAGAAGAATTAAAGTAAACATATTTTAAACACAAAAATATTTATATACAATCCGAATAAATTAGTGTCATACATTATTATTATTATTATTATTATTATTATTATTATTATAGTATATTTACATTAATAAACTATTTTAAAAATATTTTATATTTATGTTAATTTTTTATGGATTTAATGTATGATTTTTTTAAACAAAAAGTTTATTGAAATGTTTATCAGTTTTTATTTCATTACTGTTTGGGCTTTTTTGGAGGACCTCTGTTTTGGCTATAGCAGAAGTCCTCCCATTGACTTAGTCTGGAATTTAATGGCACCATTTGGTGCCAAAAAACCAGAACAGTCAACTCCTTAGTAAATCTATCAGTTATACATAGTCTAAATGCCAAGATGTGCGCTCCAGAGACCTGTTACCTGTACCTTTTAGCTCTGCTACTGCTGCGTTCCATAACACAGTTCTGGAATGTTGGCAGGTATGTTACTTTTATATCTGTAAACAGAACATAAAAGCATATAAAAAGGCTGCATTTATGTTAGGATTTTTTTTTAAAGACCCTGTATTTTTGTTTGGTGAACAAAAAAATGTTTTGGTTATCTCCCGGGTTTAGGCCTTACAACATAAGGTAACATGCTCCTGACCTCCTGTTCATGATTGGTACAGGAATCACCAGAGATTAGGGGGTTACATGTGGTTTGTTTGTTTTTCACATGTCAAAATAGAGTTCAGATTATTATGATAACACTGGATTATTAAGTGGTCAGCTCCATCTAGATTTTTTTTTTTTTGTTTGTTGAAAATTAGTTTTAATATATGTGAAATGCACTAGTCTTTCTGCTAAATATAAATTCCTTTCATCCTGTAGTATAACATATAAAATAATGTCACAGGAGCTCTAAATTCACTGACCTTCAATAGAGAAGACTTAGAGCGATAGGCAGTACTGTATCTATAGCAACCTGGATCAACAGCGCTAAACATGGAATAGGAAAAGGCTGGATGCAAGTCTTCAAGTTCAACCTACGTAACAGCTATTACACTTTATTTGCAGTTTTTGGGAGATTTGAAGAGTTGAGGGGCAAAAGAGTGATCTCTGTTTCTTTGGGTTTACATGTTACAGTATAAAAACACTGGTGGTGGAACTGTGCTTTTCAAGGTTCAAAAAATCCAAATCTTTATTAGTATCCCGTATAAAATATAAAATCACTGTGCAGTAGGACAAAACAAGACACGAGCAAAAAACAAGACAAAAACCCAAGGTTAAGCAACCTAACCCATAACACCAATATACTGAATATAAAATAAAACTAAGAAAACCAACACAGTGGAGAGACTATGCAGGTGGAGATAAGTAATTAGCAAACAGCAGACACTTCCACCCTCATTCCTTAGTAGAGCATAGAGGAAAAAATAGAAAAAAAATATTTTAAAATTAAATTTCTGGGCCCCTAATAACCCGCATTGCACATCCAGGACTTACCCCTGCCCTCCAGGACATGTCCCATAACCCGCATTGCACATCCAGGACTTACCCCTGCCCTCCAGGACATGTCCCATAACCCGCATTGCACATCCAGGACTTACCCCTGCCCTCCACGACATGTCCCATAACCCGCATTGCACATCCAGGACTTACCCCTGCCCAGTTGCTCCTTGGTGTCTAGTGGAGCCGGCTGGATGTCTGTGCAGCAGCATCACAGACATTCCCCCTGCTCCTTCTCGCACTGCCCGCTATGTTCTGAAGTCTAAGCATGGCAGGTCACTCTGACCTCAGAGCAGAGTGCGGGGAACAAGAGGCAAGCATGAGAATGTCTGTGGTGCTGCTGTACAGATATCCAGCTGCTTGCCCGCCGCACAGAATGCTGGGAGGAGAGGAGAGCCTTTGCCAGCAACTAACATCATATTGTGAGTTTAACAATTTCCTTCTTAAATTGAAAATTCAGAATGTCTCCCTTCTATTTACACACTTCCTCCACTAGGTGGCACCACAACTCTTTCAATGCCTAAAAAATAAAAATATGTGATGTTCTGTTATTACATGAAATAAAATGTTTACCTATTGGGGACTATTGAGCTTTTCTCTACATAGACCTGCTACTCATTTGGTCAGGTGGGGTGGCACAGATTGAGCATTTTTTTTTAATCTTATGTCAATACAAATCCTTTACAGCTTTGAAGGGGGATGTAATGGATGGCAATATGGTTTCCTTTAGCAAAAAGGTGACTGAAAACGCATTACATGCAAAAAGACAAACATGTTAAAAGAGGGATCACTACAGGACAACTGATCAGACTTAAAAGAAACCATTCCACTCAGGATACGTTTTTACAACAGGCTGGTGACCTGAGGGGAATGCTTTAGGGAGCGGGGTCACCACAGTCATTATATTGATAGATGATTTACAATTGCCAATCAGAGGAATCACTCCTACTAAAGGAAAGCTGTACCAACAGGTACATCCAGGCTAAAATCTCACATCAGGAGCATCTCACTAATATCGAAACAAAAGCTCAAAACTCCTCCATAGATAAACAAGTAATAACAATCTTTTTTTAGGCATTGAAAGTGTTGTGGTGCCACCTAGTGGAGGAAGTGTGTCTTGGAATTTTAAATAGAAGGGAGAAGCTAAGAATCTCCTCGTGTATTGGGACATTGAATGAAAGAAGGATGTATGTTTCTGGGTGAATGATGGTTCTGAGGACTCACAACTGATATATATATATATATATATATATATATATATATATATATATATATATATATATTTACAGTTCACATTAAATATTGTGAAGAAGGATGTATGTCTCTGGGTGAATGACGGTACTTGCGTCTTCTGGTACAAAAGTACCAACCGCCTTGAAGGGGTTATACCTAGGAATAAGTATGTTTCTCGTGCAAAACGTGTAAAGCATATTGCCCTGGGTTATTTATTTGTTTTGCCCGTGTCATGTTTTGTCCTACTGCAGTAATGTTATATTTTCTACAGGATAATAATAAAGATTTTCAATTTTATTTATTTTTTTTACTTTGAAAGGCACTATTTCCTCATCTTGTAGCTAGAGTCAGCTGGCGTTTGTCTTTGAATGTCTGGATTCAGATTTGTGTCAGATCTGTTAAGTTGTACAGCACCCACGGAGAGGAATGGATACAACATAAACAAGAGGGAAGTGCTCCTGCCATTATACAGAGCACTGGTGAGACCTCACATGGAGAATTGTACGCAGTACTGGAGACCGTATCTCCAGAAGGATATTGATACTTTGGAGAGAGTGCAGAGAAGGGCTACTAAACTGGTTCATGGGATACAGGAACAGGTACAGCTTGGAGGAAAGACGTAACAGGGGGGATATGATATGATATGATAGATATG
The DNA here is from genome assembly GCA_036172795.1 of Pelodytes ibericus. NCBI lineage: Eukaryota > Metazoa > Chordata > Amphibia > Anura > Pelodytidae > Pelodytes > Pelodytes ibericus. Next base: position 42,121,365 of record CM069859.1, on the reverse strand, counting down.
ATAGAAACATTTAAATACATAAAGCAAATCAACACAGTAAAGGAAGAGAGTATATTTAAAAGAAGAAAAACTATCACAACAAGTGGACATAGTCTTAAATTAGAGGGGCAACGATTTAAAAGTAATACCAGGAAGTATTACTTTACTGAGAGGGTAGTGGATGTATGGAATAGCCTTCCAGCAGAAGTGGTAGAGGTAAACACAGTGAAGGAGTTTAAGCATGCGTGGGATAGACACAAGGCTATCCTAGCTATAAGACCGGGAACGGGGGACTAATAAAAGTATGTAGAAAAATTGGGCAGACTAGATGGACCGAATGGTTCTTATCTGCCGACACATTCTATGTTTCTAAGCATGTAGAGGCGCCAACACTTGCTGGAAATGACTTTGCACAGTGTATATCATGTTCTAGCTTCCATACCATTGCATAATATTAGGGTTTTTATTGATGAAACAGTGAATTGGCTACCATAGCATACCATACACAATACAGCAGTGGAAATGCACTGCCTAAAAACATACGGAAATTTGTAAATAAATATAATGTCTTTACCACAACATCTCTGGAGAAAGGTTTCCATACAATACATGAACTGACATAACAATGAGCATCTAGCGTGTGCCAAGCAATAGGAGCAGTGCATTAACCCACTCTATTGTCTGGCCGTAACTCATAATGTGTTCGTATTACATTTGTTATGTTGTTTTTGTTTTCCTTGGCAGGGACATATAAGTTACTGACTGAAGGAATGGCTGTGGTCGAGTCTTTTTTTTAGGTGACTCTGTGATCTAATAAAAGATACTTTCTTCGTGTTCTATTTCCAAAAATAATTTACTTACAAAAACATCCTGTGGGGTCTATTGCTGTGGAGCTCTGTTACCGCACCAAATGTTCTGGTCTCTTACAAAAAGGGGGATGCCCATTAGCGAGTTAATGGATGCGAGTCCAAAATGGGGTCATTTCGGAAGTTCATATAAAGATAACAAAAAATGCTAACTTGATGTGCATAAATAAACTTAATTTGTCTTAATATGGCGAGGAAACGGCAATGTTTTTCCAGCTTCACCTGGTCTTCCCCCATGCCCTGAGTGGAACATGCTTGGTTTTGAATGGGCTGCAAAATCAATTTAAATAGGACAGCAGTGACACCTGCTGGACACTATGCTGTAGGACGTGTTTCTCTGATTTAAATGAATAATTGGATAATTAAAGCTAACCTATCACTACCAATGACTTGCTAGTTAAATGCAGACCAAGGTGACATCAATACACAGTAGTAGTATATTTATGGTAATCTCCTAAACACATTCTGTGTAGGAATGTTCCTTAATGTAATCTGACTGGTACAAGACGTTCCGAGAATAATCACTAATAGAATATTCTACTACCAGCACTATTAATTAACTGGTCTTCTTTCTGTATGAGCACATGGGTACAAAATACTGCCAGACCGCACTTTAGACATGAATTTTGAACTTTAGGCCAAAGTAGCTGAGTTGGAAAAATTCTCCTATTCAGTTGCATTGGAGAATTTTTCCAACTCTGCTACTTTGGCCTGGAGTTGGACATTCCCGGCTCAATTCCCAGCTATTCTCTCTGGATTGAGTAGACCGTTTTATTTACAAAACACCAGTTGGGTGTGACTGACCACATTCTCTTGGCGCATTATGTAGAATTATGGCTGCCCATCAGCGTATCAGACGTTCTGTCTCTAGTATGAAGCAGCTTGTAATTAATGTGCAGTTACTGACATTTTCTTGATGTAATCTGCATATGATTTACCTTCCACTTAGAAATACTTCATTACCTCCTAACCCACTTAGACATTCTCTAGTGCTGCTCTGTGTCATTTGTTGGAGGTGCATACTGCTACAGGAATGTGAAAACGTTTCGGAAATCCTTAGGACCGCCATACAGTGCCAGTCACATCATGTTTCAGTACACTTGCTTCTATGCGTTTATCTGTATAAAATATATCTATTAATACTCAACATATGATATATGGAGAACAAAAAGTGAATTGTGTTTTAAAAAGTTATTTTTTTTTTTTAAATGAAATGGTCACCCATAGCAATGGTCCCCTATAGCAAGGGTTTGAAGCTCCATCTGCAATGTGTTTCCTTCTGAAACCTGTTAAGCACGCTTTGACTGAGGTGGTTATTATTCCACAGAGGTCTGTTCTGAGGAATCAAAGCTTTAGAAATACATTTTCAGTGTTTTTTTTCCTTGACAATTTCTGTCCCAAAAAGGCATATGTGTAATAGAGTTCACTGCAATATCAACAATAATGCCTACCCCTCACACCCTCCTTTTTGTGTTGGATATCATAAGACAGATCTGGCTAAAACTACACACCCCTGATCCCCTTGTACTAGGCATGAACAGTTAAGTTCAGCAGACGGTGGCTAATTCCCCAGCAGAGGTTGGCTATTGAGGGCACTTTCTCAGAGGGGAGCAGGACTATTGAGAGCACGCCTCTTGTATTGTAAATTTCACTCAATTTAGAGGGCCCTGTGAAATTATTTGCAATGTAAAACAACAGGAGCACTGTCATTTGTTTCAAAATAAGCACGTTTCACATACATTAAAATACATACATTAAGAAAAGTGTCCAACATACAGAAAAATTGGGTGGAAATCTGCCCAATTACCTCACTTTTCCACATGTTTTGCTTTCTTGTTTGCTTAATTTATCATAAAGTGGCCATCATGGTAATGTTTTTAAATTTCCGTAATTGTGTAATGTACATTTTTAGTCTATGTTGAGAGGCTCCTGTGATCCATCCGCTTGAGAAATATTCAAGAAACAGCTAATCATTTGAGACACTCTTGTTGGGATGTAGTAATTGTTTTTCTTCCACTTATCAATGGAAAGTCTTGAGGCTAACCTATATGCATCTTCATAGCATGAGAAGTACAATAAATATTACAAATATTCTTTCGATGAAACTACTTCAACTGAATCTATTTAGTCCTATTCCTTTTATCTGACAAATGTCATATCACTACCTGAAGTCTGTTTATTGATTTTTGTTTTATACTTTGGCTTTCAACTGTGTTTGTAAAAGATCATTGTATAAAAGATCGAATCGGATTTATTTATTTTCCTAACTGTTTTATACCTTTTTTGCACTTATGTGCTGTAAAATAACAGCATTTATTTTCCACACAATACACTCCAGAGATTTCTTTGTGCATTATTCGGAGCACACGCATTTGTACGCCGGGGATGGCCATTACAGAAGGAAGCGGGTGTAATGTATATGATTTGCTTTTATAGCTCTGCAGCGTCATGCTGCTTCCTGCACACCGTTGTATACAGGAATGCTCTTGCGCCTTTTATGTGCGCTCATTTGTTTTACAAAAAAATAAATCATTTTCTATTTCAGTTTTGCAATACTTTTCCAGTCTTTCTCCCAGGTATCCCATTTTGAGGCTCAAAATTGGTGTTCCCAGCATGTCAGAGGAGCCCCTATAGCGATCAATGCTAGTTCATTTTTTTCGCATTCATTATACAGGATGTGCCACCTTATTACATGAAGAATAATCCTACCCATAGTGTACTGGAACTGAAATGTCAGTCTGCTGCTTACATGATGATTGTGTACATGTTAAACATTCCGTGTGGATTGGTCTTTGGCGAGTATCAAAACATATTTACAATATGCATTAATAATGGTACAACGTTTGACTTTTCCTTAATATCCGAGTCCTTATTCAATAACTCTCCTGGTTTGCCGATACAGTCTGTGTTTTTAACATTGCTTGTACTGAGCAAATAGAAAATAAGAAAAAATCTATGCCTTGTGTTAGCCACATTACAGCCTACATTAATTTATATAGCGCTAGGTACAGAGCATAGAAGGGAAAAACATACTAAGTTAGATGCACTAGAACAGACTGATGCATGAGGTAGAGAGCCCTGCTCGCAAACAAATGCATGGATTGAGAGAAACAATAGGTTTAAACTCCACTATGTTAAAGGCGTTTATGCATAGTTATCAACACACCTGTTTTCGGTATCTAGTCCTGGCATTATTGTGCAATGCACAAGCTATTGTGATTGTGTCGTTAATTAGTGAGTGGATCCCTCAGGACTTGTCATGTTTCATACCAAAGAAGTCATTTTTTTTCTTTTCCTTTTGTTTTCTTTTTGTGATAGGAAAAGAATCTGGACGATCGAGCTTATCGTAGTATCAAAGATCTCGAAACGTATGCAGAGAACACACAGAGTTCACTCTTGTACCTCACCTTGGAAGCTCTTGGTAGGGAAACTTATATTTAGCATAAAACAAACAGTAACGTTCTTATGTTCTCATGCATAATACAGCTAAGCCCCGCCACTGTGCAGGGCTCAAAACCCAGGGAATCACATTGTGATCCCATCAGTCCCGGGCTAGGCGAATCCCATGTATCATATGTGCGGTGCCACATTACAACTGGACTGCACGCAAGCTAACAATAGCAGCGTTGATCGAACGGCGCTCAGGGGAAGTACAGGAGATGGTCTATGTCTGTGCAACAGGTTGGACCAGAAGTGAACAGCAGGGAGGGGGGCACACAATGAAATATGTGTGTATGTAATTGTGTGCATGTGACAGTTCAGCGTTCAAATTGCTGCGCTGAAATGTCAGTGGTGAAGCAGCCGCGAAGAACTGTCCTAGACGCCCCAGTGCACCATGTGGTAACAGGTTTACCTCTATTAGTGCATAGATGTTATTGAACACAATGTGAAGCCCCCCCAGGGAGGTTTCTTTTATCTTTAAGGCAGGGCTTGACAAATTTAATTTGATTTTAGGAGCCAGCAAAAAAAATTAGGAGCCAGACAATCACGCAAACATACACGCCTACTTCACACATATACAAACACCGCACACGCACACACCTACTTTACATATATATATAAAGACCTCACACACACACCTACTTTATATATACCCATATATACAAACACCTCTCACACACACCTACTTTACATATACCCATATATACAAACAGCTCTCACACACCTACTTTACATATACCCATATATACAAACACCTCACACACACCTACTTTACATATACACATATATACAAACACCTCACACACACCTACTTTACAATATAAACAAACACACACCCACCTCACACAGTCTTTTCTTGGGGTTTTTTCTTAACGTGTCCCCCCTCCCTGCTGCTTAACCTCATTGCAGGGAAGGGGGACATTCGTGCTGCAGCTGATCTTCCTGCTGAGTGCCAGGATGTCACGTGACGACACCCAGCACTCAGACATGCATTGCGCGAGGGGGGCGGAGCTTGCAGTCTGTGCTGTCCGCACAGACTTTACCCCCTCGCGCTGCAGAAAAATAAAAAAATCGGATGGCAGCGGCAAGGGGACCATGAGGCTGACAGCATCCAGGCGCCAGGTCTAAATTCCTGGTCGCCATGGCGACCTGGCGCCTGGGGTTTGTCGAGCCCTGCTTTAAGGGTGTATATGAGCTGTAGAATATACTAGACTAAAAGTGTATTTTACTCACAAATTGCTTTGTTGATTTCTTTATGGCAGATCTCATTTAGACCTTTTTTCATAGAGGTTAATTATTCAGCTGTACCATCCCCAGAAGGAACATTCCAGTAAATAAAGCCTTGCTAGATAATTATACACCGAGATACAGCAGAAATACAGTTATCAAATCATGTATGTAATTAAAATAACTATCTTTCCTAAAATAAACCATTTCATTATGTTACAGCCAGTTGTTCAAGTGATGCGGTTACAAACATATTATTCCACTTTCCCTTTAAGCTGTGTGTGAGTAGACAGCGGGCTAATTTGCAAGGCCAGTGGGCAACTTGAATAAAAGCACGGAATCAACCTTCTTTTCAAATCCACTTATGTTTGGCCTTTTCTGCCTCTGCTGTTTACTAATTCTGCTCTTTAAAAGACAATTAAAAAAAATTACTCTCATATTGTTGCTTGTAACGATGCGGATCCATGGGAACATTAGAGATTTATCTTTGATGATTCAGTATTGTGTTATGTATAGTCATTTTGCATGGATGAACCCAATCAAGCTTTATATGTTGGTGTTCTGCATAGACTAAGTGAGAACCTCGATATATGGAGCAACAGCACTAGGCAGGATGACCACATTGATGTTTTATCCAGAGAGCTTAAGATTAATGCATGCTTCAGGGCTTCATTGGCTAACACAAAGACTCTTTACTGCTCTACATATTATTAATTACAGTCCTAGAGTCTTTATTCTTTTGTAATCATCCCTGAATAAAGCACTGATGTGATCACCACAGCAGAGGAGCTATTCTGTATAATGAGACCCCAATCCACCAAAGGGTTAAGCCCCTCGCACCCAAAATACAGAAATACACTCTGTTCTGAAGGCCGAGGAACAGTGCTGTATATGAGAAGTAATAAAAATCAATGTTCATGGCAGGTAGTGTTACATTAATACAATAACACAAGTCCAAGGCTGTGCAGAGCATTCACATAACCAAGGTTGATAAAATACAGTTGATAAAGGTTGGGAGTCAGGAATCCAAGGTTCCACTTATACTCCCCACGTACTGAGCAATGGGGAAGAGTGAAGGCTGAGTTTAAAGGGGCTCCCTCACCTAAATAGTGTTTATATTCTGAATGTACAGAATCAAAAAAGCTCTATACATTGTGTTCATGTCTGCTAAGATAACAAGTGTTCTAAATGTGTTTGTCTTTAATGTGCGTTCATATGCAAATTACACATTTCCCATCAAATAGTTAGTTAATTTGTATATCAAGCCAAGTGTCAGAAACGGCAGACACTGGACCCGTAACACATTTTAATCTTAATTTATTCGTTTGCTTCCAATTCTGTTAACACAAATGTATAGCTTATTTTTGTTTCTTTACATTCACGTTGTTTACAGTCGGTAGGTTCGATTGGCTGTAGCACAGGCTACAATGGAGCGACTAGAGGTTAGAGCAGAACAGGGAAGCTATGTGGTTTGCTTGTTGTGAATTGTTGGGATGTTTCCTTGTAGTTCTACATGTTTATATCTCCAGGAAGCTCAGTGTGCTGTTTCTTTGCCTGTTCCACAGGTGTAAAAGACATCCATGCAGACCATGCAGCCAGCCACATTGGAAAGGCACAAGGCATTGTCACCTGCTTGAGAGCAGTTCCTTATCACAGCAGCAGGAGGCAGGTCTTCCTTCCTGTGGACATCTGCATCTTGGTGAGTGAAGGAGCCATTCATAAAAAAAACCCTCTCTCTTGCTTCACAGGATTACACTCAGACTGCTGGCTGATCTGTAGAATGCTTTCTGGAGTTACAAATGCAGCCTTCTCCATTTTGTTCTGTGCGGTTTGTTTCCTTTTGTTACCATAAATGAACATAAAACATTGTTTAACCCTTGCTTCCTTGAAGGAAGCAAGGGTTAAACAAAACATGTCCCAGGACAATTAAGAAAACCCGACGTGTATCTCAGTAGACACATGCGGGTTTACTATCTGCTGTGTCTCACTTGCGAAACACAGCTGTTCCTGGTTGTCACATTTGTCAGCACGTGCACAGCCAATCAGAGTTGCTAGCACGAGACCTAGTTAAGATCCCCCCTGCTGATCCCATGCAAAAACGAGGGTCTCTCTCTGCGCTAGCAGAGGTCCAGACCAGGGGCGTAGCGTGGGGGGTGCAGGGGGGGCCGGCCGCACCGGGCGCAATATCTGGGGGGGGCGCACTAGCCCTATGCGGCCGCAGCCACAACCGCGCGATACTTCCTGTCAGCCGCCGGATGTGAGCGGCAAATGACGGCGTGACGTCACATCCGGCGGCTGCGCGGCGGAGGCTCTTCTGAAACTGCATCGCGGCCTTTCTTCCCTGAGCTGTTTGAAGTGGAATTTGTAAAGGTAAGAATAAAGGGGCTTGGGGGACCTATTGTATTATGTATTGAGGAGGGGGTCATTAATGTATTGGAGAGGGGGAGGGGGGTCATTAATGTATGGGGGAGGGGGGTCATTAATGTATGGGGGAGGGGGGTCATTAATGTATGGGGGAGGGGAGGGGGGTCATTAATGTATGGGGGAGGGGAGGGGAGGGGAGGGGGGTCATTAATGTATGGGGGAGGGGAGGGGGGTTCATTAATGTATGGGGGAGGGGAGGGGGGTTCATTAATGTATGGGGAGGGGGGTCATTAATGTATGGGGGAGGGGAGGGGGGTTCATTAATGTATGGGGGAGGGGAGGGGGGTTTATTAAATGTATGGGGGAGGGGGGTTCATTTAATGTATGGGGGAGGGGAGGGGGGGTCATTTAATGTATGGGGGAGGGGAGGGGGTCATTTAATGTATGGGGGAGGGGAGGGGGGTCATTTAATGTATGGGGGAGGGGAGGGGGGTCATTTAATGTATGGGGGAGGGGAGGGTCAGTAATGTATGGGGAGGGGGGGAAGTAATGTATGGGGGAGGGAGGGAAGTAATGTATGGGGGAGGGAGGGAAGTAATGTATGGGGGAGGGAGGGAAGTAATGTATGGGGGAGGGAGGGAAGTAATGTATGGGGGAGGGAGGGAAGTAATGTATGGGGGAGGGAGGGAAGTAATGTATGGGGGAGGGGGGGAAGTAATGTATGGGGGAGGGAGGGAAGTAATGTATGGGGGAGGGGGGCAGTAATGTATTGGGGACGGGGGGGCAGTAATGTATTGGGGATGGGGGGCAGTAATGTATTGGGGAAGGGAAGAAGGGAGGCGGTAATGTATTGGGGAAGGGAAGAAGGGGGGCGGTAATGTATTGGGGAAGGGAAGAAGGGAGGCAGTAATGTATTGGGGAAGGGAAGAAGGGAGGCAGTAATGTATTGGGGAAGGGAAGAAGGGAGGCAGTAATGTATTGGGGAAGGGAAGAAGGGAGGCAGTAATGTATTGGGGAAGGGAAGAAGGGGGGCAGTAATGTATTGGGGAAGGGAAGAAGGGGGGCAGTAATGTATTGGGGAAGGGAAGAAGGGGGGCAGTAATGTATTAGGGGATGGGGGTCAACTGTGTATTAGGGGAGGGAGGGGTCAGCAGTGTATTAGGGGGGTGGGGTCAGCAGTGTATTAGGGGAAGAGGGGGGGGATGGGAAAGATCTGACTTGGGAATTTGAGATGAGGCAATGATTATATTTTTTACATTTGTGGCCTAATGAATAATCTATATATATGTGTGTATGTAGAAGGAAATGTAAATAGGTGGGGCTACAGGGGTGAGGGAATTATATTTGTAATATATTTATTAGGAACTGTGGAGGGAAGGGGGTTGGATGAGAGCATTAAATATCATAGCATTAAATATTATATTTATGGGGTAGGAACTGTATTATATATTTTTGGTTTAGTGCAGGGGTAGGTAACCTTTGACACTCCCTTTGTTTTTTGACTACATCTCCATTAAGGCTTGCAAAGCATCATGGGAGGTGTAGTCCACAACATCTGGAGTGGCAAAGGATGTCTACTCCTGGTTTAAAGCATAGGTGTATAACCATTTGGCTTCCCCAGGCCAAAATAACCCCTTAAACTCTTAAAGGATCACTATAGTGTCAGGAAAACAAAGCGGTTTTCCTGACACTTTAGTACCCTGAGGGTGCCCACACCCTCAGGGTCCCACTCCCGTGGCGCTGAAGGGGTTAAATTCCCTTCAGTTACTTACCTTTATCCAGCGCCAGGCTCCCTCGGTGCTGGTGACCTCTCCTCCCTGTCTGACGTCAGCTCCCCGTCCGACGTCACTGGAGCTGAATGCGCATGGCTGCGCGCGCATTCAAAGTGTCCATAGAACAGTTTCTCAATGCTTTCCTATGGACACTCTGCGCGATGGGGGCGAAATGTGCCTCCAGGCTCCAGCGTCGCAGATGCGCCTCTAGTGTCTGTCCGGAAGACTTAACCGCAAATGTAAACGTAGCAGTTTCTCTGAAACTGCTATGTTTACATGTGAAGGGTTAAAACCTGCTGAAAATGTGGAGAATGTGTGTAATGCATGTTCGCACTCAATAAAGTGTTGGAAAATAAACTTGTATTTAGATGCATTTTACTTTAATTACATAAGTATTTTCATAACAAACAATACATGTGCTTGGGGGGTAAGGGTTTCTTTAACTAATCTAATAGAAGAGACTCGAGTGCTAAAATCCACGGGTTAGGGGGCGCAAATTACTTGCCTTGCCCCGGGTGCTGACAACCCACGCTATGCCACTGGTCCAGACGTCTGCTTGTTTCCTATGGAAGTTGGTCAGAGGATAAACTGGCGTATACGATCAAAAGTACACTCCAGTTCATCCTCATACTAGGGACAAATAACGTTTCACTATTGCTACTATATTAGAAGCACAAGTAAAAAAAAAAAATGTTTAGTGTCCCTTTAATAGTGTAGTGCACTAGATATTTGCTCCATCATGTTGTCCTTCTCCTAAGTTGTTGCCATAGTAATGTGTGGGATTTTATTTGAAAGCTAGAGCACCACAATAATTTGGGAATAGTTACTTTCTTTACTTTGGATTTTATAATCCTTCTTTCGGACAGAAGGATGTGTACATTTGTTAACTTCTGTCCATACAGTATCATACGCTAGTAATGTATGTTTGCTGTTTTAACCATTAAATGCCAGTATCACAGTGTATCCTTCACTTTAGTCACTTTAATGGGGATTATGATACGGGTGGACGCATCATCAGTGGAAGGTTACTTAGATATTGATATATATTCAACACTCAACTGATATAAATGGTACATTTTTAGTTTTCTTTAATCAATCTGTAATAGAGATGATATCTTAAAGGCACAGGATGCAAATTTCTATTTTAGAATAATAATGTGGGAATGAAATAATCTGTGCCAGCATGGGATGTCCTGCTTATTTACCATTACCCACCCTATAATGCCCTACTGTCACAAAGTATGGGATTGTGCCAGGAAGGGTTGGGTATTTATTTAAAGGAGAGGTCCCATTGTAATGTTTTATTATATTAATTCCAATAGCCTTCAATAGTACTGCATAGCTTTCCTTTCCAAAACATTGTTAGTTTTCGTGAAATACATCATTTATAACTGCAGCATAATAACTGGAAGCAACTCATTGAATATTATTTTTTTTTTAAAGTCTGTGTTGAGTATTTTCTAAGGTTTATTAATGTGGAGAGCAGTCTCTTCATTTTGCCTTTGCTTTCCAGGCATATGATACAGATAACTACAAGGAGTAAAACTACTTTACCACCTTTCTAAGTGGTTTTACATGTAATTCAGTATATTGCATGCTCCAGTATGCAAAAGCTATGCAAACAAAGTGTCCATTCACCATGCAACATGCAGCATACAGCATCTTTAAAAGGACTGTATCACCTAAACAGTGCTTGTACTGTGACTGTACAGAATAAAAAATTATTGAAGATGATCTATACGTTGTATTAGCTGAATTGCAAGTAAATGCCGAAATAAGGAGAAAATGTGTTTTAAACGTGTCTGTGGAGTCTCCTGTTGATGACATCACCTAAATACACATTTCCCGTTGAAAAGCAGTGCATTTGCATATTGTGCCACAAGTGATGTCATCGACAGGAGACTCCACAGACACATTTAAAACAAGTTTTCTACTTATTTAGGGGTTTGCTTGCAGCTTTTCTAATACAATGTACATCATTTTCAATCGTTTTTCTGTGTTTTTTTATGCACAGTAATGTTCAGGTGATACGGTCCCTTTAAATTAGAGTCTATTAAATAGCTAAGCATTTTCTTGCCGTGGTCATACAGGTAGACAGCGCAGATCACATGCTTAATGCATTTCACACCTATGAGTACTTAATTATAAGCTAATAAATATTATTCTCATTTGCTACATGTGATCTAAGAGTCTCCTGAGGACGTAAGTGTATGCGTTTCAGTATTAACAGATGCAAACTCTTTATTATATTTTTGTTTGGAAGGTTAATTGAATTTGAAAGCAAGGTCAAAACGTAAAAAAAAAAAAAAGAAAACACTGTCACCTCTACAATTAACAAGCTATTCTGTCCATAACCTTGTTCAACAGGAATGAATTTTGAAAAATAGTTATTTCCATTGTAGTGCTCAGTACAGATGTTCTTAACCTTTTTAGTTGCATCACTGGTCTGCATCATACAGAGTGTAGCGGAAATGAGAAATGATGCACCTCGGCGAGTGTCCAAACATCTTCATGTCACCTTTCCTGTTAGCCAAGCAGTGGCATTTAAGCTACTGTTCTTTTATCCAAGAGCACAAATAAGACCTTTTGTACCATATACTAACTATGTTTGGATGCTATATATCCGATGATGCTCAGCCTGTTGAGTGGCAACTACAGATACCATGATGCTCACTCAAATAGTGTTGTCAAGTTGCCTTTTTCACTCATCTTACACGAGGTAGTAAACGGTATGGCTTTGTAACTAGCCTGGCTGGATGGCAATGCAGTCTCAGGAAGGACAATAAGTGCCAAGTGCAACCACTGCTGACACCAATTGCAGTCCAAGGCATAATGCAGAAGCGGTAACCAGGAGGCACAGAAGGTGCAGGTTCACAGCAAGATCAAATGAGAAACAATGGGGGTTATTTATAAAAGCTAATTAATGTCTGCCCCTATGCATACAATGATTTCCACCAGAATAAAGGCACTGGGCCTCAAAATAGAAAAGTGAGCTAGTTATTGTTTACGAATTCTGTTGCACATTATGTATGTATGTATGTATGTATGTATATAAAAATAAGTGTCAAAAATGTTCCCATAATTGCAGATAACCAGTTGCGTCCTGCGGATGACTAGTCGCATATTGAGACTACAGAGTTGCAGTTTTACTCCTTTTTTATTGTGTATTAAACCCATTCTGACAGTTGTATACATACCATACAGACACAAGACAAAAACCTGACTGAAGGAATCAAGATTATACTTAAAACAGCACCATTATTTATAGATAACTCCATTATGTCCAAAACCCATTACGCCCAGTATACAGTCAAGTAAATATGTATTAAATGTCAATATCAATGCTTTTGTGTAAAGGGCAAACATTATGAAAAGCAGAATTATCATATACAAAGTGGCAGTGCGCTTATGTGCTGAAAAGTGGATAAAGTGCAATCAGGTAATTTGTGCAGCTTATACAGAGTATGTACCCCGTAGGGCAAATAGAAGAAAAAAACGTTTACACTTACACACAGTCCCTGATGGTATGGGACACAGTAAATGATGTAAGGCAAATCTTGATATAAGACCTCCAAAGAATAGAAGATGGTGTTAGTACACAAAACTTCAATTTAATACAAAAAGTGCTTAAAATATCTTACACTTCGGTTTTGGAGTAGCAGCAAAATCTTGGAGCATAGATAAAAATAGCAGGATCCGGAAAAAGCTCTAATGGGTAGTAGTAGATCGTGATCAACGCGTTTCGCCTCTAGGTAGTAGGCTTCATCAGGATCCAATAGTACCCATGAGAGACAGAGCAGTTTATATACTGTGCATATCAATTAAACAATAATTACATCACTATTAGGGCGACATAGCTAACAGCGTCGCGTCATACTATATGCGACCATATAAGCCGAAAAAAAAAAAAAAAAAAAATTCAAACCAGTTTTTCGGCTTTTTCGCTATTCTGTAGTTAGATTCGGCTTTTTCCGTCATCTGTTCGTCTTCTGAGTACTTCCGATGGTGTTCATTTTCGTATTGACTACCTCTCGGATATTCTTCGGCTTTTTGTTCGAATTAGCGACTTCGTATTAACTTCTTTGGTCTTTTGAATAGGAGCCAATACGATATTCGAATGGAGGAAAGTCGGTTTATACATAGGAAGCTCGGTTTTGAATAGTGTCTTTTGTCCGAACAAGCAACTATAGTCCACATAGTTCACTCAGTATTAAATCCATGCAATATAAAACATAAAAATAATTAGATACACTCATAATACATTTACAAAAAGTATAACTTAGTGCGAAATTTAGTAGGAAAGAATTATTAAAAAATTATTAAAAAATCTATTTTAATTAGTAAGTAGTTTGCTTACAAAACTTTAAAATATTAGAAAAAAGTATATCTAAAAAACATATGTATAGTACCAATTTCGCACACAGTTTTAGATAAAGTTAAACAGATCAAAATCTGCGTTAAGGCCCGTGGGGTGTAAAGTGTTCATTTTAAAAACGATTTTGCACATTCAAACAATTCAGATTATATATATAGGAAACCATCCAGATCAAGAAATACGACTAAGAACACGACTCCGACAAGATTAAACACCACTAATAGGTTCAGAGTACTGTCAGAACTAGGAGAAACATCTCCTTTTTTAGACAGGGAACGACAATTAACCAGACCCCCTCCGAGGTCCCCACAAGAAATGGACTTAAGAAAAAGAGACTACCTAGGGGTGTTAGAGCAGGGAAACATATACAGGAGAAGAAGAAACTAAAGATACTAAAGACAAATATAGAAACAGATCCAACATTCCCTGGTATTTTTAATCTTTCCCAAAAAATCTTAACCCAACAACAACTTTTAGTTTTGAATAAAGGGTTGAAATTTGCACCTACGAATAAATTTAATCTGTTTTCGGCCTATGTAGATGTAAACAAATTTGTAAGAAATGCTACATTAAAGAGATATTATGCTCTAAGGCCTAAAGATATTGTGAACTCATCCCCCTCTCCGTATATACAGACTAATCTAAAGAATAGATCAACATTCTATCCCTCAACTTTTAAATCAGGAGCAATAGACCTATTTGAAAAATCAGTGGTCAAAGATCTTAAAAATATAATACCACATAAAAAAGAGAAATATAATATGACTAAAAAAGAACAAATTATAATGAATGATTTACAAAAAGATGAAACCATTATTATAAAATCAGCCGATAAGGGCGGAGGGATAGTCATTCAGTCCCGTGAAAAATACATACTTGAAGCTTACAGACAGTTGAGAGATCTCAATACATACATTCTTTTAAAAACAGATCCTACTAACAACTACAAGAAAGTTTTAACTAAATACCTGGACAAAGGAAAAAATCTAAATATTCTCACAGAGAATGAATACAAATATATTAATGTTTTACATCCGAAACTACCTGTGATATATTTCCTCCCGAAAATACACAAGGATGCAGTGAATCCACCAGGGAGGCCTATAGTCTCGGGAATAGACTCCCTTTTCAGTAGTTTGTCTGAATACATAGATATATTACTTCAACCTGTTGTCCAAAAAAACAAATCACATCTAAAAGACACAATTAGTATATTACAAGAACTCAACAACATAGAGTGGAAGGAAGATTATATCTTGGTGACTAGTGACGTATCATCTCTGTATACTTGTATAGATCATGTCCATGGTATTGAGGCTGTACAAAGAATGTTGGAAAAAGATGGTTCTTTCGCCACTACTCAGATAGAATATATGGTAGAGGGTATAGAACTTATTCTAACCCATAATTATTTTTTCTTTAATGAAGAGTTTTTTCTACAAAAGAGGGGTACAGCGATGGGCACTAGGTTTGCCCCCAGCTATGCCAATCTGTTCATGGCCGATTGGGAGAACAAGTCGGTATGGTCTGGGCATGGCTGGCTGGCAAATCTGGTGCTCTATCGAAGATATATTGATGACCTATTCTTCATATGGAAGGGTGAAGAAAAAGACCTCCAACAATTTTTAACACACCTCAACAATAATACATATAATATTAGTCTAACTTCAAATTTTAGTAAAACAAATATACAATTTTTAGACTTAGATATTTACATAGAAGAGGGCCTAATACAAACAAAAAACTTTTTTAAAAAAGTAGACTCCAACAGTTATATTGATATTGAGAGTTGTCATCATCCAACTTGGCTTAGAGGAGTCCCCAAAAGCCAGTTTTTAAGATTAAGAAGAAATTGTGGAGATGAAACATCCTATTTAGAGCAATGCAGCATTTTAAAAGATAAATTTTTAGAAAAAGGCTACAAAGAGGCTGTTTTGAACGCCCAGATTCTAGAAATTTTAAAAAAACCCAGGAATGAACTTTTAAAATATAGGGAAAAATCACAAACTAATACCACAGAATGCGCTCTACCTATCATTTTGAATTATAATCTAAAGGCCGTTAAATTAAAAAAAATTTTGAACAAACACTGGAACCTTATTAAAAAAGATGACATTTTAGGTCCATTGCTACCAGAAAGGCCTAAAATAATTTTTAGAGGAGCACCTAATTTTAAATGTAAATTGACTAATAACTATACAGCCAAATTAAAAAACAAGAACAAAAAAGAAAACTTACACTTTCTAGGGGAGAAACCTGGTTTTTATCCCTGCAAAATGTGCTCAGGATGCAGTATAGCCAAACACGAAAAAAGCCCCATACTCTCTTTTATTGCTACGGCTACCTCCGAAAAGTTTGAAATAAAAGAATTTATGACATGCCATACTAAAAACGTAATTTATGTTGTAGAATGTCCCTGCGGACTCCAATATATAGGCAGGACAATAAGGCCTTTAAAAAAACGAATAGAAGAACACGTGACCAACATAAGGAAGGGAAACACACAATATTCCCTACCTCAACACTTCTTAGAATGTCACCACAAAAATCCAAAAAACCTTAAATTCTGGCCTATAATGATAGTAAAAAAATATTGGAGAGGAGGTAACAATATCAAAAAAATTGGACAAACTGAAATGGAGTGGGTTTTTAAAATGAACACTTTACACCCCACGGGCCTTAACGCAGATTTTGATCTGTTTAACTTTATCTAAAACTGTGTGCGAAATTGGTACTATACATATGTTTTTTAGATATACTTTTTTCTAATATTTTAAAGTTTTGTAAGCAAACTACTTACTAATTAAAATAGATTTTTTAATAATTTTTTAATAATTCTTTCCTACTAAATTTCGCACTAAGTTATACTTTTTGTAAATGTATTATGAGTGTATCTAATTATTTTTATGTTTTATATTGCATGGATTTAATACTGAGTGAACTATGTGGACTATAGTTGCTTGTTCGGACAAAAGACACTATTCAAAACCGAGCTTCCTATGTATAAACCGACTTTCCTCCATTCGAATATCGTATTGGCTCCTATTCAAAAGACCAAAGAAGTTAATACGAAGTCGCTAATTCGAACAAAAAGCCGAAGAATATCCGAGAGGTAGTCAATACGAAAATGAACACCATCGGAAGTACTCAGAAGACGAACAGATGACGGAAAAAGCCGAATCTAACTACAGAATAGCGAAAAAGCCGAAAAACTGGTTTGAATTTTTTTTTTTTTTTTTTTTTTTCGGCTTATATGGTCGCATATAGTATGACGCGACGCTGTTAGCTATGTCGCCCTAATAGTGATGTAATTATTGTTTAATTGATATGCACAGTATATAAACTGCTCTGTCTCTCATGGGTACTATTGGATCCTGATGAAGCCTACTACCTAGAGGCGAAACGCGTTGATCACGATCTACTACTACCCATTAGAGCTTTTTCCGGATCCTGCTATTTTTATCTATGCTCCAAGATTTTGCTGCTACTCCAAAACCGAAGTGTAAGATATTTTAAGCACTTTTTGTATTAAATTGAAGTTTTGTGTACTAACACCATCTTCTATTCTTTGGAGGTCTTATATCAAGATTTGCCTTACATCATTTACTGTGTCCCATACCATCAGGGACTGTGTGTAAGTGTAAACGTTTTTTTCTTCTATTTGCCCTACGGGGTACATACTCTGTATAAGCTGCACAAATTACCTGATTGCACTTTATCCACTTTTCAGCACATAAGCGCACTGCCACTTTGTATATGTTTGTTGTTTATCTGTATTGCAGTTTGTTGGGATAACTGCTGGGCTAGTTGCTGCTAGTGCTATATCCCTCAGAGCGCATTTACCTCTCCCATTTTACTCTTTTGGCAAAAGCAGAATTATACAAACCCGTCAGTCAACCTTCTGGCTTGCAGTGTGCTTCTAGGTCGGTCTCATAACGGCCTGGATACACGTAAAAGGGACTATATCCCTTGAACATTTTTTGGGCTATACAGAACATAGAAGATGATTAAAAATGATCTATACAGTGTATTAGCAAAACTGCAAGCAAATGCCTAATTTAGCAGAAAAATGTGTTTGTGTCTCCTGCTTATGACATCACCTATGACAAGATATGCAAATGAACTGCTTTTCAATAGGAAATGTGTCATTTGCATACCTTGCCACAAGTGATGTCATAAGCAGGAGACTCCATGCTCTACACAGTAAAAACAATATTCAGGCGATACAGTCACTTTAACCATGTTCTATGTGCAAGGAGGTGCACTGCTCATTCCAAAGGTGGTGGTTTTTTTTGTATTGGTGACCAGCTCCTGCACATTAATAAGTGATTGTGTCACTTTAACGCAATCCTGAGCAAGCTTAGTTTTTCCAATAGTCTGTTAGGAATGATTGTCATATTCTGGAACAGATGGGTGAGCATTACTGACCTGAGAAGTCTCAAGAAACCATGGGTTGTATTTGCAGTGAATCTGTGGGAATGAAGGCACTTAATCTGCAGCTACTATCCATCCCAGCCATCCAGCATTTCTGGGCAAGCAATGGCTGATAATTAAGGGAGCTGTAGTTCAATAACAGCTTATAATCTAGTTTGTTGGCAGTCCCAGTAAGTAAGTGATCACGTATACAGGATCTTCCACCCTGGGGGTTCGAATCCACTATTTTGAACTTGGGAACTGGGAATATCTATAAATGTTCATTCCACAGACTTGTAGTAATAGGTGTTATTGCTAGTCTGCACCAAGCTTCAAAGAAAGTAATACATATAAGAGTAGTTTATTGTGCAGTCCCAACAGGGATTCTTCTACATGGTGTGGAGAGGCATCTAAATACCACAGTGGATGTCTGTCATTCTCAAATTCATTTTTGACATTGTGTGACTGCCAGCGTTATCACCAACATCTGAGGGTAATAGGAATTATAGCCTGGAGCACAAAATAAGTATAGCACAAAATAAAAAATCTGATTTACAAAAAAAAAAAACAGAAGTATAGCTGAATTGGAATATTATTGCTACTGTTGCCTTAAAGCGCCCTACCACTTACATAAGATGTAACTAGATAACTAATAATAATAAGGTCATTTAAAAAAAAAACACACACACATAATATATATATATATAAATATATATATATATATATATATATAATTTTTATATGATTGAATTAATTGCATATAAAAGGAAAAATGAAATTAGGTGTTTGTCTCCAGCATCCATTTTGAGAATATTTCCCATGATGCAATATCATCCAAAAATCTTCCAGCCAGTCTCACTTTTCAATTGTTTGCCAAAGCCTTCATGATGATGTCATAAGATACTCTCTTGCTCTCAACTTTTTTTTACCTGCCTTCCAACACAGAGAGAGGAGATTAACCTGATCAAACAGGATTATAACCCCGCCCCCTTGTGATGTAATAGTTACATTACCCTCCCATTCAATGCAAGGCTATGATCAGAATTCTGACTTATAGACTGCATTCTGTGTCCCCAGCCTCAAAGTGAGAAATTTGTGCTGTACAGTCACTAAGGGGTGGCACCCAAAAACACTATATTTCACAAAATGGCAGCGCCCAGTCACACTTTTTTGTTACTGTATTTTTTGCTCCATAAGACACACTTTTTTCCTCCTCAAAAGTAAGGGGAAAAGTCTGTGCATCTGTGTGTCTTATGGAGCAAAGATCATGCTCGTTTTGTGCCACCCTCCTCCCCCCTTCCTGAGTACTTACCTCCTTGTTGCTCTGTCTCCGGTCGTCTCCTCCGTGCAGTCTTCTCTCCTGCATACTGAGTGGCTAAATCCTGGCATATTAAATGGCAAAATCCTGGCATATTGAGAGGCTAAATTCTGGCATATTACCGTATTTGCTCGAATATAAGACGACCCTGATTATAAGACGACCCCCCAAACTTTGGATATTCCTTTAGGAAAAAAACTAAAAGCTTTAATATAAGACAGGAAAAACCCTATAGGAAAAAAGTTCAACTTGTATATATTCACATGTAAATTGCTTTTTAATATTTAATAAAAATTATGATATTAAAAAAATGCATTTCTTGTTTTTATTTCCTTTTATGTACCAATACTGCCTCTCTCTCTCTCTCTCCCCCCAGCATTGTCTCTCTCTCTCTCTCCCCAGTGTTATTTCTCTCCCCCTCCCTCCCACATTGTCTCTCCCTCCCCCCAAACGTTTCTTTCTCTCTCCACCTCCCTCTCTCCTTTGCTCTCTCTCTCCCCCATCCCACCTTGTCTCTCTCTGCCCCCCCTCCCTCCCACCTTGTCTCTCTCTGCCCCCCCTCCCTCCCACCTTGTCTCTCTCCGCCCCCCCTCCCTCCCACCTTGTCTCTCTCCCCCCATACCTCTCTCTGTACCCCCCCTCCCCTTGCCTTTCTCTGCCCCCTCCCCTTGTCTCTCTCTGCCCCCCCCCCCCTTGTCTCTCTCTGCCCCATCTCTCTCTTTCCCCCTCACCTTGTCTCTCCCTGGTGGCTAGTGGGGGCAGCTGGCTGCCCAAATATCCCTGGTGCCTCCCGCTGCTGCCCGGCAATTCCGCCGGGACTTTTATGATGAAGCCGGAAGGACCCGGCTTCATCATAGAAGTCCCAGCGGTCGTGCCGGGCAGCAGGGGAGGATGTCAGCGCGTATCGTGCAGACATCCTCCGGCTGTTAGCGAGGGGGATCCAGGTCCCCTGCAGGGACCTGGATCAATTTGAGGTCAGATTATAAGACGACCTCGAAGATAAGATGAGGGGTCTTTTTCAGAAAAAAACCTTGTCTTATATTCGAGCAAATACGGTAAATGGCTAAATCCTGGCAAATTGAGTGGCTAAATCTTGGCATATTAAATGGCTAAATCCTGGCATACTCAGTGGATAAATCCTGGCATATTGAGTGGTTTTCTTGTTTTCCTCCTCTAAATACTAGATGCGTCTTATGGTCAGGTGCGTCTTATGGAGCGAAAAATACGGTACATATTTGATTAAATAGAGTCACATAAGAAAAACAAAAGATGTATCTAAAATTAACAATACAATATAAAATAAATAAAACCTCTTCATTTTTTTGGTGGGAGTGTTCCTTTAAGTTTGAAATTCCCTTGTCAATACACCCTTTATTGAATAAAGCCCCATGTCTTCTAATGCTTGTTTGTTCTGTGTTTTTAACCCAGCATGGCGCTTCACAAGAGGATTTCATTCGAGGCCGCCAGGAGAAAAATGTCAAAGATGTTATATTTGATATCGCTAGTCAGGCTCACATCCACCTTGAACACGTAAGTTTATCTTCCTTTCTATTGATACAAACCAGTGTATCACGTTAATAGTCATTCGCAGTTTGTTTTGATAACCTGTAATGTGCCAGTGTTTCTTCACATTTTTGATACACACTGTGATTAGTACTGCAACGCTTGGATAAAGGAAAGGAACACTTACTGAATGATAAAAGGACACACTGGCTCCTAGCCACTGATTTCAAAATCCACTCCAAACAAAACAATATTTCTGATTTTGCCAGTTACTGGAGCGTTTTTGAACAGTCCAAAAATTAGGCATGCTCCACCCTTATATAAAAACTACAGAAAACAAGAAAAGAAATTAGAGAAGAAATAGCACTATAAAAAAAAAATGCTACAAACACCTGAAATAATAGGCTGAGCAAAGAAATCACAATGTATATAAGAGATCTCTAAAATAGCTCCAATATCAATTAAAGAGTCTGGCTCACATCAGCACTAGCCACACACCCCCTGAGTTTTGTTTTTTTGTAAATAACATAATGAAAAGAACGTCCTTCTTATGTTGATAAAACAAATATATAATTTGTGTGGATAGTGAGCATAGAACTTCAAACTTTGAGCGTAGAAATGCAATAAAATAAATATATATACAAGACGACATAAACATGTCTCACTAATAAATAAATAAAAAAAACTGATGGCAAATGCATACCTCTCATCCCCATGCATATGTCTAATTAGCTGGTCTCTGTCCATCTCTTTACCTTAGTCAGCATGTGTTTTGGTATCTTTTGTGTCTGTAAATCTTTCTGTGTATGTATATATGTGCGTATGTCAGCCTTTGTGTCTGTAAATCTTTCTGTGTATGTATATATGTGCGGATGTCTGCCTTTGTGTCTGTAAATCTTTCTGTGTATGTATATATGTGCGTATGTCTGCCTTTGTGTCGTTTTTTCCCCCGCTGTTACTACTATTTTATTTATAAAGCACCATGATATCCCACAGCTCTTCCTAAACACAACATACAGACAATAGCGATGGGTGGGAGAGAGCGCAAATGAAAGCGCTTTGGAAGGGGCTTACAGCGATTGTCTCTTCCTCCCAGAAAATAGAAACATAGGGTAAGGTGGATACCTGTGCGACACAATTCAGATGGGCAGTTTCTCAGGACTGAAGGAAACTGGTTCTGTAATTAATATAGTCAAAAAGTCTGTATATTTATTTCTCACTGCTCACGTTTCCATTTACCAGAATTTAGATGAAGAGACTTTGCCATATTCTTCATCTGCAGGGGGGGAAAAATCTCTTTACCATTATCTAGCTAATCATTCCTCCTTCACTACTGTTAGAAATAGCATGGAGAGGTGCAAGCTGCATCCATCAAAAACAAACATCCAAAACTGTATCATCCTTCTAGGAAGGGAGTCTGTTACAATAAAATGAGTGTAATCACAATAAACAATAAAATACCAGTATATGTGGGTTTTTTTTAAATGTATTTATCACTATAATGATACTCCTATTAATTGCTTTTTCAGTTTTGATGAATATGGTTAAACATTTTTTATATGATCACATATCCAGCAAGTGTATAGAATTGGTAAAAAAAAAAAAAAAAAAAATGAAATGTTTTGTGTCTTGCTTATAAAAGCTGGTATTTCCCTGCACTATCTAATGCAGCTATTTGCATCAAAGATTCATCAAAACGTTTTTTTTTTTTTTTTTTTAAATGCCTCTTTTCAGCCACAATCTGGGAAAAAAGCCTGAATACCTTTTTACTCTCAGAGCAGAAAATAAGTGCTGCAGGCATGTTATATGGTTGTCGGGATTTAACCTTTTACATATCGGAAACCTGAGCAGATCTCTGTGTATTGTTCAGTGTCCTGGGATTAGAAAGGTTAATGGTAGGATTGAATACAGAGTAAAGGTTTTTAAGCAGCCACAGAAGCTGCACCAGATTATAATCCTGTGCTCATTTTGAAGGATTAGATGGGTTTTAGGATTTCCCTCTGCATAATTCATAAAACACCCCGCAAGCTCTAAATATACATTTAGCACAGAGCTGATTTGCTTTTACATCATTCTCCTCTTACAGTGTAAGATAATGCCCCACAGGCAGGCTTATCTCACGTAATAATAAAAGATGCTGTCATACCCATTTGGTGTCTGCACCCTCAAGTCATGTGTCATACTGTGGGTTTTGTTCAGATGTATGCTAAAAGGAATGTCTTGTGTTATATATCTCCATACTGTATGTATCAGGCTGTTTTTATGTTTATTTTTTTTGTAAATATATTTTTATTGGTTTTTAAGGAACATAACGAAAAGACATGGAGGAATAAGGGAGGGATTACAGAAATAAGAAATGAAAAGGGGGAGGGGAAAGGTGTCATAGCATATCGAATCAATCCCAACGCAGCGGAAGGCATATCAGAACATCATCGAATTAACATCCATTAAATAATAGGAGAGAGGAAAAAAAAATATTATAATTGCATTTTATAACGCACTTTAATCTCTAAATAAAACAGCATATAGCACTATCGTTAACACTCTCAGTAGAAAATGAATTAAGAAATATTACCAACCCAAATAAATTGGTAAATAATCTAACAAAGCAGCGTCTATCCTTGGGAGGGTACTCAGACTTTGCATGAGAGTAATTAGTCACAATAAATGTCTGGTGATAAAGAGCACAACAAACAGAAAAAGTACAGCGTTAGACATTTTTTCTGTTACACTTTAATCTCTATTTTAATCGCAGCATAAATTGCATTATTTACATATAAACATTAATACAATATCCTTAACAGGACCATCTTTAATACTAAGCCTCTTCTTTCTGTCCCCTAAGTGCCCAGCTCCCTTTATGCCCCCATCGACCTCCAGTCACCAATAAAGACCCTCTTGTAGTGAACAGCAGATCTTAATTACATATGGAGATGTATAAAGGAAGAGAATAACTGTGCTGACAGGCGGAAAAGGAGGGATGGGAGAGAGGGGTAGGAGAATATAAATACATTAAACACTGATGGATGGGTGAGCCATTTATACTATAAAATGTATATAATGAATAGAAGAAGCAAGAAATTATAATACACATTCCAAATTGTGTTTTACATTTTTTTTACTGTTATTTATTTACCATTAAAATTGGGTATTCTAATGCCCTGCCCCTCCTTCTTCTTTACCTATATTCATCATATACATTTTATATAAGTAGATCCACCATCCATCATGTTTACTGTGTTTATATTCTCCTACCTCTCTCCCCCCCTCCCTTCTTTTCTTTCTTTCCCCACTTATTTTTTTCCCTGTGAGCGCAGTAATTCTCTCCCCTTATACATCTCCATATTCCATTAAAGTCTGATGCCCAAAATACATCTTCCATATGTTAATGCATATTAAAATACATTCAAAGTACTTTACAATGCATATTTTAAATGTTGCATTGCTTAAAATATGAAACATTTACACTTAGATGAATTTGTGAAATTACAGCAGTTGGCAAGAAACCAGGACTGCCCACACTAGCTGAGTAAAAGTAAATGTCCTCATTTATTTACATTTTTGCTGCAGGAACCAATGAGAATAATGCTGTTCAAAAGAATATCAAATCCTGTTTCTCTAGTGATGTCATCCAAAGTTCAGAAAAGGGCTACTAAACTGGTTCATGGGTTGAAGGATAAAACTTACAAGGAAAGGTTAAAGCATCTTAACATGTATAGCTTGGAGGAATGACGTAACAGGGGAGAAAATAGTCATAGTCTAAAATTAGAGGGGCAATGATTTAAAAGTAATATCAGGAACTATTACTTTACTGAGAGGGTAGTGGATGTATGGAATAGCCTTCCAGTGGAAGTGGTAGAGGTAAACACAGTGAGGGAGTTTAAGCATGTGTGGGATAGGCACAAGGTTATCCTAAATATAGGATAGGGAATGGTGGATTAATAAAAGTATTTAGAAAATTTGGGCAAACTAGATGGACCGAATGGTTCTTATCTGCCAACACATTCTATGTTTCTGTGTTACAGGATGCATTCTATTCCACCAGCAGAGGAAGTGACCAATTGAAACAAAACTGATACATGCGGTAAAGATTAGGTGCTAGCGCTTAGCAAGTGTAAAAGATCTACTACTGTTTAAATAAAATACATTTAATAATACATATGAGAAATACAGTCAATAAAATCAGCCGGTTTATAACAATAAGCTAGCTTGATGGGGCTCCTGATGGAAGAACACCTGATGCATTTCGCACAGTTTTTTTCAGAGGTGTAAACAGGAGCTTAGCATCCAGTCTTTGTGTGCTTAAAGTAAAAGTGTTGTCTTTGTTACACTGATGATCTGTCTAATCAGACTGAATAGTGTCACTGATGATGTGTCTAATCCTGTGCACCATACAAGCAGTAATCTTCACCTTGGACCACAGTGAGTTTGGAGACTAGACAGTCCCGTTAAGGGTGGACTGGGAATCATTGTTTTAATAACTTGCAGCTTTCCCCATCTATTTGTTTCCTCTTCCATTAGAGCAAGGTGTACTGTTTCTACAATAACATATAGTCACTTAATTAGATTGAAAAATGACATGTAGTCCATCAAGTTCGACACTTCCACACACCCATATTTATTGGTCCAGAAGACAAACCAAAAAACTGAGACACTAATAATGTCATCTCAAAGGGAAAAGAGTTTGCAGCTGCATCTCAGCCAGTGAAGTGAGTCCCTTCCTGCAACTTCACAGATATGGAATGTGAGAGGAAGGCCCATGGTGGTGCATGTGTGTTGAGCAGTAAACTTAATCCTTTCAATGCATGAAATTGACTCCTCATTAGGGCAAAACCTTTTTTTTTGAAGACCGGAAACATATGTTTCTGTGCAGCTACAAATCTAAATTTTTACATGTTTATACTAAACAAGATCTAACACATGCCTTTTAGAAGATCATGGAAGATCTGACCCAAGATTCTAAACAAAATGTCTGCCACCTAATAAAGCTATACAGATCAGACAGACCGCTACAAAGTACTTTATTTGTATTCTTTCATTAAATCGTTTCTATTTGAAATGCCTCCACTTCATGCAACCTTTCAATTAAACATAAATTATTATTTTTTATTGTTTTTTGCCTACAGTTGTCCTTTTAAGATGTTGTTAAAGAGGCTAGAAAATATTGCAGGGCTTATATTTCTTTTGTCTTCTGAGTTCCATATATAATATCTTAATTAGTGTTGGTTACACTTTGGCACTCCAGCTGTTGTATCACATATTTTCCAAGATATCATAGTTTCCACTAGTAATCACTGTGCCAAGGCAAAAAAGCTTAACACCTTGACGACAAAGGACGTGCCAGGCACGTCCTGGGAGAAACTCCCTTAATGACAAAGGACGTGCCTGGCACGTCCTGCAGTGAATGAAGCGGTTTTCGCGATCAACGATCGCGAAAACCGCTTTAACAGTGCTGGTCTATTGCCTCCGCATCGAGGCAATAGCCAGCACCGAAATTTCTATTTTGGGACCCCCACGGAGCGATCGTGGGGAGCCATATTGACGGAGCATGCTGCTCCGTCAATATGGCTAAGCCCTCTGCCAGTCTGAGCTTCGGAAGTGAAAGTAACTTCACTTCCGTCGCTCTGAATATGCTACTTGACTACTTGCCCCTAGTGGTAGTTTAGTAGCATTGCAATGGAAAATATTTAAAATACATATTTAATTAATTAAAAACAGGTTATTTAGCTATATTAGCCTATAGGGTTAAAATTAAATATTTTTTAGCATAAGGGATAGGGTTAAAATTAAATTAAAGTTAAAAAATATTACGGGATATAATATGGATTAGAGTTGGGGTTAAATTTAGTGTTAGGGTTAAATTTTGGGTTCGGGTTGGGGTCAAAAGATCAATATAGGAAAAAACCAAAAAACACTATTTTTGGTTTTTGCCCCATAACTCGCAAAAAAAATACCGAAAAATATGGAAACATGCATATTTTTGAACTCGGGAGAACATTTAGGAACTATTTAGACGGGGTCTTTTTTAATGATTTTATTTGTGTAAATTATATTTTAGGTCAAAGTTAGAAAAAGTGTTTTTTTTTTAAATTTTCATCATATTTTATAATTTTTTTTGTTATATTATAAGATATGATAAACATAATGGTATCTAATGAAAGCCCTTCTTATGACGATAAAAACAACATATAATTTGTGTGGGTACTGTATGTGAGAAAGAAAAAAATTACAGCTAAACACAAGCACATTAGAAATGTCAAAACAGCCATTGTCACCAAGGGAAAGTCAAGGTGAAAATGTCTTGTCACTAAGGGGTTCTTCCAGTTGACATATCTTACATCCTCCTGCACTGAATGACATCATAGTTGTCACTTCCTCCTAGTGAAGGCTGCCTGGGCTTCCCTATTGTTAAGGACTTTTATCAAGCCAATGATATGATCCATCATATATACCTTCTTCAGACACCAGGGATTAAAGATGAAACGTGGTACCTGCTGGAAAAAAAGTCTCTAGTATTGGGGGACCCAGGTCTAATTATTTGGAACACTCGAGGGGATAATTATAATAAACCGGAGATAGAGAATTACGTACTAAAGAATTTGATGTCAGCATGGGGACAAATTAAGAAAAAGCTGGGAATTAATAGACAAATTATTGATTCCTGAAACTGGACATCATAGAAGCTAATGTACAATATCTATCTCTGAAAAGATGGAAGGAAAATGGTATAGATACAATTAGAGGTTTGTTATCCGATACAAAAGTGAAAACGTTTCCCGCATTAAGCCAAGAATATAACCTACCATCGGGGGAAATTTTTACCTATCCCCAGGTAAAGCACTTCCTAGAATCAACCCTATACAAGGGAAATAGGCAGGTCCTCAACACACAGAAATCTTTGACTACAAAATCGTTAAACAAGTCATGACAAAATCGGAACAAATTGCTGAAATTGAAACAGAGCAAAAATAGTTTAGCGAGGGATAAATAGTCAAAATGATTAGATGAGAGAACACAAGATGCCTGGGTGACCCCATGGAGAGCTCTAAATGATTCAATCCACTCTGTCTCCATCTTAGAAAATCAATTTAAGATAATACATTTTTGGTATTTAGTCCCCACAAGACTAGTTCAATTCTCGACAGAAAATAGTAACACATGCTGGAGATGCGAGAGGGAAGTGGGAGACTATTTACATATATGGTGGAGATGAAGGAATTATGTACAGTCTTTGATAAATTAGCCAGGTGGGGGGAAATAAAGATGGAGAGGAGCCCACTAACAGCATTACTACACCTGAATTTTTACACAAGAGTATATAACACATCCTGCCAGCTCCATATCCTCACCGAAGTTTTCATTGACTTTCACCATTTGTCTATACAGCTGTGGACGCACAGTGTGTATATTTAACCTTTTTTCTTTCATTTTAGTGAGCTATTGTGGGCTTACTCATTACAGCTTTAACTCCTTATTTTCCACAGGATTCATATGTGTTTATTGCATTTAATGTTATATGTATTTACATTGTGATTTTTAAACATTCTGCACATATTTTGTATCACTACCTATATGGCACATGGGGTGCAATATATATTTACACACTCACATTTTAGTGAGCTATTGTGGGCTTACTCATTACAGCTTTAACTCCTTATTTTCCACAGGATTCATATGTGTTTATTGCATTTAATGTTATATGTATTTACATTGTGATTTTTAAACATTCTGCACATATTTTGTATCACTACCTATATGGCACATGGGGTGCAATATATATTTACACACTCTCATTCAGAAATACTTATGTCCAAGGACCCTTAATAAATATTTTTTGTACCTGTCATTTGGGTATGGTTTTTTAGTGCCTAGAGTACACAGCTTAAGGTGTGAGTGCCCTATGTTACAGACCTGCTTTCTCAGCACTTGGACTATCTCCTTGTTATACCCCAGTCCTGAGGCTTTTTTGCACTACACCTGAATTGGCCAAGTATGACCAAGATTCAGTCCTTTCTGGTTTTGTACATTTTTATGGCTACGAAGGTAAATATTGCAAAGAACTGGGGTAGGGCCAGCCCATCCCACTGGTAGCAGCTGAGGGGGCAGCTCCTATTTCAGTTACAAATGGAACAAGGTTTAGGATGGAAAAATAATAAACTGTACAGGAATGCAAAAATGGCCAAAGAATGTATAGAATGGATTAACACCGATACAGAATAAATCTATATAGAATGGCGAGTATCTCCCCCCCCCCCCTTCTTTCTTCTACCTCTCCCTACCCTCTCCCCCCTGAGGTGTACATTGAAGTATTGTTATGTCCTGTTTGTCTTGTAATCGTATAAGGATTGAACTCAAGTACTTAAATGTGATGAATCTAACTGTAATTAACTAATAAGTGTTCTTTTTATACTTGATAAAAGAAAATAAAGAGAAGAAAAAAAACGACCGTAGTTGTAAGCTCCCCTAAATTACTCATGTAAAGTTAGGTAAGGGAAACTAAAAAACAAACAAACAAAAAAACCTTTATTAGGGAGGGATCAGGGTTTGACAGATGCCAGGATATGTACAAGCTCCTAAAAATGTCACTCTGCACTTCTCTTTTTCTAGCACTTAAAAAAAAAAAAAACCCATAAACAAAATAAATATTAATGATGCTAGTCATTAAATTCAACATATTCTTGTCATCGCCAAAAATAAAAACCTTGTAACTATTTTTATGATGAGGGCAGTTAAATAAGCAGTCTGGATAATGTGCCTAGTTATTTAAAAAATAGGTAGAACAATGTACAAGCTCAGTGTAATGATTAAATAAGGGCTATACAAAAATAACTGATTTTACATGCGCGTAATGGTATCCATGACCTGTATGTTTATTGTTTAGTTCATTCAGTAATTGCCGTCGTTTGAGCTCCACTTGAAAATACTGCAGCCGACACTGTGTGCCATGTAATCCAAAGCTCATTCTATCTCTCTTTATTCATGCAGGCACGCTCATTCAAGAGAAAGGTTCAAGGAAAAGCCATCCCTGCCTTCAATATCACAGTGCGTATTAGAATGACATCTACCTCTTTTAGCTGAACTCCAGATCTTCCTTGTGCTCGGTGTACATTAATTACCAGTTCATTTGCATATTAGGCCACAATACTGAGTAGTGATACTTTGAATTGGAAATGGCACAGGCACATTTATAAATACCGTATTTGCTCGATTATAAGACAAGCTTTTTTTCAGAATTTTTTTTCTGAAAAATAACCCTCGTCTTATAATCGAGGTCGTTTTATAATCTGACCTCAAATTGAGGTACGATTATAAGACAGGGATCCAGGTCCCCAGCAGAGCTGCAGGGGACCTGGATCCCCCTCTCTAACAGCATGGGATGTCTGCGCGATGAGCGCAGACTCCCCCTGCTGCCGCCCTGCACGAAAGCCGGGCACTTCCGGCTTCGTCATAAAAGTCCCGGTGGTCGTGCCGTGTGGCAGCAGGGGAGTTCTGCGCTCATCGCGCAGACACCCTCCGCTGCCCCGCTAGCCACTAGGGAGAATCGGGCAGCCGGGGGATGTCTGCACGATACGTGCAGACATCCTCCATGCTGCCCGACACGGCAGTCTATTATGATGGACCAGCTGTCGGGCAGCATGGAGGATGTCTGCACGTATCGTGCAGACATCCCCCGGCGTCCCCCACTAGCCACCAGGGATCGAGTTAAAGGTGAGGGGGAGGGAGGGGGCAGAGAGAGGGGGGGGGGCAGAGCAACAAGGGGAGGGAGGGGGGAAGAGACAGAGCAACAAGGGGAGGGAGGGGGGGAAGAGAAAGAGCAACAAGGGGAGGGAGGGGGGGAAGAGAAAGAGCAACAAGGGGAGGGAGGGGGGGAAGAGAAAGAGCAACAAGGGGAGGGAGGGGGGGAAGAGACAGAGCAGCCACGGACCTTCAGAGCACCGGGAGACAGAGCAGGAACGAGGTAAGTTTTAGAATTTTTATTTTTTTTATTTTTCAGATGCTGTCTCGAGTATAAGCCGAGGGGGGCATTTTTCAGCAAAAAAAATGTGCTGAAAAACTCGGCTTATACTCGAGTATATACGGTAAATACAGTTTAGATGGCTGCGCTCTGTGAATTATAACTTAGCAAGTTATTTTCAATGACATCCATGGTAGAACGCAAGTCACACAGGCTCCCCCTATGTAATGTGTGATAGGTGATTATACCTATAAAAGAGAAGCATACCAAGGCAGGGCAGTTTTTTTTTTTCTTTCCCCTTCACTTAACCCTTAGACACACCCCTACTTGGGTGCAGGACTCACCCAAGTGGCAGTATTATGATGCCCTAGCTACCTTATATGTTCTTAGTTGGGCTATACAAGCTTAATATTCATATAACAAATATGTTTTCATAAAATAACAAGCCTATTCACCTTGATTTTTTTTTTGGCATCATGTCTGTTATTTTATTAATACACCTATTTTTTTATATGAGTTTTTTTTCACTAAGAGAAGCATACTGTTGTCCCTGACCTGGAGTTGGCTGGCATTGGGGAGAGCTTCTTCATTGTATGGTTGGCAGATTTCTATCGGGTCTGAGATGCTACAGTACCCGGATTGGGACTGACTTAAGTGGGAGTTGGCCACTATGTGTTTTAAAAAAAAATCTCTACAAGATTAATACCATATTCTCCCTGTCCGTGGAAGACGTGGCTCTTAGTGGGATTCCAGCCGGTCTTACCAACACCCATGGAATATGACTCCTTCGCCTGCTACCCAGCAAACTACTCTTTACTTATGGTTTTGCTATTCCAGATTACTATTGTATATATCCGTTTTAAAACACGGAATTGGTAATATTTTATTTCTTCCCCAGGTCGCCCTGGACAGTTATTTGAAAAAACTTCGGAATGCCGATTTCAATATTTTCCATCCAAGCTTACAGAGGAGAAACACATTGTTACCTTTATCTTTGTACGTTCAGTCTTGGAGAAAAACATATTAAAATCGAATTCCTTTGTAAAATGATTTGTTCCCACAGTTTTTATTTGAAAGTGTTGTCTTCTTAATACTTTTATTCCGTTCCAGCAATGGGCCAGATTCAATGCCACCCGTTAAATCCTGCAAAAGTTAAACATTTTCTTGACACGCTAATTATTCCTTAGGGAATAACATACAATTCAATAGCAATGCACCGCTATGAACTAACGTGCATGAAAGTACGAGTTCAGGTGTAGGCTTCCATTTCCACACCCTATTCCCCGCCCCCCAATAAATAAATTTAGGGGCTTGCGACTGGAAAAATGCCCATGGCCCCTTCCAGGGTTGTCATCAGGGGGATGCAACTATTACAGTTGTAAGGCCCCTGGCTTTACTGGTGGGCCTAGCTCCCTAGACTGCCTCTAATTCTGCTGGAAAACGACAGATGTCTCCCAACTAAATGACAAAACTAGTCTTACACTAGCAAACGCACGTTGAATTGTTCTCAAGACACTTAGCTTAATTTCTCTCTCTGAAAAAAAATACGTGCTTTTAACCGGCCCTTTTGGAGCTGTTGTTTGGTGTATGACTGCAGTGGTCCTATCTAGCTAGCACAATACTTGGTAAAGATAGCACCTTCGTAATGGGCATATTTGGTAGCAGCAATAACAGAGTACAATGCTTTGTGAACCTCTATCAATCTGATTGATGCTGAATCATTAAGCGGTACTGGGCTATTGTGTGGGGCGGATATATCCATTATGTGTCTGTCTTATCACTTTGTATATTGCAAGAGACCAAGAATGGTTTACCTACTCAATTTAATCTAATGCCTAGGAATAGATGATAAGCTGAGAGAGTGCCCATTTATAAAAGCTTAATTTTCCCTACAATCGCTTCATTTGAAAAGGACCCAGTCCCCCTTCTCCCTTTCTGTTATCACCCTCTATATTAAGGGTGCTTCATCATTTCAGAATAGTGTATAAAATACACTAGTTTTAGTACCTTTTCCTTTTTGCCACTTGAATATTCCTACACAATACTTTGTTACCTTTTGCTCATGTTATTAAACACTACAAAGTTTCTGCTTAAGCTAACACTATTCAGCCAGCAGTAATATAAGCAGTCATAACCTCAAAAACTGATATTAACACATCTTTTAGTTTTCTGTGCAGAGAATGTATCACGTAATGAGCTAAATCAGTAATTCAAACCTGTTCTTCATAAACAGCAGCCTTTTGGAGACATCTAACTTCAGTAAGAACACCAAATGATTATCCTAATTTGTCCCTGTTAGGCAGGCTGGTAGATACTATTCCCTATACTCATTTGTGGAAATATTTATACCCACAGATTGATAGACATAGGGGTTTTGTACAATTGTTTATATTTGTTTATTTTTTTGTGGCACTTATGCACTGGTTTTGTGTGTTTTTACATAACAGTTTTTACCTATACCGTTAAAAGTTAAGTTTTTATTTTTGAGGCTCTCAACTCCTTTCATTGTTTTCCAACAAAATGTGCCCTGATTAGTGTTCCATGACTGATTACAGGTCCTGGTTCCTGTGTGATGTGACCCAGCTGGTGCTGCTGACTGGCAGTAAGGGGAAAGGAACTGGGGAGCTATACTCCAAGAACCAGCCATTATCAAACGCTGCACCAGCAGTTGTGAAAGAGGGAAGCCAATAAGAGATGGCATTTCTCCTGTTTGTAGCTTTCATTGGCTCATATAAATCTCTCTAACCATCATCCCCAGTATGGGTCTAGGACACTTCTTCGCCGCATTTTCATCGCTGACAGTTCATCGCGGCAGTTAGAACGCTGAACTGTCAGCAATGAAGTATAACGCGGCCGTTTCACCGCGGCTGCAGCTATGTAGGAGCTGACAGTTCAGCGCTGAACTGTCAGCTCTTACAAATCTAAAAGTAAAACGAAAATAACCCCCCTAATAAATGATTCCCCCCCAATGTAACACTAAACACTAAACCCCAATACTAACACTAAAATGAACCCCAATACTAAAATTAACCCCCTAAACCCTAATACTAACCCCGACCCCTAATACTAAAGTTAACCCCCTAAACCCCAATACTAACCCTAATACTAAAGTTAACCCCCTAAACCCCAATACTAACCCTAATACTAACCCCTAATTCTAAAGTTAACCCCCTAAACCCTAATACTAACCCTAATACTAACCCCGACCCCTAATACTAAAATTAACCCCCTAAACCCTAATACTAACCCCGACCCCTAATACTAAAATTAACCCCCTAAACCCTAATACTAACCCCCTAAACCCTAATTCTAAACCAACTAAAATCGGTAAAATACTTACCTTTAGCGATGAAATGTCCCGCGATGAAATCTCCAGCGGCGATCTGTCTTGTGCTGTAGAGTCGGCGGTGAAGCGGCTGTGCGGAAGCAGCCGCGATGAAGTGTCCCATCCCCCCCCAGTATCCCTCTCAGGACCATTCCCTCTATGCCTTCAGTGTCTCTCTCCCCATCATTCTCACTACCTTCCGCACTATCCCTCAGTGACCCTCTCACTACCTTCCGCACTATCCCTCAGTGACCCTCTCATCATCATTCCCACCATCCCATATTGTCCCTCTCACCATTATACCCCCCCCCCCCCCAGTGTCCCTCTCACCACATT
Source organism: Pelodytes ibericus (assembly GCA_036172795.1). Taxonomy (NCBI): domain Eukaryota; kingdom Metazoa; phylum Chordata; class Amphibia; order Anura; family Pelodytidae; genus Pelodytes; species Pelodytes ibericus. Next base: position 42,086,491 of record CM069859.1, on the reverse strand, counting down.
CCTGACTATTTTCCCAGTGTCCCTCTCACCACTATTTCCCCATTGTCCCACACTGTATACATATATGTATATATGATTTTTTTTTGGCACTGATTCAGAGCCCTCTAGATGAAGTTCAGTTGTATTTAAAGAGGCTCTGTCACCTAAAAATTATTTACAGTGAGTAGGATAGAAAATCCTGATGTTTTTGGTGGTCCCGACCATTAGTTCTGTAAGGTGCCCCAAAATTTCTGATGGCTGCTCTGGCCCCATCCCAAGAACATAAATAATTGAATTGCTCCCCTGGGATCACAGGACATTCATTTTAATTTTATGGAACAGGGCATTGCAGCGGCCCTGGGCGTGCAATCAATAAAACATTTTAGGGGTCACGGGCACTTGACCAGCCCCTGGCCCCAAGGGTTATTGGCCGCATGGCCCTGTTAGGAAACAGGTTCTGTTGTAGTACTGGGATTATTTGTAGATAGGGGGGTCTAGGAGCCACTTTGGCAGCTTCAACTGCCGAATTTGATGTGGGAGGCATTGGGGAAACCCCGGTGGCTCCCCTAGAACTTTTTACATTTTATTTCAGGTTTACCCTTTCAGTGCTGTATGGAGCACTGTTTGTGTTCCCTACAGCACTGAAATGGTTAATGTGCAAAGATCAACTGTGTTAAGGGATTTTTAAGGAAGTGACTTAAAGGGCAAAGGATAATAGAAGTATGAGTGAAACTAAACTAATCTCTCCCTTTTGTATTTTATAAATAGTGAGAATAATAGTGTATGCCCAAACGATATAAGAAACATTAAAAAGGTTTCAAGGTTAGCATCATGACAGGGAACCAGAAAAAATCGAGAAAACTATATTTTCAGCAAAATATTATTAACATGTAGGAGAAAGAGCTAAATAACCCTGCGTGTGCGTGAATGATAATTTATTTGACTCAAATGTGTGTGTGTAGAATGTCTTCTTTAAATTATTATATTTCAGACACATTTATTTTGATCCCAAATTAATTATCAGCGGGGATTTAGAATGAAGTTCTAATTCTTCTACTTTTCTTTTTTTTTTTTTTTTTTTTTTTTTTTTTTTTTTTTTTTTTTTTTTTTTTTTTTGACACTCAGTGCATTTTGTAGGTTATTGGTTTGTCTCATCATCGTGTCATTATTTTCTCATCCTCTTTCCCCTCTCCGCTTTTCTTCTTTTTCTTTTATTCATCTTTATTAATATCACTATATTTAGAACCGGGCAAGGGAGAGGAAATTCACAGAGATATTTACAGAGATATATATATATATATAGGTAGGTAAGGGGGAGGTGATATATCTATCATTTAGGGAGAGCCTCCAGTTGTTGGTAATCTGCCTGTTAAGGCTACTGTTGTCTTTCTTCCTTTCTTTTCCTATCTTTTTCCCTTCCTTCCCTTCTCTCCTCCCTCTCCTCTTCCCCCTCTTCTCCCTCCCCCCTCCTCCCTCCCCTTTTCTGTTGCAGTATCAGAACTGTATCTTACATGGAGTAGAGAGAGCAAGTGAGTAGCGATTTAATAACATCACTCCCTCATTCTTTCTTTCCTTTCTCTTTCTCTTCCTTTCCTCCCTCCATCTTTTTGACGGAATCTCTGGGTATTCCAGAGTTGCCCTAGTTCAGTTAGGTATTTGCTATTCTTCTTCATAATTCACTTTTCCTCATATATATCACTTAAACATATAACATATATACATGGACATTTTACAATTATGTGGGCTAAACGGGCTGTTTGGGCTTTCCCCCAGGGGATCAGGTATTATTTGGGATATCATTAACAATAACGACCTCAAGGACCTTCTTCTTTCTCTTCCTTTCTCTTTCTCTTTTCCTAAAATAAATTTCTTTCAAGGATTTCGATCCATTTTTGCCAATAGGGTATCTGCTTTTTTTTTCCCATAGTTTCTAGGGATGTTATAATTTTTTTTTCCATTTGAATTTGATGTAGTACTTGTGCTCTAATTTTTGGCCACTGTGGGATAGTTTTTGTTTTCCAATTTCTTGCAATTTCAAGTTTTGTTGCGGTTAATATATGCAGTATAATGGGTAATGGTTTTTTGTCTTCTGGGAAATTTAAATGTAATATTCCCCGTTCTGGGGTTATTATCCACTCTGGGCCAAACCTATTTATGATCATATTTGAAATGTATGTCCATAGTGGTCTAAGGGCTGTGCAGTTCCACCATATATGTGTATGTGTTCCTACATGTCTGTCACATCTCCAGCAGCTAGGGTTATTATCTAAGCATATTTTTTGAAGTTTGGTAGGGACGAAATACCATCTATTGGCTATTTTATATTGTACTTCATTTAGATTTAGACAGTGTATGTTTTTATACACTGTTTTTAAGGCGGAACACCATTTCTCTCTTTCTATTTCAATGTTTAATTCTTTTTCCCATTTTCTGATTGCTGAGATTTCTGGACTTTCTTTTAGTGTATTAACAAGAATAAGGGAGTTGGCTGTCAATTTTTTATAATCTTCCTGTTTCATCATTTTAATTAGGAGAGTATGAGGTTCTCTCAACTCCTCTTTTATCACGGCTTTACTCAGAAAATTTTTTATTCTAAGGTACTTAAAAATATCTTTTGCTGGTATTTGGTATCTGTCCTTAAGGTTTCCTAAGGTTTTAATATTAGTTCCATTCATCATGTGTTTTATTTGTTTTATCCCTAAGGCGTTCCATGATTCTAGTTCGATGTTATCCATTATTGTGTTTAGTATCGTTAAGGGAAGTTCAGTTATTAATTTATTTTGTAATCCTATTTTTGTCCTGAATTTATTCCAAAATTCAAGGATATCAGTTAGAGGGAGATTGTCTTTCTGTGAATCTTTCTGTGCTAAATTTTTATCTATATGCCAAAATTTAGCCATAATGGCATGTGGCTTTTTCCCTTTATTTTCCAGCTCATACCAGCTTTCCCTGGGAGCGTTTTTATTTTGTGTTATTAGTGCCTGAGCCAATAGTGCTGCATCTGCGTGATCCTGTATGATTGGAACTCCCAGACCTCCTTTGTCTGGCCTCAAGGACAATAATTGTCTGTTTATTCTTGGTTTTTTATTTAACCATATAAAATTAGTAAAGGCTGTTTGAATCATCTGTAACCATGGGGGGGGTATTCTTACTGGGAGCATTCGAAAAAGGTAGGTAAATCTTGGAAGCTCGTATGCTTTAATTGCATTTATTCTCCCCCACCATGATACAAAGGAAGTTTTCCAGCCCTTAAGTCTAATATTCATGGCTCTTATCAGTGGTAGCAGATTAATTTGCATCCAGTCTTGTGGATTGGCAGAAATATTTATACCGAGGAATGTAATAGAGGATCCTTCCCATGTAAATTCGTACCTTTCTTTCAATAAGGTGATCTGTTGTTGTTTTATTCCAATTGTTATCGCCTTTGATTTGTTATGATTAAGTTTATAATTTGATAATCTACTGTATTCACCAATCAATTTCAGAGTTTCTTCGATCGATGTGATAGGATCTTCAACTGTTATCAGTATATCATCTGCGTACATTCTGATCTTCTGGGATGTTAGTCCCGCCAATCCCTTGATTTTTGGTGCCTCTCTTATGTCATGTGCAAGGGGTTCTAATGTTATAATATATAGAATTGGAGATAATGGGCAGCCCTGACGGGTCCCATTAGTCAGAGGGAACCATAACGATTCTATCCCTGCTCCCACGACTCTACCTGTTGGATTGGAATAGATTGCCATCACTGCATCGAGTATATTTCCCCTGAAACCAAAGGCTTCCATAGCGCTCTTCATGAATCCCCAGCTGACTCTGTCGAACGCTTTTTCGGCGTCCAATGACAGAGCCAGCTGGGGGTTCCCGCGGGTCCGCTGTAGCGCTCCCATAAGACTTCTTATATGTGCCGCAGAGGATCTTCCCCGTATGAAACCTGTTTGATTGTGGTGAATTAAGTTAGGGAGAGTGGTTCCTATTCTGTCTGCCAGGATGGACGCGTATATTTTTGCATCTAGGTTAAGAAGGGAGATGGGCCTATAACTAGTCACATCTTCCTCATTCTTTCCTGGTTTTAAAATAGGGACTATATTCCCTTGTAGCATCTCTTTTGGAAGTCCTCCTTTATTAAGTGTCTCATTAAATACTTCGGTAAGCGGTGTGGCTATTTCTTCCATGAGTTTTTTATAAAAAGAAGCCTCAAACCCATCCGGGCCCGGGGCCTTTTTATTTTTTAACTCCTGGATAGCTCTTTTTACCTCCTCTATCGAGAAAGGCTTGTTTAGATTCTCTAATTGATTTTTCGTTATTTGTGGCAATTTTTTATTTTTAAAATATATTTCAATTTCCTTGTCCAAATTAATTTTGGGGATGTTATATAATTCTTGGTAATACTTTGCGAAGGCCTGTCCTATCTTATGTGGGGCTAGATGTATTTGTCCCTCCTCTGTAATTCTTGTAATTCTTTTCTCTCTCTGTCTTTTCTTTAATATATTAGTTAACAACCTTTCAGCTTTGTTACCTCTATAGTACCAATTTGCTTTATTTGTCAATAAGATATTATTTGCGTTCCTCAGGAGGATTGTATTTATCTCCCTTTGTGTTTCAACTATCTTTCCTCCTCTTTCAATGGATGGATCTGTTTTATTTAACTTCATTAGCTGGTAAAATTTTATATATAGCTCTGATAGATTTGCTTCATATCTTTTCTTTTTTGTTGCACCGACTTTTATGAGTATTCCTCTTATAAAAGCTTTATAAGTGCACCAGTTTATTTTGAATGATGTATCTGTTGGATGATTTATAAGAAAAAACTGTTTTGTTTCCTTTATAATCTGCTCCAAGTCTGTCTTTTGTTTTAACAGATTGGGATTAAGTCTCCAGTTTGATCTGATCCCGGGGTGTTGATCCTTAAGTTCCATAATAACTGCGTTATGGTCTGACCATGTGATATCTTTAATTTGGATATTCTTTATTTGTTGTATCACATGGGGTTCCCCTAGGATCATATCAATTCGGGAGAAAGCTGTAAAAGTTTTAGAGAAACAAGTGTAATCAAACTCGCCTGGGTGGTATACCCGCCATAGATCTAAAAGACGATAATTATCTAGTATTCTCTGAAGTCTTTTTGATTGCTGAAAAACATTTCTGTCTTTAATAATGCCTGTTACTGTTTTTTTATCCATTTTGGGATCTAGAGTACAGTTAAAATCTCCCATTATCAGCAATGTGCCTAGTTGTATCTTTTTTATTTTCTTCATTAATTTATCTAGGAACTTAACTGGTAATTTATTGGGAGCATATATGTTTACTATTGTGAGGGTAAGTTGGTTAAATTGGCCCACCAATATCAAAAATCTTCCTTCTGGATCTTCCTCCAAGAATTTTATTTTTATTTCGATGTCTCGGGAGGCTATTATAGCGACCCCTCTTTTTTTTTTCTCTTGTAAAGAGGACTTAAATACTGTAGGGAATTTCCTGGTTTCTAATTTTAACTGGTCTAGATGTCTCCAATGGGTTTCCTGGATGCAACATATATCTATCTTTTCCCTGCATAGAAATTGGTGTAAAATTGATCTTTTCCCTATCGAATTTAGTCCTTGGGCGTTAATTGTCACGAATCTAACCATCTTTTATTTTCCCGATCCCCCTGAGTTCAAGCCCCACCAGTCCGTTCCCAACATAACATACATAACGACAAATTTCTTTGTCCCAATAGACATAACAAGACTTTATACATAAAAACAACACTATGCTCCTCTTATTTTTCAGAGGAGACATAATTTCCATCGGGACCCTACTGGGTTCCCTAGGAAAAACTTGCCAAGGGTTAATTTTTTCCTTGGCTGCAACGATGCCGTGAGTGGAGATTTCCCCTTATCCCGGAGAGATATCTTAATCAGACAATTTCCATCTTCTCCTCTATCTTAATGTCCGAATTGTATTTAGCCATATTATATTTTAACAAATATAGGGGAAGAGAGAAAGAGAAAGAAGAGAGGAAGAAAGAAAAAAAAAAAAAAAAAAAAAAAAAAAAAAAAAAAAAAAAAAAAAAAAAAAAAAAAAAAAAAAAAACCAGCGTTGTTCCCCACCCCACTCTTTCCCATTTTAATCGGGCCCCTATGTGTAAACATTGTTGCGTGATTTGGTTCTATTCCTCCCTTTCCTCTTTAATCGAGTGTACCCTTTCTTCTTGTGCTATGTTTCTTGTTACTCATTCCTTTCCCCATCTCCACTGTGTCGTGCATAAAACTGTAGTGAGCTATATCATCAGTTGTATTGTGAATATATTGTGTTTGTGTTTCGTGAGTGATCAGTTCCTAATTTGTTCTTGTATCCTTCGTGCTTAAAATTGGTGTAGTGTGATCCGGTCTATCTTTGTGATATTATGATCCCCTTCATTGGAATCAACGATGTGCATTCGGGATGTTCGTGTATTACTTATATAGTATTGTACTCGAGTTAGTGTTGTGTAATTCTTCTACTTTTCAGCCTGTTGTAGAAGTCGAAATATGTAGAAAAATACATCTGTCAGTATCATCCTTTTTATAACTTGAATGATTTTTGGAATACTGAAAAACTTTCTTCCCTTCTTGTCACATTATTAACTTTCTAACAGGATACAGTGTGATATGTTTTAATTTATTTTTTGTATTTATTACAATAATAGTGCAAAAAAGGTGAATGTGCCAAATGGCCCCGTGCAAATAAATTAATATAATAATGCTTGTACCACAACAATGCTGACTTCTGAAGTAATCTCCAAATTACTCAAACAATACACAAAATACGAAAGCAGAATGGCGCAACAGTAGTGAATACGTGGAATAAATATTTTTCAATGAAGAGTAGTAAAATCCTTCAAATTTTAAAAATTCCGAATTTCAGAAATTCCTCCTGAAGAAGCCGTGTAGTATCCGGCAAAACGCGTTGAGGTGCAGGCCAACTCTGATGCTATTCCAGCCATCATCTCTGCTTGATTTATTTCTTCCTCGATTTATCTCTTCCACCGTTTTGTAAGTTCTCCTTGTATTAGGGGCCCATATATATTTATTGTATCTGGTCATACACATGTTTGTGTTTTATTGTGTTTTTTTTACAGGAATCCTATTAAAATTTGAAGGATTTTACTACTCTTCATTGAAAAATATTTATTCCACGTATTCACTACTGTTGCGCCATTCTGCTTTCGTATTTTGTGTGTTGTTGTATTTATTACACACTGCTGTTTTTCTTCATTTGTCTTCTGCCATCAATGTCTTTTTCAACAGTCTTTTGCTCCAATACATTTAATTTTTTTTTCAGCATTTACTAGTGATAACTTACCTTGGAACTGTAGATGTTTGGGAGCTACATATCCCACTATGCTAGTCATAAGGGTATATATGCTGTTCCCAAACATCTGCAGTGTTGAGATTCCACTTCACTGATTATATCAAACAATGTTCCATATATCACAGACCTATTTATATTGCCTGCTCCTCTCTATAATTATCTTTTCTCTCCCACACCTATCATTTGTTTTTATCTACTCACACACTACATTATTGCATTTTTCCAAATATTGTGCTTATACCTTATGAGTATTGTGTGTACAACACTGAAAACCTAAAATATATATATTTTTCTATTATTTGCATTATGTTTTTGATTTTCTTGAGCTATTTTTTATTTTTAACATAGTAACATAGTAATTTAGGTTGAAAAAAGACACAAGTCTGTCAAGTTCAACCCATCTACCTATCATTCCAGTGTTTTGATCCAGAAGAAGGCAAAAACCCCTAAGGAAGCTATTTTGAATTTTGCCTCCTGATTTGGGTTTTAAAGGTTTCTCCCTGATTTTACTCTAATTTGCTTTGGTCTAAAACTTGACATTGGCAGGATCTTCCCCTAAACATCACAGCAATTTATACATGTGTATATAATACATCTTTTTATTCCATCTTCCTATTTATATGTATTCATTACATATTTTACCAGGAAAAACTGCACTGATATTTTTCTGGTTTTCAAGTGCGTCTTTGTGAGCAAGTCCAGAACAATATTGCACACATTTCAGGATTTAATACCTACATGTACTATATGTACATATGTTCATGTACTAAGGAGATGTGCAGAGAGCATACAGAAATACATATGATGTATAAATATAAATGGAGGGAGGATGTACATTTATATACGCTTATATAAGCAATATAAATCTAATAGATATTTAATATCTTCACCTAAGTTTCATCGTTTTTTTCATTATAAATATATATTTATAGATTAAACTTGTGGGGGTTCCAGACTCAGTTTCCCACCAAGTCGGGGTCCCTTACCTGCACCCACTCCCGTTGCTACCCGACGGAGGGGAAGGCGGTCGCGTGGTAGGCCGCATCCCCGGACTCTAGTAACTCGCGTCCTGCGAGTTGCTGGTGCTTCCATTATCCGGATGGTGGGGGCGTGGCCTAATGCGTGATGGTGCCATTCCATTGGTGGAGGCAGCGGTGGTGTGGAAAGAGGCTGACACTCGCCTTAGTGAGTGTTATGCTACTCTATGAGAGTAAGTGGACTTCCCTAATTGGAGGAGGCGGGGAGGTTCACCTGGCAGCCCTTAAATACCAAGCACTGACTTCAATCAGTGCTTGTGTATTGAGCTGCTAAGTGGTGTATACCCTTGGTTCCTTTTCAGAGTCCTTTCTCCCTGTGATTCCTCCTATACCTATTGACCACCCGGATTTTTGACCTTGGCTTCCCTCCTCGACATTCTGATCTCTGCTTCCCATTGATCCTGGCCTGAACTGTTTATTCCCTGGTGATTCTACCTTGTATTTCTCTGACCGCTGCTCCCCTGTGGCCCCTTGCTACCTTCCTGCCATAGGCTCCCAGCCCCAAACCTTACAAAACTAAATAACAAAGAAACAGACAACACACATTTTGTATTTTTCTGACGCATTCTTTACTGGTCACTGCCTTTAACAATGTGTAACTATAAACCTCTTTAGTTTCTTAAAGATGGTTATTAGTGATTAGATGTATTCAAGACATCTTCAAGATAAAAAAGCAATAGTCTATTGAAAGAAGTTGTGGGTTATATTTTCTACTCATTGAACTCTCATGCAGCTGAAGTTGTACAACTAAGATATTAACAGACACAGATTTTTCAGTGTAGTTTGAAGGACGTGTGTGGGTAGCAAATATACATTATAATACTGAATACAAGAACCCATTAGTGTTATTATCATGGTTTATTTATGGGGTATCTGACAATACATATCTTTATGTGACAATAGCTGCATATGTTGCAAAATTGCATAGGTTTAATAAATAATGGTAGCATAAGTCAGAATGAAATCTTTTTTTATTGTTAAAGAATTGTGTAACAGTGGTGACAAACTGGTAAACAGAACAGTGCTGACAATTATGAAATGCATAGACGTTCAATACACTGGGTGAGGAGTGCACCTTTTGCCGCAGTGGATGTATTATATTGAATAAACCGTTCATTCAGCCACACACAGTGTCTGGAATTTTTTATTTTTACCCATGCTGCCATCCAATCATCCTGTACTTATCCTGCATACGTCTTAGCCCGACGGAAGTGCAGGGAGGATGAGTCAGCTGGGTCAGAGAAGTGGGAGGTCGCCTATACGAAGCCTGACAGTGTATATGCGCCTAACGATGTGCTGAAAATCTCCATAACTCTAGTCTCAAAAATTGTCACTAGATTGTGAAAAGGTTCAATTGATATTCTAAATAAGATCATAGCAGTTGCACATTTTAATTTTTTATTCTACTTTTTGCTGGTTAGTCCAATTTGTGTATATAGATCTCTGTGTCAGTCTCTAATCACTTTGGGTCATTTTAATAGCTGACAAACTACTCAGAATAGTTTCTTTTGAACATCACAAACACAGAGATCAGCTAAAGTTCCAGATCAATATTATGTTTTACACTGAACAGCCAAAACATTACTGCTGACAGGTGGCAAGTCGGCGGAGGCAGTGTGATGCTTTGGGCAATATTCTGCTGGGAAAACTTGGGTCCTGCCATTCATGTGGATGTTACTTTGATGTTACGTAATACCTAACTAAGCATTGTTACAGACCATGTACACCCTTTCCTGGAAACGGTATTCCCTGATGGCATTGGCCTCTTTAAGCAATATAATGTGCCCTGCCACAAGCAAAAATGCTTCAGGAGTGGTTTGAGGAACACAACAACAAGTTCAAGGTGTTGACTTGGCCTCTAAATTCGCCAGATCTCAATCCAATGGATCATCTCTGGGATGTGCTGGACAATCAAGTCCAATCCATGGAGGCCCCACTTCGCAACTTTCAGGACTTAAAGGATCTGATTCTAATGTCTTGGTGCCAGATACCACAACACACCTTCAGAGGTCTAGTGGAGTCCATGCCTCAACGGGTCAGAGTTGTTTTGGCATTAAAAGGAGACTTACACAATTATTTTACCAGAAAGGATAAGTTAAGAAAAAGTTAAACATGCCCACAGATATTAAATTTCTTATCATTTAATCTATTTTGTCAGCTTGTGGAGGATAAATTCAAAGAGAAGCAACATTGGCTTACATAAAACGTCCCAATTAGTGTTGAGCGAACCCGGACCGCACTGTTCGGGTTCGTACTGAACATTACGGTTTTTGGACCCCGGACCCGAACACGGACATTTCACTGTATGTTCGGGTTTGTGTTCGGGTTTTGGCGATTTAATGGCGCATTTTGAAAGGCTGCAGGGCAGCCAATCAACAAGTGTTTGACTGGTTTGCCCTTAGAAGCCATCACTGTTATTGGCCAGTGCAGCATAAGACGAGGTTTTTTTCAGAGCAAATGCTCTGAAAAATACCCCTCATCTTACATTCGAGGTCGTTTTATAATCTGACCTCAAATCGAGGTTAGACTATAAGACATGGATCCAGGTCCCCCGCAGAGCTGCAGGGGACCTGGATCCCCCTCTCTAACAGCAGGGGAATGTCTGCGCGATGAGCCCGGCACGACTGCCGGGTCTTCTATGATGAAGCCGGGCTCATCGTGCAGACATCCTCCGCTGCCCCGCTAGCCACCAGGAGAATCGGGCAGCTGGGGGATGTCTGCACGATACGTGCAGACATCCTCCATGCTGCCCGACACTTCCGTCTATTATGACGGACAAGCTGTCCTTCATAATAGACGGAGGTGTCGGACAGCATAGAGGATGTCTGCACGTATCGTGCAGACATCCCCCGGCTGCCCCCACTAGCCACCAGGGAAAGAAACAAGGTGAGGGGGAGGAAGGGGACACACACACACAGACAAGGGGAGGGAGGGGGAAGAGAGAAAAGGGGAGGGGGGATAGAGAGAGACAAGGGGGGATAGAGAGAGACAAGGGGAGGGGGAAAGAGACGAGGGAGTTGGAGAGCAAGAGAGACAACGCTGGGGGGGGGGAGGGGAAGAGAGGCCACATTGGCACATAAAAGGAAATAAAAACAAGAAATGCATTTGTATAATATCAATTTTTTATTAAATATTAAAAAGCAATTTACATATATACAAGTTAAACTTTTTTTTCCTATAGGGTAGTCTTATATTCAGGCTTTTTTTTTCCCTAAAGGATTATACAAAGTTTGAGGGGGTCGTCTTATAATCGAGCAAATACAGTATAACCTGGAGTCACGTACACGCACATTACATGAGCTCTTCTTAGTGTAGGGAGAGGATGCTGCAGATGTGAGGGACAGATTAAAAAAAATTCTGGTGTTGAATCTGCAAACTACAGCGATTATTCAAATTACAGTGATTATTTTAGTGGGTGCAATACTACATATTTGTACCCTGCCCTGAGCCCAGTGCCACAGAGAGTGCAGTGCACTTGCAACTGCATGTGTGCCAGGCACATGACTTTAATACTGTTCTTTTAGCTCAGTGGGCAACATCTAGGCATATTTAAATACTGCAATTTGTTGGTGTTAAATATTACATTTGCGTCCTGCACTTCATATCTGAGAGTCAAATAGAACCGTCAAATACTGTGCTTACAGCGCACTTTGAAAAATTCTAATTGTTTTGGGTGCTAAATAATACATTTGCGTCTTGCGGTGCACTTCATATCTGAGAGTCAAATAGAACAGTCCAATACTCTGCTTACAGCGCACTTTGAAAAATTCTAATTGTTGTGCTAAATAGTACATTTACGGCCTGCACTTCATATCTGAGAGTCAAATAGAACAGTCCAATACTCTGCTTACAGCGCACCTTGAAAAATTATAATTGTTGTGCTAAATAGTACATTTGCGTCTTGCGGTGCATTTTTTGCAGTCCAATAAACAAAAAAATTACAAATAATAAAACTGTGTTGGCTACCTCCTCCTCCTCCTCCTCCAGCTCCGCTTCCACGTACACCGCCACGGTCACCGCCTCCTCAGCCTATGGGTCATTTAGTATAAACTGAAAGAGAATACCCTGCACTCCAACCCTCTCAAATGGATAATTCTGTTGATCCTCCTGGCAGCCAAACTTTAGATTTAGATTTATGTTCTTCCAAAACTAAAATCAAAGATTCCATCTAGTGCTATTTTATGGCTCAGCTGTATTTGTAATTTGTATGTATTTGATGTTATTTTAAGTTATTTCCCTATCCACATTTGCTTGCAGGGCACTTGTCCTACTCTTACCCACATTTTACTTCCTTTTGCAGCCCTCTAGCCGTTTTCATTACTTTTTTAGAGGCATTTTAGTGGCCAAAAGTTTGTGTCCCCTTTGACTTCAATGGGGGTCGGGTTCGCGGTCAAGTTCGAGCACGGACCCGGACATTTTTGCGAAGTTTGGTCGAATCTGCCGAACCTGAACATCCAGGTGTCCGCTCAACTCTAGTCCCAATTTGTTCTGTTACATGATGAGTAACATTATTAAGTGTTGTATGACATGAAACATTTGTTGGAATGTTGATCATTATTGCTGTGTGACCAAAGTGTTTGTAAGGATTATGTTCTAATAATGCAAGAAGAGCATAGCATTTTACATATGGTTTAACAAATAAAATGCACACTCAGTCAGGGCCAATACAGTATAAGTCTGTTGAGCTTATTTATAAATGTCAATTCTGGAGCTTCCAAAAGTGGAGCAATCACCATGGAAACCAATGGAATGTTCCTGCTGTTTAGTCCACTTTTAGAACTTTGCCCCAGATTGGACTTATGTAAATAACCCTCTTTGTTTCTCAATTATCCCCAGTAGGCAGATAGTTACTTGGGTGCTTTCCTGAAGCAAAGACGATTCTCTGCTTGGTTGCGTAGAAACAGATTGTAATGGCAGATGGGCCCACAACCTTATGCTCAGTGTAGGCCAGTGCTTCCTAACCGGGGGGGTATGTGATGTTGCCAGAGAGACGTGAGTAATTGAAGCAGATCATCCGTGTGTTTATACAATATACTTTATTGTTCCAGTACTAACAGTACAAAGAACAAGAGGTCACCCGCTAAGACTTGACATGTTTTTAAAGGATCACTACAACTTACATAAGATGTAACTAGATGCAGCATTGTCCAAAATCTTCCAGCCAGTCTCACTTTACAACTGTTGCCAAAGCCTGTATGATGATGTCATAAGATCATCCCCTGCTCTCTTACTGGCTCCTGTGTATCATTAGGGCAGGAGTAAGTGGCTCTGTACAACTTTTTTTTACTGCTTTCCAACACAAAGAGAGGAGATTAACCTGATCAAACTGGATCATAATTCTGCCCCCTTGTGATGTTACATTACCCTCCAATTCAATGCATTTATATACATATTTTACAAAATGGCTGCGCCCAGTCACACTTGTTTAGTCACATATTTTATTAAGTAGTCACATAACAAAAACAAAAGACATATCTGAAATCAACAATACAAAATTAAAAAATAAATAAACCCTTTTCATTTTTTGGTGGGAGTGACTCTTTAAGGACACTAATGGTATGAAATTCTGAAGAGGTGGTGCTAGAAAATATAATATATGTCTTTAAAAGGGGCCTGGGATAATTCTTTTTAATGAGGCAGAACATAAAGGCCTATGTATATTAGTATAGGCATCCATATTTATTTTGTGCTTGTTGATCCAAGGAGAAATCTGATGTGAAATTTCTGGAATAAGGTTTTTTTTTTTTTAATTCTTTTGGATTAAAAGCGGTAAACAAGGATCAGGAAAAGGGTTGAACTTAATGGAGGCAAGTCTTTTTTTCAACCTAAACTACTATATAACTATATAACTATATGTAACTATGGCTAAGAGCAAATAAGTCTTGGAACCTGGAGAGGGGACAAGAGGAAACCTTTTTTTTTAGGAATTCCTTATCAGGGTTTCTACTTCCTCCACTGGACACAGTATTTTCTCACATTAGCTCTTTGCCTCCTTTCGGTGTGGGCTTTACAGAGAATTCTGTTTAAGAACAGAAAAAATACAATATAATTTAAACATCATTTAAATTGATGACTGATTTAATATTGATTTTATCATCATATTTAAGGGACCCAGTGATACTAATTTAATACTATATTGGGAAGTATTTCCTGTACCATTGTTTTTCATGCCATATAGCACTTGAGACTACTGGCACTTAACCCTTTCGTGACGTTAGGACGTACTATGCCGTCCTGACTTTAAGTGCCTTAAAGTCGTTAGGACGGCATAGTACGTCCTGTACTAAACAGCTCATCGCGGCTCCCCGCGATGAGCTGTTTTCGGATCCCGCTGCAGGCACTTACAGCGGGATCCCACCTGTCAGATGAGGCCACTTTGAGTGGCTTCAGTCTGACGGAAAATGTAGCTGGTACTCAAAGCGAGCACCGGCTACATTTTGCTAAATCGCGCTGTGCCTGAACTTCCGGGTTTGGGCACGCCTCCGTGACGTCACACGTGACGTCCGGAGGTCTCGCAATTTTTTGGCAGGGGCCTGCAGGGTCTATTAAGACCCTGATCTGGTCTCTGCCAGAGTGTTCGGTGATCGGTAGCCAGGAACAAATCTTGACGTTTAGGAAAAAAATATTGCTTTACAACTGGATCTACTAAGTATTGATTAATCTGGCCTGAAATTCAGCTACTCAGTATAATTATGCTTCATTACAGCATGTAATATACTGCATACTATTTTTTACCCTCTGCTTGTTTTGGACCAGATCCTTACCCACACTTGAGGGTCACCCTAAAGCCAAACCTGACCTACTTTACAAGGTCACCCTGATACTGTTAAGGCAAAGGGAGCCAAATTACATAGGGCTGCAGGGAAGGAATCTGTCTGTGTTGCAAGATGCCAAACCTCAAGTGGGTAAAAAACACAAGTTTGCTTTGTACTCTATAGCTGCTCTTGTACATGCCCTTTAGTGCGGATTCCTGCAGGGATGTACAGGAAACCGACAAATGGTCAAATGGTCTTTACCTTCTCCAGTTATTCTCTGTTAGAACCTTGATTTTTGTTTCACTACTATAAAAAATAATGAATTTAAGAAATGCAAGTTATTTCTACATTTAAGGTGCTGTTCCACTTAGCAAGATAAGCTAAAGAAACAGATCTAACAATTTTTGTTTTGTTTCCTAATGCACCCTATCATATTAAAAATAAATAAAATGGTATAGAAAGGTTTCTTAGCAACAGAGTCCTGCCAGTCACACAAAGCCCTCCTCTATCGGTGACATTACTGCAAGGAGAACTCCTATAACCCCCTCCCATCTGTCACCCCATGCTAGTGCAAAACTCCATCAATGCTTTCCCAATGAGAGTGTTTTATCTGATGAATCTGTGTTATCAGCCTCACATGATATAAATATATATCTATACCTGTGTGATATGCCAGAGGAATCAGCATGATATGGTATTATATCGCACCTCATGTCTAGCACATAACACCAGATCACAAGCATGATATCAGTGGCACATAAAACCATACATCCCCCATCCCCCTAACTGCCATGATACAGTCCCAATTTGGGAAGGTCTTTCCTGCTTTTTGGGTCAAAGGTAGAACTCGACAGGATCCGGGACGACTGTCCAGTAGCACTAGCTCTGTCAGTTTGAGTGACAGCACCAATATGCATGTACAGTAGCACTGACACTTAGCTTCACAAGCTCCGCCCCCCTGGTGTCCTAATTTGCTAGGGGTATAGGACTAATAAAAGTATTTAGAAAATTGTGCAGACAAGATGGGCCGAATGGTTCTTAACTGCCGACACCTTCTATGTACCATATGTCATATGATGCCTCAAAGCACATAGAAGGCACATCACATCATCACAAGTATGTCCTACCTCAGTGAAAGCAAATCACACCAAATAAACACACAAACACAGAGCTCCTGCCTCCCAGACCTGGTACTGGGTTCACTACACTTTATTTTTCTTTTCTACATAGGTGCTTGTGTAGCGTGCAGATGAATGATAGCAATATGCTTGGCTAAACATCGTGGGGATTGTATTACAAAAGTGCTTAAAAGCCAAAGGTCACTTAGCTTAGGAAATGTTGAGCATCATGGGCAATGTAGTCCACAACAGCCTGTGATAATTCTTCCTTACCTATGCAGTAATATCCCTGTTTGCGCTAAGCGAAGGTATCATGCTGGATCAGTAATATATAACCCCTTTAGTTTTTCTACTTTAATTCTATTCTGGTTACACACTAGAGAGACTATGATAAACATGCAGTGATGGAAGCTCAAAGGAAATTCCAGCTAATTATTAATGAATGCCTCACGGACAGCCTTGTCATCCAAATTTCATCCTTTGACCACATTTGACATAAGCTTCACAAAATCTGAAAATACAAACTGACCGTTGTGTATGTAGATTCCGGGCAGGATGTTTGCCCATTGGGCAGTATCTGTTTGCCCATTAGGCAGTATCTTCACGCACTGTGCAGTGAATCCAGGCCTGCAGAGATTCTACAACGGTTTTCATATCTGAGAATCAAATTAAAGATACTCCACATTTCTGCTAGCCATACCTTACTGCTGTAATCATTCAGTACACCCCTGCAGCATCTATCTAAGTAAGAAATGTCTTCTGTCCTATCTAGTCACTTCTTTCAGTTCAGTTTTACAGGGCTTCCTTCGAGCTGTCCCTATGTCTCTGGACGTACCCCTGCAGAATATTCATATATCACCTCTGTCCTCCCTATCTTTAAAAAGTTACTTAAAACTCACCTTTTCAAGGTATTTTGCAACTCCGTAGCCTAGAACATATCATATGTCTTCAAGCTGACACAGCCCTCCGCATGCATCTTCTGCCACCTTCCTTTTAGTTTTTATGGACAAGGTCTGCATCTTGGGTCCCTTAGGTTGCTAGGTGTCCAGTTTTAACCTGAATGGATTTGCATTGCTCTCTATGGAATATTGCTGTGATGTTTTTGTGTATTGTTCAGTGTTTTCGGTAGAACCATGAGGATTCCTATTAGACATGTGCATTCGTTTACGGACGAATGCATTTTCGTCCGAAAATAGCATTTTCGTCCATTCGTCCGAAAAACGAATAACGAAAATGCTAAGCTAACGAAAGCCGAATGAACGAATGGTTAATAAACGAAAATCATTCGTTCATTCGTCCATTCGTAGTACGATTGCATTCTATAAGCCGAAATAGAGTCGGTTTATAGAATACAATAGCATAGTACACTTACATTCCATAAACCGACATAATGAACGACTTTCGGTTTATGGAATGCATGTAAGTCTATTGGCATTCTATAAACCGAACGTTCGGTTTATAGAATAGCAATAGGATTAAATGTATTCCATAAGCCGAACGTCTATAAACCGAACGTTCGGTTTTTAGACTTTCGGCTTATAGAAAACATGTAGTACTATTGCTTTTATATGAACCCAACGAGAGCCCCATTCATAAGAATTTCTTATGAATGGGGCTCTCGTTCGGTTTATAGAAAGCCAATAGTATTACACGTATTCTATAAAACGAACGAATAAAACGCAACGAAACTAAAATAATGAACGAATTTCGTCTGAAACGAATGCAGTAATGAACGAAATTCGTTTTAGACGAAATAAATAAATTTTCGTCCGAATGGACGAAAACGAAACGAACATGCACATGTCTAATTCCTATATGTTCTACTCAATAAAGAGAGAACTGCAGGGAACTGAGATGGGAATGTCAAACTTTAGCCCAAAATAACTGATTTAGAATAATTATCCAATGCAGCTGAATGGGAGCATTTTTCCAACTGCGCTAATTTGGCCTTAAATATCAATTTCCAATCTCAGTTCCCTGCAATTCTTTCTTTATTGAGTAGACTCTTAGTTGCCCTCAAGTTTCCACTTGATTGTAAGCCTGCGAGCAGAGCTGTTCCTACCTGCTGACTTGCCCTGTCCCTGCCCATCTATGATGAGACGCTGACAGCAGAGAAACAGATCATTCATTGTCCTTCAAAGGTTAGTACTGATGCCGAGGGAATTCCAGCAACTACTACAAATGTGGAACAAACTGGAACTTTATGAATGTGATTTTCATTGCAAATGTCTATTTTTCTCTTACAGGAGGTCAAAAAAAAGCATGACAAAGGTATGGAGAATTAACACACCCTCCCCCAAGAAAAGACATGGACAACAAACTGCATTGATAAGGTCACAGTATTTATTTAGAAATACTGCAACAAAGATTTTATATTTTTATCAGAAAGTTAAAAATTTGAACTCATACAAAAAAACGTAAACACGTATTCCATGTGGTAAAAGACACCATCATATTAACTACAGGCATGTATATGCCACTAAGCGGTAGCATATCTAGGACTGGGTACTCGAGGATCGGACGTAGGCGTCACCAAAATATCTGGCTACCGGCGTCGCTGCCCCTGCATGGTAGCCGTCTGATATTCACTCCCCAGGGACCAGCCCATGGGGAGCCCGTGCAGATAGCTACCAGAGCTACTGCCTCCCGGGTTGGCCATACCCAAGACAGCCAACCCCCCTGCACTGACGCCAGAACTCGGGTGCCTCCTGCCAACACGGCATCTGACATAGACAAAGTGGGCAGGGTGGGAGGGAACTGGTTTCTTTAATGTAGAAAAGAGGCTGGGCAAAACCTCAGCAAGGGTTTATAAAGGTTTTGCAGAACCTACCAAGGTGGAGGAACAACCGCCCATGAATGGCAATAACTGACTAACAGGCTTGTGATGAGGCTGCATCACCAACCTGTTGTCATGCTGCCCTTTCATATATTTTAATATTACAGGCCATTTCTATTCAAATCCTGCCTTACTATATGGTGAAAGAATGATATTATCATCCAGATCTTTGATTATAAAAAGCTATCTGTCATGTACAAATAACACGATAACACCTTTTTCTAATAAAGCATGGCATAGAATCTCTGTTTGGTGAAGCAAACTATAAAGATGATGACAAACAGATAAGGTATTTTACCAGTATGGAGGCAGTCAGTGGTGTATCTTGATTTTGTGCTGCCCTAGGCAGACAAAATCCGGGCACCCCCCTACCCAAGCTGCACACCCACGTTATACACCTAAGACATGCCCCATCATTCAGACTCACATCAAGCTTACACTCCCATCACACTCAGTCACACACTCCTACTCCCATCACACTCAGTCACACACTCCTACTCCCATCACGCACACTCTGACTCCCATCACACTCAGTCACACACACTGTCTCCTATCACACACACTCTGACTCCCATCACACTCAGTCACACTGTCTCCCATCACCCACACTCTGACTCCCATCACACTCAGTCACACACAGTCTCCCATCACACACACTCTGACCCCATCACACTCAGCCACACACACTGTCTCCCATCACACACACTCTGACTCCCATCACACTCAGTCACACACTGTCTCCCATCACACACACTCTGATTCCCATCACACTCAGTCACACACACTGTCTCCCATCACACACACTCTGACTCCCATCACACTCAGTCACACACACACACACAGTCTCCCATCAGCACTTACCTTTCCCTGGTGGCAGGCAGCATGGTCCCTCCATGCTGTTCGGCTTCCCGGCGTTTGTGCCGACAGGTCACGTGACCGGGCGCGCGTATGACGTCAGCGCGCCCGTCACGTGACTGTCGGCACTTCCGTGTCGGCACACTGCACGGGGAGCCGAACAGGCAGCACGGAGGTTTCTCTGTGCTGCCTGTTCGGCTCCCCGTGCAGCCTGGCAGGCAGAGCGTTGGTGAGGGGGGATCTTCCGATCTCCTCTCACCTCCGTCTCTGCCTGCAAGCGCGGTGGGGGTTTTTTTTATTTTTTTTTAAAGGGCCACATTTTTTTTTTTAATTTTGTAATTTTTTTTTTTTCAGTGCTGGGGGGCGCTGCCGCCCCCCAAAATTTGCCGCCATAGGCATCCGCAGCAATACAGCACTGGAGGCAGTAGCAAAGCCAGTATTTGTTTTGATGAAAAGGTGCCAACCCTACAAACACCCCCCCCCCCCCCCAAGAGATGACATCAATACCACACAGTGATAAGTGTGTTTCAACACAGTAAAGGAAGAGAGTATATTTAAACGAAGAAAAACTACTACAACTAGAGGACATAGGCTTAAATTAGAGGGGCAACGATTTAAAAGTAATATCAGGAAGTATTACTTTACTGAGAGGGTAGTGGATGCATGGAATAGCATTCCAGCAGAAGTGGTAGAGGGAAACACAGTGAAGAAGTTTAAGCATGCATGGGATAGGCACAAGGCTATCCTAGATATAAGATAGGGAACTGGGGACTAATAAAAGTATTTAGAGAATTGGGCAGACTAGATGGTCCGAATGGTTCTTATCTGCCGACACATTCTATGTTTCTATGTGTTACTCAGTAATGTCATTTCAAAATCCTGCAGTATTATTGCCTCCATAGATTTATCATTAGCCTCAAGCCAAATTTGCATTTCTATTTGCGATATCTACAACTGATGCGATTTTTCAACTAAACACAACTTATTTTCTGCAGACAGTTGTCCTTTAATTTATATATTTTCTGCCGATTTTGCAGGAAGAGGGTTCATACTAAGTGTTCATGTACCTTAATATGAACTTGAATTCACAGTTTAGTTGTTTTCACTTGAAGTCCTTGGTGGCACCAGACGCGACACCTTTTACGTCCTATGTTTAAATGAGCTTAGAAATCGATCAACAATCTCTTTCTTCACTCAGCAGGTGTTGCTGAAATGAGGCATTAATCTGCTGCCCAGGTGCCATGCTGTGAGCAAGAGCTTCGGAAACAATCTGTGATCACTTCTGTCTCTCTCTGGGAGTGTTGCTTGCCTGTCTCCTGAGGCATTCAGCATCATTCAA
Source organism: Pelodytes ibericus (assembly GCA_036172795.1). NCBI lineage: Eukaryota > Metazoa > Chordata > Amphibia > Anura > Pelodytidae > Pelodytes > Pelodytes ibericus. The sequence goes on along the minus strand of CM069859.1, from coordinate 42,065,240 downwards.
ATAAAAATAAAACATATAGCTTTAGTTAGAAGAACAAGGATCACAAAAGCGCACAGTATACTGGACAGCTTCTAGGGCTGTGTATTAATTTTTATTTTTTTAGAAAGTGTTTTACCAGGAAGAATACATTGAGATTTCTCTAGTTTTCAAGTATGTCCTGGGGACCCAGTCCAGAATGGAATTACACAAAGTTACACATTTATTCGAAGGAGAACATACAGGTTAATTCATTATTAATATAAAAAAGGAACAACATGTACAATATACAAAAGGAGTTTGTAAACTAATAACAGGTACCATCTGTTTTGAGGATTTGGGAGACACTAATTTTCAGGGATTTTAGACTAGATGATGATTTGGCACTCTGCTTGCCCAATCCCATTTTCTACAGAACTAGGGTTAGAGTTAGGGTAGGATTAGGTTTAGAGTTTGGGTTCAAAGGTCACTGTAGGAGAAAATGGTTAGGAAAAGGCATTGCACGACTTCCAGGTATTGCCCTTTAACTTGCAAAAAACAACAGAAAAACATGAAAACATTGGAGAGTCAACTAGAAGAGAGAATTTCAGGGAATCGAGATGGGTATTTTAAACTTCAGGTCAATGTAGCCGATTGGAAAAATCCTCCCATTGGAGAATTTTTCCAACTTGGTTGCATTGGCCTACAATTTAAATTTTCCATCTCAATTCCCTCCAATTCTCTCTCTATTGAGTAGACACTTAAGTATTTCTAAACTCAGGACAAACATTAGAATTGATCTAACAGGTTATTTTTTTTCATTATTTGGTAGATTTTTAAAATGTATTTTTTTATATGGTTAATTATATGATATGGTCAAACAGATGGTATCCAATGAATGCACTTCTTGTGCAGATTAAAACAATATATAATATGATGTGTGGGTACATTAAATGAGAAAGATGAAAATTACAGCTAAACACAAATGCCTCCAAAGGTAAAACAACCTTTGTCACGGTCAGGGTTCTACCCTGACCTGACTCATGCATTTAAAAGTCATTATTTATGTGCTTGCATACCTCCAGCCGCCTGTAGAGGCCTCCCTACCTTACTTTGCTTGTATTTCTTTCCTGATGTTTGGTGTCAGGTGGGCCCATTACCTTTTGCAACACACCCAAGTTAAATAGCTGCAGCTTTGCATTGAAGTTGGATGCCTGACTTCTGAGAACTGCTGCTTCTGTTCCTGATCCTCTGCATAAAGCTCATTTGAATTGTGACCCTGTACAGGAACTGGGAATCTGAACATGATCGGCTCAACCAGACTACTGGATGTTTTTCAGCATCTCCTAAGAGCCTCTGGCTAAAGCAAAATTTATTCAGCTAAGTTGCTCCCTTAAAGTCACCCTTCTCATTCCTCTCCCTCTCTAGGGTGCACCTCCTACTTAGCTACCCTGCTAAGTCATTACCCTCTCTAGGGTGTTCCTCCTGTTTAGCTACCCTTCTTAGACCTCACCCTCTCTAGGATGTTTCTCCAGTTTAGCTAGCCTCCTCAGGACTCACCCTCTCTAGGGTGTTTCTCCTGTTTAGTTTGCCTCCTCAGGCCTCACCCTTACCTCAGGCCTAGGGTTGCCACCTGGCCGGTATTTTACCGGCAGGCCGGAAAAAAATTGGCATCAGGCCAATGTTTAGTCTATGGAGACAGTACCAAGGCTGGTATTTTTTTGAAGAAAATGTGGCAACCCTACTCAGGCCTCACCCTTACCCAAGGGTGTTGCTAGGTCTTCGGATGATCTGGGGCTAGAGCCCAGATGAGCTCGGTCACACACACGCCGTCTCTCTCCGTCTCTCTTTCTCACACATACCGTCTCTCTCTCTTTCTCACACACACCGTCTCTCTCTCTTTCTCACACACACCGTCTCTCTCTCTTTCTCATACACACCGTCTCTCTCTCTTTCTCACACACACCGCCTCTCTTTTTCTCACACACACCCTCTCTCTCTTTCTCACACACACACCATCTCTCTCTCTTTCTCACACACCGTCTCGTTCTCATACACTCACACTGTCTCTCTATCTCTCACACACAACGTCTCTCTCTTTCTCACACACAGACACCCGAGACACCCGAGACACACACACAGATACACTTATGCAAACACCCTTACACACACACTTACGCAAACACCCTTACACAAACACATAAGCAAACACCCTTACACACATACACACACGTAGACACCCAGACGCACACACGGAGACACCCACACACACACATTGAGACACCCACACACACTCAGACACACTGAGACACCCACACACATTCACACACACTGAGGTTCCCACACACATCCACACACATTGAGACACACACAGTTTCACACATTGAGACACCCAGACACACGGAGACACCCAGACACAAACTTACACACATTGAGACACCCAGACACACACTGAGACACCCAGACACACACTTACACACATTGAGACACCCAGACACACACTGAGACACCCAGACACACACTTACACACATTGAGACACCCAGACACACACTGAGACACCCAGACACACACTTACACACATTGAGACACCCAGACACACACTGAGACACCCAGACACACACTTACACACATTGAGACACCCAGACACACACTGAGACACCCAGACACACACTTACACACATTGAGACACCCAGACACACACTGAGACACCCAGACACACACTTACACACATTGAGAAACCCAGACACACACTTACACACATTGAGACACCCACACACACACTGAGACACCCAGACACACACTTACACACATTGAGACACCCAGACACACACACCTAGACACCCACACACAGTCACACATTTCTTCTATTTTTTTTTTTTTTTACTTACCTTACAGTTGGTCCATTATCCAGGATCTTCTGCCGTATGTCACCAGACATCCGGTGAGCAGCTCTCACAGTGCGACGGGGGCGGAGCTTGCACCGCTGTGGTCTCTATGGCCAGGAGGTGCGGTCACCGCAGGCACATGCCTGTGGGCCACAACTCGAGGAGTAGAGGCTAGGGAGAGAGCTCCCTATAGTAGCCTCTCCTCCTGATTGGCCCACACCCCCGCGTGAGGTTAATTCTCCGATTCTGGGACCATGTCCCAGATGGAGGAAAGCTCATCGGGGGATATTTTTTTTTTTTTAAACAGTTATAGCCCTGGAATTTTGGGGCTAAAGAATACTTTAGCCCCAGAGTCTCCATTCGGGGCTATGAAGGGGGGACTCTGGGCTATAGCCCCAGTAGCCCACCCCTAGCGACGCCTCTGCCCTTACCTCAGGCCTCACCCCTTGTTTTACGCTCTCTACCCCTACCCCTACCTCTGACACACACTTAGATACAATCACACTTGCATAAACACACTTACATACAGTCACTCATGCACAAACAGAGATAAAACGAAGACGCTTGCACTCCTATTATCCGGTAAAAAAGTAGTAGAATTTTTATTTAAGTGGATCAACCGATGGTTGAAACAAATACAGAACAAGGGGAAAAAATAAAAAATCACCTTATGCATTTTGTGCTGACTGGCACTTAATCATAGGCTTGTGTGCACAAACACACTTGCATACACACAGTACCTGCCCAACCACACAGTTTTTCTTTTTTCTTTTTGATCAGGGCTGAGATCTTCAAACCCCTCCTCCGCTTCTCAATGTGTGAAGTGCACGCTGCTGGTCTGCTGCTCCCCTCCATCTGACTCTTACGCTGACCTCACGTGCAGGGTAGAGGAGGGGTTGTGAGAACAGGACTGAGGATCTATGTGCAGGGAACTGTGTTCCCTGACGCTTTTTCCCGTGCGGCCAGCAGTGCTGATGAGCTCACGCAGGCTGCACCTCGATGCCCGGCTGGCTGCATTTGGCCCGCATGTTGGACGTCCCTGGAATATAGGAAGAAAACATACTAACAGCTTTACTGTGATTTTAATATACACAAAGTTTTTTACGATATGCACCACAATTATTTGTCTATTAATATTGTACCTTGTGAAATGGATTTTTAAATGTACCAATATTCTTATTTGAACTTTATTTTTATCAATTCCTGCCATTACTCTACCCTTATGCCCTTCATGCTAGCGCTCCCACCAATATTTTGTACTTTAAATCCTGGGGTTAGCCTCTGTTCTTTGTGCTTTTGTTCGTCTTAGCATATATATTTGCATATTTAAAGAGCCATTGAACTATTTTTCTTGTGCTTCTGTTATAGAATAATATCAGCCTTTATGAGCAGCAGGGCTAAGTGTAAGGTTAACATAGACGTTGCATAACATTTTCAACCTTTTTCTTTTTGTCAAAGAAGTTAAGAAAAAACCCACTTTATTCGCTATGTGATGTGTACACTGTAATGCTCGTTTTGTGTGTGCTCTTTATCTCATCACGTATTGATTAGTAGTTTATTTTCATTTGAACATTACATGTACTGCTTCTATTCTCAATGAGATAAATGGACATTGATTAAGTCTTGAAGACGTCGCCTTTAATCTGTAAAAAGGGCTAACAGCCTATCAAAACAATTATTTATTTGAAGAGGCAACTGCTAATAGACATTGTGTCTAGTTTGTAGGCCACAAATGCTCCCTGTTTCACAGAAATCCCCCATGTCAAATATTTGTCCTCTCTGTTTAACTGTTCCCCCCAATCAACCCTTCCTCACTTAGGAAAATTATTATCTCCCCACTTGCATCCCTCCTCTAAGCCCCCCAAATTGATTTAAATCATTTCACCCTCATCTTCTTGTGTACCTCTGGCACAAGATCTTCCTGTTGCTCCTCACATCCATGGCCATGCTTTTGAAACAGTGCTGAAGGGAAAGAAACCCAGGTGAGCCACAACCATGTACACCAATAATAAAATGTAAAAAAAATGTGATTTAGACATACACATATGGAGTAGTATGCAGTATACATATCTAGGAAGGAAAGAAAAAAGATCACATGGGACAATATCTCAAACGAAACTGTATAGTGTGTTAGCGCAGCATGCTCAATGTATGAGCTCAAACCGAGACCCCTGGGGTTTCTGCAGGTCACCTCTTCAATGACTCAGAAAGGAGACAGGAGAGGTAGATACATTTATTACAGACAAAAAAGTAATAACAATCCTTACATATAGGATCAGAGGTTGTGGCTCAAAGCCCTTGCTCCCACCGTCCCTGCCGGTGAAAAGTAACAGATGTTCGGCAGCAATGTAATGATGAGGTTTTAAACGAGTCAAAATGGCACTAGAAAGTTCATATCCGTCCACACAATGTGTTTCACCAGTTTGCTGGCTTCATCTGCTACTTTATTTTCTCTAATCTGACACACTAGATCACCTGATTAAAGGACAACTGTAAAAAAAAACAAAATAAAACTAATGTTTATATGAAAGATAGCAGTTATTGATTCCTAAGGATGAGGAGTCGAGTGTGAGGGGCGGAGCCGTGCATGAGAGGAGGAGCCTGGTGCTAGACTTCCACTGATGCGCCCTTGTCAGGCAAATCGCCTGGGTGCGGTGCACCCTGTGCACCCGCCTAGGATCGGTCCTGTTTACGAGTGCAATCAGGTGCTGTGGGTGCAATGGAAAGATGGAGAGGAAGGAAATGAAAAAAGGAATGCATTTTTAAAAAAAATTATTTTATTAGCTGATAACAATACCTTACCACCTCTTGTGACTGGCTGGTTGGGGTCACACCATGGGGAGTATACTGCTTTCTAACTGACCCATACAAACATACTGTTTTTATTTTATAGAATAGTTGGATTATTAGTTTGTTATTTTAATACTGGGTTTAATAAAATGATTTTGTTTTTTTTGGCTCGTAATTAAATTTAACACGGCATTATATATGTTTGCGTGTGGTGTACCATGGAATTCTGAGAAAAGCTTTGGTGTGCAGTGGGTGGGTAATGGTTTAGAAGCCCTAGTTTAGAGGACAAAGCGTATATTATTTGTTTAACTATTATTTTAATATTTTATAAATTAAAAGTGTTTTATCTAGTGTTTTACATTTGTGTTAACATCTCTAATTTCAATTAAATATTATTTTTAGTACATTCCTTGGTAATTTATATTGCTGCAAAATTATTGCATTGACATTGTCGTTAGGTAGATTTGCATGTCTTTTTTTTTACATTGCAATTGCAAGTCCTTTGGGTGCATAGTTGGTGCAATGGCACGTTTTCATAATTTTAATAATTGATGCAGTGACCAACTATTTTCGCATCAATATTGGTGCTCTGGCATGTTCATGTCTCTTCAATATTGGTATGGTGTCATGGGTGCAAAGTGAGTGCAATCGGAAGTCCTTTGGCTGCAAATTGGTCAAAATGGCAAGTCTTAGGTGTGCTTCATGGATTAAATGGTATTATGTATACAATTTAGGTGCAAAACAAAGTCATATGGGTAAAAACAAATATTAATTCAGAATTGCGGCAAAGAGTTCTGAAGATGTTCAACATCACTCAAATAAAGAAGATCAAAGGGATCTCCAAAATGTCGGCTCCCTGGCAAAGAGATCTGCAGAGTGTCGGTTGTCCAGCATAGAGATGTGCAGAGTGTCAGAAATCCAGCAAAGAGGTCTGAAGATGGTCAACTCCAATCAAATAAAGAAGATCAAAGGGATCCCCAAACTGTCGGCTCCCTGGCAAAGCGATCTGCAGAGTGTCAGAATTCCGACAAATAGGTCTGAGGATGGTCATAATCCTCTCTCTAATCAAATAAAGAAGATCAACGAGATCTTCAGATTCTGGTGTTGCGAAACTTACCATCAAGCGTACTGCGTATGCGTTTGATCACTCAATTCACTGATTAGACAGTTCAGAGCCATGCATGTGTGAGCATCTCAGAAAAGTCTGAAAAGCCAACAACTACACTTTCCATGATGCCTCCCGACTCTAACGGTATGAAATCTGAGTGATAAGAGCAGGGGGTTAGGGTTGGTTAGAGTGAGGGTAAGGTTTAGGGCCAACTCTAATCACCATTTTAAACCCAAGTACATACATTACACCAGGGTGGTTGGGGTAAGGGCAAGGGTTAACTGTAATCTACAGAGTTAACCCTAACACTTACCCTAACTCCCCCTTGAGCTAACCTTAATCCTTACCCTCACTCTAACCCTAACCCTCCTGGTCAAATCACTCACATTTCATACTGTTGGAGACAGGGAAAGTGTAGTTTGCCCGCAGCTCAGACTTTGCCAAAATGCTTGTGCATATGTGGCTCCTAGCAGTCTAATCATTTTGAGTTATTGCGTGCATCCTCGGTTCACTTGATGGTAAGTTTTGGATTCCCGGAGGAAATGTCAAAACACCGGCAAAAAGGTCTGAAGTTGGTCAGCTCCAATCAAAACAAGAAGATCAAAGGGATCTCCAAACTGTCGGCTCCCTAGCAAAGAGATCTGCAGTGTTGGCTATCGGGCAAAGATATGTGCAGAGTGTCAGAACTCCGGCAAAGAGGTCTGAAGATGGTCAACGTCATTCAAATAAAGAAGATCAAAGGGATCTCCAAACTGTCGGCTCCCTGGCAAAGAGATCTGCAGTGTCGGTTGTCCGGCAAAGAGCTGTGCAGAGTGTCAGAATTCCAGCAAAGAGGTATGAAGATAGCTCCAATCAAATAAATAAGATCAAAGGTGTGGCGAAAGGAAGAGTTCTGTTTAAATCCACTTGTTTTATATACAAATTTAGCTCTGTTCGTGAGTTTCTGCATTGCCAATGGCCTGCTGGTTTTGAGATGTCTCCAGGGTGTCTCAGGATGTATCCCAGAGACAATAGGACAATGGGCTATAGCTTAATACTGTATTTGGTGTGCTGGGGGAAGCTGGGTTGGGATTATACTGTAATCCATTTATCTCTCCGGATGTGGGGAGGAGTTCTGGCAGAGCATAAAAAAAATGATTTGAACGCTGATTAAACACACTGATTTTACCCCTTCATGAAGTCTTGGCTCATGTTTGGGGAACTGGGATTTTATATTCACTTTGCAATGTATTTCGGCTGTTTATTCGGGAGTAAGCTGCACAGGGCTCATTTATTATATATTGGTTCCTTTACAAAAGGGATCCCCAAACTGTTGGCTCCCTGGCAAAGAGATCTGCAGAGTATCAGAATTCCGACAAAGAAGTCTGAAGATGGACAGCTCCAATCATATAAAGAAGATCAACAGGATCTTCAGATTGTGGTGTTGTGAAATTTTCTAGGAATCCAGAACTGATCATCAAGTGTACTGTGTATGCTTGTGATCACTCAATTCATTGATTAGACAGCTCGGAGCCATGCATGTGTGAGCATCTCAACAAAGTCTGAAAATTCAACAACTACACTTCCCATGATGCCTCCCGACTCTAACGGTGTGAAATCTGAGTGATTAGAGCAGGGGGTTAGGGTTAGAGTGAGGGTAAGGTTTAGGGTCAACTCTAATCGCCATTTTAAATCCAAGTACATATATTGCACCAGGGTGGTTGGGGTAAGGGCAAGGGTTAGCTGTAATCTACAAAGTTAACCCTAACCCCCCTGGTCAAATCACACACATTTCATGCTGTTGGAGTAGGGAGATAGTGTAGTTTGCCGGAAGCTCAGACTTTGCCAAAATGCTTGCGCATATGTGGCTCCTAGCTGACTAATCGTTTTGAGTGATTGCGTGCATGCTCCGTTCACTTGATGGTAAGTTTTGGATTCTCGGAGAAAAATGTCAAAAACACCAGCAAAAATGTCTGAAGTTTGGTCAGCTCCAATCAAAACAAGAAGATCAAATGGATCTCCAAACTGTCGACTCCCTGGCAAAGAGATGTGCAGAGTGTCGGCAATCCGACAAAGCGATTTGCAGAGTGTCAGAATTCCGGCAAAGAGGTCTGAAGATGGTCAGCTCCAATAAAAAAAAAGAAGATCAACGGAATCTCCAAAATGTCAGCTTTGTGGGAAAGAGATCTGCAGAGTGTTGGCTATCCTGCAAAGAGATGCGCAGAGCATCAGAATTCCAGCAAAGAGTTCCGAAGATGGTAAATGTCACTCAAATAAAGAAGATCAAAGGGATCTCCAAACTGTCGGCTCCCTGGCAAAGAGATATGCAGAGTGTTGGCAATCCTGCAAAGAGATGTGCAGAGTGTCAGAATTCCGACAAAGAGGTCTAAAGATGGTCAACGCCACTCAAACAAGGACAATCAAAGGGATCTCCAAAATGTCGGCTATGTGGCAAAGAGATCTGCAGAGTGTCAGAATTCAGGCAAAGAGATATGAAGATGGTCGTCTTCAATGAAAAAAGGTGAAGATGGTGGACTTCCAGGTAAAGATAGAAATCAGGTAATTTGTGTATATATTTCTACATATTCATGTGCATTTATGTGTATAAATGCAGGATTGAAGATGACGCACTGCCGGGTGTTGTCAAATTAACATTACTAGACTTTAATTTTGAATCATTTTGGTAACAGTTAAAATATTGTTTATATGAAATCACTTTAAGATTAGTTTTCACTGCTTCTCTTTCATGTAAGTCCGTCTCCCTACAATACATGAACCTCTTTATGCACAGAGGGAAGGGCAGTCCTTCCAGCCATGGTCCCCAGAGGTTTCTTCCTTTCCTGAGTGCTGAAGGATAACTATCTGTGACACCAGAGGTAGCCTTACAATTTGGCTCTTTGCAGCCATAAAATAGAAAAAAGTGTGCACTCCACTCGCCAAACAATGAGTGAATAAAGGTGCTTTAATGATTTCAAAAGTCCAAACAAACAGGGTAAAGTAAAATCCACGGAAAATAAAGTGAACAGGGAAGGCCACCTAACGCGTTTTGCGTGTCATCAGCCATCATCTTTGCAGCCATAGCTTGTTAAATCCTAGACCACAGGTATAGTCCATATATAATTTAATGTAACGACCAGTTGTAATTGTTTTTATTAACCTCTTCAGGCCTAGAGAGAAGGCCAGTCCTTCACACCATGGTTCCCCAGAGGGTCTTTATGATTTTTAAAAGGTCCAGGCTACAACTTGGCCCAGACTTTAATGTATTTGTTAATTTCAAGTACATATTTACATATTAAAGTTTTAATTGCTCCCTGCTGACTGTTGTCTGTGATTCATTCTTTATATATTAATCAAGCATTTTAAACGTATTCCCAATATTAGAGGTTATTACAGTAGGGGAACTGATTATATTTTCAGTTAATAACCTGTTTTATCACCTAAAGAATATTTATTCCTTTATGTAAAATGAATAAGCATTGATCTATACATTGTGTTAACAGAACTGAAATTAAATGCTCAAGAGAAAAATCATTTTTTAAATGTGGCATCTCCCTTGTATGATATTTTTATATTACCCCCTCGCTTATTAGGCAAACTACTAATTTCCCATTCCATGTAATTTACTTAATATAAAATATATATTTGCATATAAAAGTAAAAATAAAATTAGGTGTCTGTCTCCATTTTGAGAATTTTACCCATGATGCAACATTCTCCAAGAATCTTCCAGCAAGTCTCCTCCTTGTGATGTAATAGTTATATTACCCTCACATTCAGTGCAAGTCTATGATCAGAATTCTGACTTATAGACTGCATTCTGTGTCCCCAGCCCCAAAGTGAGAAATTAGTGCTGTAAAATCACTGCGGGGGGGGGGGGGGGGGGGGGGGATCCACATCACAGCTCATCGCACGGAGCCGCGAAGAGCTGGTAATCGCAGGACGTTCTATGCTGTCCTACAAGCATTTAGGCACTAAAAATAGGCGGGAAGGGGTTATAAGGTCATTCTGGGTTCAGCATAAATTTCTAAAGTATAAATGCATTAATGTGGGATACCCACCTGGATAAAACTGTATAGCCATTTCCTGTCCATTTGGACTGAGTGGAATGTCTTCATTTCTCTGTGAATAGGTTAGGCCCTTATGTAGTGTCTGTTTCCAATTCAAGGACCTGTCCTATTTGTTTGTGTAAGCGGGTTTCAGAGGTAGGTAATCAGATATACCTCACATGTACGTATAGCCCCTTTCTCGGGGTGAGGTGACACATAACTTGTGTTGTCTACTTCTGGGTACTCAGCGATGAACAAGTGTAGGATCTGGATATATAGTATCTATTAAGCTCAGAACTTCGGAGTTTGTGTGTTTCTTTCACTAGAGTCAACGTAACAAGGGATTTGTGAATCTGTACCTCTGGGTCCACCAGTATAAATAGGTCAGAAACATTGCTTCTCAGAAAGCTGGATTTTCTATAATGAGGTCATTCTTGATCCTGAAAGGGAGAGCTGGGCAGTATATTTGAGTTTGTTCAAAATGGACCTGAGTGTGAGAGAGGCTATTGTAAGATTTCTGAAACCCAAAGATCTACTTCAAGCTACTCCACCTAGTTTTGGGTCAAGGTTAATTTGGGTCAGCACACCTAAATGTGCAGTCTTATGGTGTATAATTAAGGTGATCAGGAACTTCTTGGGTCGGTGTAGTTGGGATATTGGCAGGTGGCTTACCTCTTCCTGCCACCAGAGATTGTGCTGGATTATAATTTATGTGAAAAACGCATTATTAAATACATCAAACACAAAATAACCAATAAATATTTTTTTTAAACAAAAACATCCAGATAATATTTGTTTGAATATGGCATTGATAAGCTGTTGCACATTCAGTAGAAAGCATATATTTATACAGTTTTTAAAGGGGATTACCAATTCAGGCATCAAAAGTTGAGGACAAATTGTGTTTTTCTTTAGTCTCTGGTTTTAATTCGTTGTTTTTTTAGTGCGGGGGTGTTATTTGTATAATCCTTTTTTTTCTTGCCAGATGGGAAGTTAGTTTTTAAAGTTGTCTGGCACTGGTTTAATGTCCAAATTAAACATAAATGAAATGTAGGGATAAGATGTTTTGAAAGCTTGTCGGCGTAAGAACTGACCTGCTTCTATGAATATATCTGTGTGTGACATGAGATCAACTACGGATCGGAGTCATTGAGGAGGTCCACCTTAGAGGCTTGAGTACTGGGACCTCTCTGGGTTTCATTTGCAGATTCACATGCAGGAAAACATTTTATACATCCCCTCCTGATTTAGTCATCATGTCATAGCTTTATGGACGCCCATGTTTTTTTCTTTTAAGCCTTGTTTCTCAGTGCAAAAGCAAAAGTTTATTTTTACCCACAATCCCTTTAAAAAAAAATAATACTGTACAGTTATTAAAGTTAATTTAAAGGCAATAAAAAATATATAAATTACAGTTTGTACATAAGATTGCTTTTAAACCAGCGGTGTAATATACTCGTGGATAGGGTTGCCACCTTTTCTTCAAAAAAAATACCGGCCGAGCTAGTTCCTCAATAGACTTAACATTGGCCTCAAGCCAATTGTTTACTGGCCTGCCAGTAATATAGCAGATGGCTGGCAACTTCAGTTCCATATGCATATAGAAACCTGTAATGGCAAGGAGACTGACACTCAAGCCTCACTGGGGGCTATTCTAGGGTGACCAGATGTCCCAATTTTCAAGTACTGTAATAAACACTATGTGATATATACTCCATAATTACAAACTAATTACCATACATACTCTATGGAAAATATGCTTATATAAGATCAAAGATTCAATAAAGTCGATCATTTTATGGTAACATGACCATTAACACTTTGGGTTTGTTCTTCGTGGAGCTGTTTCTTTCTGTCTGCAGATATTTGTAGATTTTTTTGTGCCAGATAGAAATGTGCTTCTACAGTTCCGATTTCTTTTTAGGAAACATGGAAAAGGTTTAGCCAGAGACTTCTAAGTTAAATATAGCATTAAATAGTGACACTGAGAATATTTACAATTTAGGAACATGAAGATCATTTTAACTCATAATCTATGAATTGCCCATGAATAAAACACACAAATATCTGTTAACTATAATAGAACCCCATGGTGAGGAGGACCAAGCTCAAATTATATCAAAGAGGAAGTGGATATATAAAGTTCCAGTAGCATAGTGTAACGCTCATGAGACCATTGGCCTTTCAGAAAGTACCGCATTTGCTCTGATTATAAGACTCCCCCCCCCCCCCAAACATTGGATATTAATTTAGGGAAAAACTAAACAGCCTGAATATACACTACCCTATAGTATTCTTAGTATTCTATTTTTAACTAGTAAAAATTAATTCACATGTAAAGATTTTTTTTCATATTTAATCAAAATTATGATTGAAAAAGTGCATTTCTTGTTCTTATTTTCTTGTGTTTGGCAATGCACCCCCAGACTTGCCAATGCATCCACACACTTGCCAATGCATCCACACACTTGCCAATCTAGCCCTAGATCTGCAGCCCACACTTGCTAATCTGCCCCCACACATTTCAATATGCTGCCAAACTGCCCCCCAACTTGCCAATATTCTGCAAAATTGCCCCACCCCCCCACTTGCCAATCTGCCCCCAAACTTGCCAATCTGCCTCCCCACACATGCCAATCTGCCACCCACACTTGTAATTCTGCTGCCATATGCCCATAGACTTGCCAATACTCCTGCAGAATCCCTAGTTTAAGGACGGGCAGATCGCCCAAAATTTTCGCCAGGGCTTGTATGATGGAATGTCTGGCTGCCTGCAAGGTTCCTGGTTCCTAGTGTTATTGTCTGACCTCTATTTGACATCTGATTACAAGACAAACTCACATATAAGATGAGTCATCTGTCAGGCCTCAGGTCCCCCACTTACCTTGCCCAGGGAGTTTCCATCACCGCATGCAGGTCCCACTCCCAGATGCTTCGGTCACGCTGTAGCAGGGCTGCGGGGTAGGCCACATCCCCCGTCTCGAGTAGCAGGGAATCCGATCGCGGGTAACATGAAAGTCCATGTGCGACTCAGGGGGCATGGCCGCCTCACGGATAGTGCTGTGTGATTGGTGGAGTCCCGGTGGGTGGAGTCTTTCCCACTCCCCCGCTCTATACTCTGTATGTGATGGGGGCGGATCCCAGGTGCACAGGGGAGGGGTTCCTTGATGGATAGCTCTATAAAACCCCTTCAAGCCCAAAAGACCATGCGTAGGTGTTGAGCTGTGGTACCTGTTATCAGTCCCATTCCTTCCTCATTCCTGAGAGTGCTGTTTATTCTGAATTTCTGTGTACCGACCTTTGGCTTAACCCTGAGCTCCCGTATCTCTGTTACCCAACTTGGATTTGCCTAACCGCCCTTGAACCTTTGCAGCCTGCCTTGACCCTCTGGACCATTATATGACCACTCTTTGCCTTTTTCCTGTTGTGAAGCCAATAAAAAGTTGTGACCAACTTCAAGTGTCTTCCGCTCCCTCCGCTCCAGCCCTACATCATCTTTTTCTGAAAGAACATTGTCTTATATTTGAGCAAAGATGATATTTAAAACAGCTGCAGCTATTTCTTGTATGATATCTTCCTTTTGTTGTTTTTGCCAACTTTTTATTTTTTTTGTCAACCTCTCCATTTTGTGTTTTCTGTCCAGGGCCATTTCCTGCAGGTTAGGTCATTTCTCCCTCACAGATGACTTCTCAGTAACCCACTGAGAAAACTTCACCTAGTCTGCAGTAACAAAACTGCAAACCTAGTAAATAATCCAAGTGAATCTATTCAATGCTCCAAAAGCCTTCCATGACACAAAGTTTAGAATGCTCATCTCAATTATGTTCACACTATGTTATTATGTTAGTTGTAATTTCTAAAAGTGTATCTTAAAAGACATTCCACCTATAATGACAAAAAGCTTTCTAAACATAATGGTTTCTCCCATGAGTAATTGTAAATTACCCTTGAAAGTTTTTTTTTATTCAAACTTATTTTCAAGTTAAATTACAGATAATGCTGGTAAAAAGTGTCTACACCCTTCATTGTCATGTATTACTTATTAAACATTGGGGCACATGCAATGATGACCATTAATCGCAAAAATCAAAAATTGTGGTACATCCACAGGCAATATTGATTCAATGCCCTCTGGTTAATTGGTGCAATAAAGTAATTATCCTAACTGTAAACAAACAACTTATCTACAGCAAGATCCATTTTTGCCTGCTCCCACCAAAATGAAAAAATGACTGAACGGTGCAAAGGCTGTTTACCGTAGCCAATTTTTTCACATGAACTGTAGGTTAACCCTAGAGTAAATTAAAATCTTCCTTCTGTCTCCCATCACCTTTAAGATCAGTCCCGCCACTCTAATGATACTGGGCCAGCAGACTGACCAAATACCCCCGAGTCTGCTGATTATCCCAGGGCCAGTGTCTGCCAATATGGCCCTTGGCCACCCTAATTATACTGTAGCAGGGGGCTAGTCAAATTCCACTGACCCCCCTAATGATCACTGCCCATCCGCTTGGCACTCAAAGTAGGCACCCTGTGGAAATGTCCATCGATGACCAATGATGACCTCGAACCCTCATCTTTGGCCGATGGAAAGGAGTAATCTGAAAAAGAATCCTCCTAACAAATTCCAACTTTGGCATGTGCCCACATTTTACAATGGACAGAGATGCACTTCTTACGTTTGGGTAGATTTATTTATCTAATATGAGACAAATAATTCAAAGCAGGTCAGCCCTGCAGGCACGCCCTGGACTTACCCCAGCAAATGCCCCATCACCCTATTGTACATCCAGGACATGCCCCATCACCACATTGCACTCCCAGGACTTACCCCAGCACCCACAGTGTCTGGTGTCTAGTGGCAGGCAGGATGGTGTCTGTGCACTAGCCAGGCACACAGACATTCTACTATGCTGTCTCTTGCACTCCCTGCGTGGTCACGTGACCCTGGCACTCTGATGTCACGCATGCGAGAGGCTGCGTGTGAGGATGTGTGTGTGCCTGGGCAGCACATAGACACCATGCGGCCTGCTTGCCGGCTGGGGGCTGGTGAGATGAGATCTTCTGATCTCATCCGCCAGCACCTCTGCTGGCAAGATTTTTTTTTTTTTTAAAGGTGGCCACACAGGGCCACTGGGCCCGTGTGAGCCCTGCCTTTCACAAAATGTGGAGAGAGCAAGTTTAGTTTCAGGTTGGCATCAACAATATATGTGTGCTAGTGAAATCATTATCACATACATACTTTAAAAGATATACTTAACTGAAGTTTTCTTTCTTCTCCCAAGATTTGCACTGCCATTTACCCCTTTCTCCCAAACGATTAGATCAGCATACCACAATGCTTAGCGTGTGGGTAAGCTTTTATGATTTGAATAAAGCAATTTCCTCTCTCTGCTGTGATGCTAGTCTGCTCTATGGAAACAATCTTACCACACAATCTGCCTTTAGAATTACCATTATTTGTCATTTTTAGAAACTTCTCCAAGGGTTCAGTTTGTATTTATTAACTAATATTATTTTATTAACATTTCCAATGGTTTTATTATTATTATGATTATGATCAATGGTTGGAAACGTTCCAGGTTTTTGAGTGGTGGGAGCAAACACATAACTATCCTGCTCTAAACAAAATCTGTTTAATTCACATATTTGTTTAAATATCTGAAATGCCATTGCCTCTTCAGAAACTTTAAAGGGGCAGTCTAGTCCCCAAACTCACTTTGGTGCATGTTGAAGACAACTGTTTGTATAGTGCATAGACTTTTTTTCCAGTGTGATCTAATGCAGGCATTCTGCAAAAATTATGTTTTTAATATTTTACTCCCCCAGTGATTAATCTGCATGTATACTACAGTTTATAGAGACACTGAGCACATAAAGTTTTGTTTAATTTAGTCACGTCCTGTGCTGCTGGAATAAAATACATTGTGCGAAATCTAAGTGACTTTACTCTTGTGCACAGTAGGATCTCTTAACAGTGCAACACATTGTCTGATGACATCACTAGAGAGACAGGATATTCCATCCATTTGAATGACATTATTCTCATTGGTCCCTGCTGCAAAAAAATTGGGGGGAAAAAAGGAAATTTACTTTTACTCAGCTAGTGTGGACAGTCCTGGTTTCTTGTACGTTTTTTATATTATAAGCAATGCAAAATATGTATTTTAAAGAACTTTCAAAACACATTAATATTTGGAAGATGCATTTTGGGCACCAGACAGTCCCTTTAATGTACTGATTATTTTATACAAAGGCTTCAAAGGACAATACAGTAATTTGACTGTCAGCTCTGACCAGTGTTTCAGAACTCGTGCCTGACTCCTTTTATACAGCATGTTCATGCAGTCAGAGCCGGCCTTAAGTGTTCCGACGCCCTCTGTGGGCTTCTCCTGTGGAGCCCCCCCTGTCTTTTTCACCCTCCTATGTATGTGTCTCTCTTCCTTCCCATGTTTGTCCCTTTCCTCTTCCTTGCCATGTCTGTCACTCTCTAACTCCTCCATACGTGTTCTCTCTCTCTCTCCCTCTGTTCTATCTCTTTTCCCCCTCCCCTGTTCTGTCTCTCTCTCCCCCCCCCTGTTCTGTCCCCCCCTTTTCTGTCTCTCTCTCTCCCTCCCTGTTCTGTCTCTCTCCCCCCCTCCCCTGTTCTGTCCCCCCCCCTTTTCTGTCTCTCTCTCTCCCTCCCTGTTCTGTCTCTCTCTCCCCTGTTCTGTCTCTCTCCCTTCCCCCTGTACGGGCTCTCTCCCATCCCCCTGTTCTGTCTCTCCCCCCCCCCCCCCCATCCCCCTGTTTTGCTTCTCTCTCCTTCCACCCCTTCCTTTGCCTGCAAAAGTGGATTCCGGGGAGGGGGCAGAGCTAACCAGGTGAGAGGTGTAGCTCCGCCCCCACCCTGTGAAGCAGAGCATTCGTCTGATTCACAGGGAGCTGCGGGCAGCAAGTGAAAGTGCTGCTCGACTCCCCATGCTTAATGCAGGCTCCCCATGCTTAATGCAGGCATGGGGAGCGCGAGCAGCACTTTCTCTTGCTGCCTGCAGCTCCCCATGAAGCAGACACTGTTCTGCTTCACACGGTGGGGGCGGAGCTACACCTCTCAGCTGGTTAGCCCCGCCCCCTCCCCTGATCCAGCAGAGATTGCCGAGCAGAGGGCTGGTGAGTGGGGATCTTTTGATCTCCCCCAGCCAGTGCCTCTGTAGGCTTTTTTTTTCTTAACTTTTTTTTTTTTTAAGCGGGCGGGCGCCCGTCCCCTGGGGTGTTGCCCTGCATGCAGTGGAGGTAGTTTTATGAATCACGGATGTGACAGACAATTCAAAGCAGGTCACCCCTGCCATCCACAAAATGGAGGATAGACAGCCAGTTTAGTTTCAGGTTGAGTGAGAAATATATGCATGACCCGGTACCTGTACCTCAATCTGAGAGGGACATTGAGTGGCCCACCCCCTTTTTGGCTCCACCTCTTGTGGCCCCACCCTTTTTTGGCTCCACTCACAACTATGACCAGTATTTTGTTTCTGAAAAGATGGCAACCCTACATTTAACCCATCCAGGTGGGTTTTGGACATTTTACAAAATGTCTGGGGCTGCAGGTAGTGTTTTTGTTAAAGATTAACACGCAGCATTAATTATTAATATGCAGCATTAATTATTAACATTCTGCATGTAAATCTTTACAAAAACTGTTACTCGCAAACCGGGGTGAGCCAATGTCTGTGCACTTCCCAAGCTGTCCATAAGCTGCTTCGCTCTTTCAGCATGTCAGAACGTCGGGAGTCATGTGACCTCTCGACACTCAGACTACTCAGAGGTGCAGGGAGCACAGAGCAAGCGCTGGAGGTAGGTCCTGTGAATGCATTCTGTGTGCTGAGGGTAAGACTTTGATGCAAAAGCAAAGTCATTTTTGCAATATGGGTGCTGGGGGCAAGTCATTGGGGCAATATGGGGGGTCCTATGAGTGCAGTGCATGCTGGGCATGTCTTATGAGTGCAATGGGTGCTGCAGCTAATCTTGTGAGTGGAATGGGTTCTGCAGCAAGTTCTCTCTCTGGAATCTTGGTGCTCTGGAGTGGATGCAATGTAGGTGCTTGACCAAGGTATGGCGAATTAACGCAACCTCCCCCCAAGAAAAGACACGGACAACAAACTGGATATGAAGGTCACAGTATTTATTAAGAAATACTGTAACAAAGATTTTGTATTATTATCAGTAACGAATCAACTTAAACGTATACTAAAAACGTATACAACCATGGAAAACACATATAACATATAAAACATATACATACCATGTACAAAGGATACCATCTTGTGGAGTACCACATGTATATGCCACTAAGCGGTAGCATATCTAGGATTGGGTACCCGAGGATCGGACGTAGGCGTAACCAAAAATATCAGTCTACCGGCGTCAATGCCCCTGCACAGTAGCCACCTGATATTCACTCCCCAGGGACCAGCCCGTGGGGAGTCCGTGCAGCTAGCTCCCAGAGCTACTGCCTCCCGGGTTGGCCATACCCAAGACAGCCAACCCCCTGCACTGACGTCATACCTCGGGTACCCCCTGCCAATGCCACTGAGTGTGAAACCTTACAATCTATTGGCTCCTCCACACCGCTACCGCTTTTTCGAGACCGGACTGGATCGCCAAATTCCACAGATCACAGCCAACATCCGTCAGATGTACCCCGTCTCTCCGATACAGGGAGGCATCGGAACCGTCCAGCACTGGATGACGCACCACTAGGCCACCGTTGTACAACATGAACCGTGAGATGGCACTGTTCAGTTTCTTCCTGGCCCGCTCCAACCCCGAAGGAGACCGGGCGCCCAGCCAGCGTAGCCTTGAAATGATGTCGGACCACACCAGAACCAGACCCGGAAATTGCAGCCACAGGCGCAGGGTGTCTGCCTTAATGCCATAGGTCAACTCCCTCAGTGGTGTAAAACACAGGTCGTTTCCTCCGAGGTGCAGGACCAGCACATGGGGTGACCCAAGGCGAGCAACTGACTGTGCCACGTATCCAGGCATGGCGTTCCAGCGCATGCCGCGACAGCCTATCCACTGCAGATCCACCTGGTCCCGACAGAGACCCAAGGAAGCCCCATTGGGACGAACTGCAGCCCGCCTGGCTGCCCAGTAGACAAAAGAATGTCCCAAAATCCACGTTCTGCAGCATGCAGAGGCTGAAAGAAGAACACAGCAGTGACCCCAGTGCTGGTGTAAGTCCCCAAGCACGCAGACGACATACTCAAGTACACATAATATATATATATATATATATATATACAATCCAAAAAAGGTAAAGAATGCACTCACAGGACTTCTGAAGACAGTCATTCAGATTTTAATAAAGATGATCGTCAGCATAGTTATTCAGCGAAGTTTCAGGCTGTTAAGCCCTTTGTCAAGCACTCCAGCACACGAGTGCTTGACAAAGGGCTTAACAGCCTGAAACGTCGCTGAATAACTATGCTGACGATCATCTTTATTAAAATCTGAATGACTGTCTTCAGAAGTCCTGTGAGTGCATTCTTTACCTTTTTTGGATTGTATACATTGATGTGGATTGCACCCAGGCACGTTTTTGCATTTTTGTGACTTAAATTGTGCAGAGTGCTGGTACTTTGGATTGATATATATATATATATATATATATTTTATTTTTTTTTGCAACAACATAAACGAACAAAAACATCAACATGGAAGAAAAAGTGTGAAATTGCAACACCATTTTTTTTTTTTTAAAGAATTTTTTAAAAAACATATGCCCTGGTATACCAAGGACGGACACTAGACGAGGTGGGGTCGTATATAGGATTTAAAACGGGCAGACTCCCATCTACCAATCAGTTTTACTACAGAATCACCCAAACCCCACCTAGCTGCTTCCGTGGCCGCTCCTATCCTAAAGGAGTGGGTCCCAAAGGCAGCCGGGTCCAGATCAAGAGACGCCAAACATTTCCTAAAAACCGAGAAAAACTGGAACCGGGACATTGCAGAGCCATCCCTGTGTACCAACAAGGGAGAGCCGCCATCAGGACGGAGATGTAAAAATTGCTGGAGACAGTGCACCGGGCAAGCGGAAGAGTCCGGGAGGGCCAGCAGGGATGGAGTCACCCTGATGCCGTATGTCCTCCAATAGCACCCCCCCATGCTTAAGACAGGTGGGGCTGACAAGCTCGCCCACCCGAAATGCTCCAAAAAAGGCCCATGAAAATGCCAAAGCAAAAAGAACATTCTCAAAGGGGGACGAGCACACCAATGGCAACACTTCCAGAATGCGCAGCAGTATAGAGAAGGTCACAGGACGTCGGCTATCCAGCTGCTTGAAGCCCCGGCGGTAGTCCCTCAAAGCTTGCCTCACCAGAAATTCCTTCGTCACGTCAGGACCCCCAGAGAATTTAAAGTAAGCCGCTACTGCCGACATTTTCCGGTTCAGGGATGGGACTGTCACCTTCTCCGTGAACAGATGCCCAATAAACCATAGCAAAGCGGAGAGCACACCCTCATGTGTTTCGGGATCGCCCGCCATCCGAAGAAAGCAGCGCCATTCAACCCAGACCTTAGAGTACGCGGTCCACGTGGCTGGCACCATGGACCGGTGCAGGAGTGTCAAGGCGTTCCGTCTGCTAACGTCCATATCCAGCTGGGAAATGGCGTGGCCGCTCTGTCGGCGTCTGGCGCCAGCAGCCTGAATCGATCCCACTATTGGCGAGACAAAGAGTCGGCCACCTCGTTGTGCACACCTGGGACGTGTACAGCTCGGACCCACAAATTTCGCCTCAAACCCCGGAGAACTAGCTGTTGTAGCAGATTGATCACTGGGGGGGACGATGCGGAGATATTGTTGATGGCTTGGACCACCCCCATGTTGTCGCACCAGAACCGGACCTTCCTGTTTTCCAGCAATGGGCCCCAGACAATGATGGAAACCACTATTGGAAACAACTCCAAGAAGGCCAGGTTCTGAGTAAGGCCAGAGCAACGCCAGGCCTCAGGCCACAGGCCAGAAAACCACCTCCCGTGAAAGAACCCCCCAAAACCGACTGAGCCAGCCGCATCGGTCCACAGACTCAAATCCGCATTGGAAACTGCCGGCTCCAAAAACAATGTCCGCCCATTAAACAACTGCAAAAACGAATCCCACACAGCCAAGTCAGCCTTAAGTTCCCTTGTGAGACGGATAAAGTGGTGCGGAGAGCGGGCGCCAGCTGTAGCTAAAGACAGACGCCTGAAGAATATCAGACCCATGGGGATGATTTTGCATGCAAAATTCAGTTTGCCGAGCAGCGACTGCAATTGGCGCAACTGAACCTTGCGTAATGTGCACATTTGCGACACCAGAGACCAAAGATCATCGACCTTATCCATGGGGAGGCGACACTCCATCTTCACTGAATCTATCTCGATTCCCAAAAATTTTATGGTGGTGGAAGGCCCCTCGGTTTTCTCAGGTGACAATGGGACACCAAACTGGGCCATCACCTGCTCAATGGTACATAGGATGGATAAACAGAGAGGAGAGTCCGGAGGACCAACACATAAAAAATCATCCAGATAATGGAGAACTGATTTTGCACCAGCTTCCTCTCTGATTACCCATTCCAAAAAGGTACTGAATGTCTCGAAATAGAAACATGAGATGGAGCACCCCATGGGGAGGCAGAGATCGACATAAATGTCCCCCTCCCAATGGCACCCGAGGAGGTGAAAACACTCTGGGTGCACCGGCAGTAGCCGGAAAGCCGCCTCAATGTCAGTTTTAGCAAGAAGGGCCCCCTTACCCATAATTTGGACCCACCTCACCGCCTGATCAAACGAGGTGTAGGACACTCTGCACAATTCGGGATCAATACCGTCATTAACAGACTCGCCCTTGGGAAAGGACAGGTGATGTATTAAACGGAACTTGCCCACCTCTTTCTTAGGAACCACCCCCAGCGGAGAGATCCTCAGATTAACCAAAGGTGGGGAGCTGAATGGACCAGCCAATATACCGAGTAACACCTCCTTATGCAGTTTGTCCGACACCACGGCAGGGAACTGAACAGTAGACTTTAAGTTCTTGGGGAAAAGGGGGGTCGGCAACCGCTTTGAGGGGATCCGAAAACCAAACTGAAAACCATCCCTCAAGAGCGTGGCGGCAGACTGATCCGGATACTGATTAAGCCAAGGGAGCATTGCTCCTACGGCCACCGGCGTCCTCCCCTTTTCCCCCAGAATTGTTGGAATTGCCGGATTTGTCCTGCTTATTCCGCTTAAAACATTTAAACTGGGGGTGACTGCCCCCACAGCCGGAGCACTCGTGTCTGAATCTACACTGACTCCCCCGTTTGCAGCTCGAATCATTAAACTGCCAACACGTGCCCTTTTTTGCCGAGGCTGGAGACCCCGAGGCAGAGGGGCCAGCGGGCATTGACAGAAAGGGTTGTATTGCGCTGCGGCTAGGGGCCATGATCCGTAACCACAACGCTATGTCCCTATGGTCCCACCTCACGCATTGCCTGACTGCCAAGCGCTGCCTAAACTCCTCGTCGTAGCGAAGCCAAGCCTGGCCCCCATAAACCCTATAGGCTTCGTGGATGGACTCCTGGTAACAAAAGAGTCCGGCACAGTGTTCCGGGTTCTTGGTTGCAATTATACTCGCTAAGGTGGAAAAGGCCTGGAGCCAGTTGGAGAAGGTACGAGGGATGAGGCGATACCTCCTCCTCTCCTCGTCCTCCTTTTTATGGTCATCAGGTTTGGATACAGCGTCCAAATTAAATTTTTCTAAGGGGAGGAGGGTGAACAATTCAACATACTCCCCCCGGCCAATTTTGTCTCGCACCTCTTGCTTGAGATGGGCGACCATAGGCCCCTCAAAACACACGTAAATGTCCCCCCGTGAAGAATCCGCTAGCCGGACCGGGTCCACGTCCTTCGACTTGACCTCAGGGATCGCAGGCTCAGTTGCTGGAGATACCACCGGGTCAGGGACTACAGCAGGGGAAGCTATACTAACTGGGAGAACTTCGGGCGAAGCAACTAAAGTAGACACCGGCGGTGTCGGCACTGAAGCTGTATATGCCCCCCATACCTGCGACGGGGAAGGGTTATCCGCTGCAGACAGCGTCCCAGACTCAAATGATTTTCGCCACTAACTGCGATAGGCCACCAACCGTCCCCGTGGAACCCTGAGAATTCCCCGCATTGTGTGAAACAGCACTGTGGATGTGTAGGGGTGAGTTAGGGATAGAAGGAGAGATAAAATCGGACTCACCCCTGGACAGGTGCCCTGCAGGAGGGACCGCCGTGGGCTCAGGAACCGGAGATCCTCGTGGAGACTGCGAGAAGAGCAGAGGACTGCCAAACACCGAACCGCCCATCCGATTGTCCGCCGGTGGAAGGCTAGGGGTGCCGTCTGATGTGATGAGCCGGGCATTCCTGGCGCGGGATCTCTCCACGGAAGGGTGCTGCACTCCAGCTGACGATTCCTGCCTGCCAGCAGTGAAGACTCTCGGGGAAGCTGACCTGGAGCTCCGGCTGTCCGACCTGATGAGATGTCTGCGATTCCGATCTGAATCCCTTGCCGGTCCAGTCCGAGACGAAGCTCCGTGACGCACCGGCTCCCTGGTCCTTGGCGACACCCGGGGGCCCCTCTGTAAAGAAGGGGACCTGGACCTCTGGTACCGCCTGGCACGTCCGCCAGGTGCAGGGGGGAAAGGCGGTAGGAAGGGGACCTGGAGGAGTGATGGCGGTGGGGGCCACCATGATGAGCGTCCAGACCCCTCTGTAAAGAAGGGGAACTGGAGGAGTGGTGGCGGTGGGGGCCACTATGATGACCATCCAGACCCCTCTGTAAAGAAGGGGACCTGGAGGAGTGGTGGCGGCGGGGGCCACAACACTGACCCACCAGACCCCTCTGTAAAGAAGGGGACCTGGGGGCCAGAGATCTGCAAGTGATATACTGGGTGCTCCTGGATTCCCTACCTAATCTGGGAGGGGAGCCCACAGAGTCACCCCTGTCACTACCATGAGTGACAGGTGAGGCTCTTGGGTTATGGGGGGAGCAGGATCCCCTAATGTGAGGAGATCCCACTGCTAATCCAGCACTGTGGGGGTTAATGTACACAGATCGCGGTATACGCGACCTGTGCACGCGGCCAGGTGGTTCCCTGTCAGATTGATGTCGGGAAACCACGTGGCGCGCAGAAGCGCTTCTCGCAGCCGTGTGGACGGACATGCGAGAAGCTGAAGAAAGCAGGGACCAAAGTGCGGCCGCCGGATCAGGTAAGCGGGGAGGAGGTAGCACATCAGTGCACCTCCCACCCCACCCACCAGCGGATCCGACTCCAGGGGAAGGGGGGGGGGGTACCGGAGACGGAGGGCCTCCTGATGCTCCTGGCCCTCTGGTGAGCAGAAGGGAGGGGTGGTAACGCGGAGGGGGGGGGAAAGATAGACATGGCAGGGGTAGGGGGATCCTGCAGGAGGGATCCACTGGCCACCGATGACCTGGTAACACGGCCCCCAGATGGCAGGGGGGCAGGGGAGGGCAGGGGGGCAGGGGAGGACAGAGGGGCAGGGGAGGACAGAGGGGCAGACTGACATTTTTTAGCAGCTGCCCTCTTCCTCTTTTTTGGAACAGGGGCCTGGGGCAGGGGCTGAGGCACAGTGCGGGGCTCAGGGGAAAATCTAGAAGGGGTTCTGGACCTCCTAGGGGTAGGCCTAGAGGGACCTGGGGCAGGAGAGGGGGAAAGAGATGGTGCAGTGGGGGGGATGGGAGATGGCAAGGTACCTAATATAGTATTTATACTGTCTTGCAGCCAATCTCCTCCGTGCAGGACAGCAGCATCCCTCAACTGTGACATCAGAGCGTCCATCAGAACTGGTAAGGTGCAAACTGATTTCTATAATCCAGAAAAGAGGCTGGGCAAAACCACTGCAAGGGTTTATATAGGTTTTGCCCAGCCCCCAAGGGGGGAGGAACGGCCGCCCATGAAGGGCAATTACTGGCCGAGGGCCTATGACTGACAGACTTGTGATGAGGCTGCATCACCAACCTGTTGTCATGCTGCCCTTTCATATATTGCATTATTACAGGACATTACTATAAGGACCTCGGAAGTTTCTGGGTACAGGGGCAAGTCCCGTGAGTGCAATCTTGGTTCTGGGGCAAGTCCTGTGAATGCAATCTGGTTAATGTTGCAAGTCCCATGAATGGAATGGGTGCTGGGGTAAGTCCTGTGAGTGTAATGGATGCTTAGGTGCGATCAGGTGCTGTGGGTGAATTGGCAAGGGATGTAGGTGTGTGTTTGCTTTTCTAGTCACCAGGATATGTTAACCCCACTTTATGGGTGGCTGCAGGCCCGCCATCAGGGGGTGACGGGCGATACTGGTGTTCCGGGCCCGGCGGGTCCAGGGGCCCGGGTCACGCCACGTTAAAAAAAATAATTTTCCATTAAGCCGGTCCGCGGCTGTGAAGGAAGCATCCTGCGCTCCCCTCCAGCCGCGTGGCTTAAATAAAGTTTGTTAAAAAAAGAGTTACATTTTCGCATTTTTAAAAAAAAAAAAACTTTATTGATCCGCGCGGCTGGAGGGGAGCGCACAACGCTTCCCTCACAGCCGCAGACCTGCCCCGGGAGACAGACAGAGCAGGAAGGACGTAAGTACTGGGGAAGGGGGGGAGGAGGGTGGTACATAACTAGCATACTGAGGGGCAAAATCCTGGCATATTGAGTGGCAAAATCCTGGCATATTAATTGGCATAATCCTAACAGAGAGTGACAAAATCCTGGCATTTTAATTGGCATAACCCTGACATATTAATTGGCATAATCCTGGCATATTAATTGGCATAATCCTGGCATATTAATTGGTGTAACCCTGACATATTAATTGGCATAATCCTGGCATATTAATTGGCATAACCCTGACATATTAATTGGCATAATCCTGGCATATTAATTGGCATAACCCTGACATATTAATTGGCATAATCCTGGCATATTAATTGGCATAACCCTGACATATTAATTGGCATAATCCTGGCATATTAATTGGCATAACCCTGACATATTAATTGGCATAATCTGGCATATTGATTGGCATAACCCTGACATATTAATTGGCATAATCCTGGCATATAAATTGGCTCAGACATCCTCCGCTGCCCCGCTAGCCACCAGGGAAAATCGGGCAGCCGTGGGATGAAGGACCAGACGGAGGTGTCGGGCAGCATGGAGGATGTCTGCCCCCAAAATTTTCCTGAGGAAATTACTAGAAAGGATAGACATAGTGAAAAAGGGATACGCCATTATAGCGGGAGATTTCCATATGGTCATAGACTCGAACCTGGACCGGAGGCTACCTAGCGGTACCAAAATTAAATTCACCAGCATAATAAGCAATCAAAGATATTTCAACAATTGCTGAAAGAATACTATTTATATGATGTATAGAGAGCCTTCTGCCCAGGGGAGTCTGACTTATTTCTCCCACCCTCACGCATCATATTCAAGACTAGACACCTTTTTGGGAGACTCTGCTGTATTAGTAGCAGTAGATAATATCAGGATTAAAAATGTGACATGGACAGACCATGAAGCTGTAGTAATGTCCTTAAATGAAAGATGCAGCTAAACCAAGAACAGATTGGAGATT
The DNA here is from genome assembly GCA_036172795.1 of Pelodytes ibericus. NCBI lineage: Eukaryota > Metazoa > Chordata > Amphibia > Anura > Pelodytidae > Pelodytes > Pelodytes ibericus. Next base: position 42,037,844 of record CM069859.1, on the reverse strand, counting down.
GGACAACAGACTCCCAGATAAGGAGACCAATAAGAATCATATAAGAGAAATAACAGAATATTTTTTTAATGAAAACAATACGGAGGGAATATCCCAAATGTCCTTATGGTGCACATATAAATGTGTGACCAGAGGGCATCTTATAATGCTATCTGCCAGGGAAACATCCCAGCATCAAGGATCTCTCCCCTCCAAGATACTCACTTTAGAACAGGAGAGGCTACCAAAAGAATATTCAGGATAGATGAAAAAGGAAAATTTTACTATAAACCTCAAGAAATCGGGAATCAATTTGGCAAATATTATCGAAACTTCTATAATATAGATAACCCGCAGACACAAGAGACTCACAGGGAATACTTGGAGAGTATATCGCTCTTGACCCTTGGAGGGAGGAATGAAACTCCCCAATAGATTTGGAGGAGATTAATCTGGATCTGAACAATAGAGTGGCTCCAGGACCAGATGGCTACACAAACAGACCCACTTTTGGGTAAAATTCTCCCACCAACCTGTAGAGTCATCTGTAGAAAAAATGCAAATCTGAGGACTCTCTTGGCCCCATCCGATTTAACAAAAAAGTTTAAGGAATTAAAAAAGACAAAAAGTCTCACACAGAACAATTTCTTGGGGATCAATAAAGGATGGTATCGCTGTGGACGTTGTGGCCACTGCGATATCTGTCCTAAAAAGAAAGATAGTTTTACATGTTTTACCACTAATAACCAATATAATATTCAGAGATATGTCTCCTGTACATCCAAATTTGTCATATACATGCTTGAATGCCCGTGTGACCTCCAGTATGTTGGTCAAACAAGTCGTTTCTTCAAAAAAAGGCTATATGAACATAGATATAACATCAGAACTGGCTTTCTAAAACACACAGTATCAAAGCACTTTAAAGAATCTCATAGTAAAAATGACACCCTTCTTAAGGCTTGGGTTATTGAGCAAGTAATCTTGGGAATTAGGAAGGGAGACCGCCATTTGATGTGAAGAAAGAGGGAAACCTTTTGGATTCTTACCCTGAACACTTTGGTACCAAGAGGACTGAATGATAAGTTCGATATTATACCCTATCTTGAATAATGTAATTGTGTGTGCTGTGTTTCCCCCCGCTACTGTCTTCATATATAATAAATATGTTACATATCTTTTGCATACAGCATTCTATGTACTATAGTCATTTTATTATTGTTCCTCTTTATTTTTATTTTTGTTTTCTTTGCCATACTATGTTTTATATCATATCTGCAGTGCAATCTATATGCAGAGGTATGTTATATGTTGTCCTATATATGGGAATATGTCCAACTTGGAACCAGACCATGTATCTATATAGTATTATGTAACATGTCAAAACCATACTGTGTTTTTATTATGTTTTTCTTGTTATCATATCCTGTTCCATGTTGTAACTATATCTTGATCCTGCACGTATTATGATCTGTTTACTATTTGCTATTTTTTCTCTTTCCTCTCTTTTTGCTCCTCCCCTTCTCTCCTCCCCTTTTCTTTCCTTTCTTCTCTGCTAATTGTCTTTTTATCTATTTTTCTTTTTTTCCGTGTCCTCTCAGTATAAGCAGATCATTTTTCGCCCGGGTATTATGAAACGAAGATTCCTTTGCCTATGGTGATTTTGCGGTCCCCCACCCGCTATGCCGGCTATGTGGTTGGAGGACGCGTCACTATGGCAACGAGACGCTTCCCCATGACGATTACGTCTTTTCCGGAAGTGTTCTGCATCCGAACTTCCGGTTTATCTGTAACATAGATCTCAGCATACTCTCCAGCTGTAGGGAATCATCAATTTAAATCCAATTTTCGCGGTTTTTGTCTTATATATAAGGGAACCTTTTCCCACTGCCTGTATGCACACTCACCCACCAGCTGAAGAAGTTTTTTACGAAACGCGTCCTGAGGGGTGTCCTGTTTTTGTGTCTGTGCTTATAGTGTATATCTTATACATATGTTCTGTACCTGGCCAGGTGAACAACACTATACTAGCAGTGGGTAAGGTTGTACTATATATATTTTATATATTATATTTTATTCTACTTTACTGCATATTTATATTTCTTTTTGTGTATATTTTATTCCATTTGTTTTCTTATTATATTACTGTGGTACTAGACTTAGTTGTAGTCTTTTTACCTTATATACATGTATGTTTCCATCTTGTGACAATAAATCTTTTCTATTTTTATAAATTATGTCTTGTTCTTTTTGGGTATATTTAAGCGCTGTCTCTCTTTTTATTAATCCAATGCTATAAAACCTTTAAAAAAGAGTTAGATCCAAAACTAGCTCAAATGCTCAATGCGATAGGAACCGGAAATGTCCCGCGCAAACATTATTCCCATCTTAAAGAGCAACAAGGACCCCACCCAGATAGTAAACTATAGGCCCATCTCCCTATTAAATGGGGATATTAAGATTTTCGCTGCCATTATAGCGAGAGGATTGAAGACAATTATCCCTCATCTGATTAATAGAGACCAGGTCGGCTTTGTGGCCGGCAGATCGGCTACAAATAATATCCGCCGCTTGATCCATTCTCTGGATCCCTCTCGGACTCACTTGACCCCCATGCTGACTCTGTTTTTAGATGCCGAAAAAGCTATTGACAGAGTCAGCTGGGGTTCAATGAACTCAACTCTAAAATACTCCACATGATAGGGGAACTATATGAACAGCCATCGGCTAGGATAATAGGGGCGGGCATCTCCTCACCGTGGTTCCATATTAGGAATGGTGTCCCCTCTCGCCAATGTTATATGCTCTCTCTCTGGAGCCATTTGCTCAGTCAGTAAGACAGAACACTACTATAAGAAGATGCATGGGCACTGGCACCATTGGGAAGCTAGCGCTTTATGCAGATGACATAGTGGTCACAATTACAGATCCAATAAGATCACTAGCAGCATTAATGTGGGAGATAAATAGATTCTCAAAGATCTCAAATTATAAATTGAATGTCCGTCTTGCAGATGCTCAATATATCAACACCTATGACTACAACTGGATCCAGAGAGAAACAACATATCCTGGCATAGCAATCACTCCTAACCCCCGGGATCTTATAGAAATCAATTATAGAAGCCTGCTATCCCAGACGAGCGACTCTCTAAAGACATGGAGCAATATAGAAGTATCTTGGTGGGGAAGACTAAATATCATAAGATCATATATTCTGCCTAAATGGATATATCTATTTAGATCTGTTTCCCTTTCTTTTCCTTCAGCATGGTTGAGAGAAATCCAGACATTATTCATTAATTACATCTGGGGCAGTAAAAAATATAGCCCCATATAGCCCAAAAGACCTTAAAAAAAACATTAGTCAAGGTGGTATCAGACTCCCAGACATCCAAATTTATCACAATGCACCGCTTATATGGCACATCTCAAAGTGGTTACTAGAGGAGAATAGTCAGGAAGACTGGTATATATGAGTCTAAGCTACTAAATCTCTCTGATCTAAGCTTAATACTATCACTAGATAAGAGAGCAGAAGGAACTCTACCCCAGAGATATAAAGGAAATCTAATTCTTTCTAGCTTGCTCCCTTTTTGGAGCAAGCTTAAGAAAAAACTGGGATTTAACCACATCTCCTTTCCGGAATGCTCTCTTAGCTTCTTTTACTGGATTATTCCTAATATAAGGATGGCTGTATGGTCCAGATATGGTCTAACTAAATACTCTCAACTGTGGGAGGAAAAATAATTAAAATCCTTCTCCACTTTAGCTAAAGAATACTCATAACCTCCAGGAGAAGTCTTTGTCTACCTGAGAGTGAGAGGATATATACTGAGAGAAATGGGAGATCATAACGCAGGGAAAATGTCCCTATTAGACACCCTGAAAAGGGACACCCCAATTAAAAAAATAGTTAAAAGCCGAATCTTCACCCTCGATGATACAGACAAACCTAAGGCCTTGTTAAAATGGGAGACAGATACTGGTCATGAGATCTGCCGTGCAGACTGGCTAAAGCCTATGACCCACCTAAAGAAATCAATCCACTGCTTAAATATGTTAGAATTATTCTACAAAATCATGTATAGATGGTACATGACCCCAGAAAAAATAGGCAAGATGTATCCAGACGCTTCAAACTTATGTTGGAGATGCTCTAAAGAAGTCGGAAATTTAAGACATATATGGTGGTCATGTCCAGACCTACAAAAAATTCTGGCATATGGTAATGAATTTGATAGACTCCCTAGGAATTAAAATGAACAACGAATATGAAACATGTATCGTTCACCTCTATTGGCCTGATATGACTCCCATACAAAAATATCTAACTGAACATATACTGGTTGCGGCAAAAATGTTAATTGCCCACAACTGGAAATCTCCAAATATTCCAGTTTGGGAAATCCTTAGAAACCAGATAGAGTACCAACTCCAGATGGAGATCGGTTTAATAGCAGGAAAAAGAAGCAATTTGGCCGAGGAGGCTTATAATAAATGGAAGATAGAAATCTATAAAGACTAATCGCATGTATTCATTTACTTAATATGCCTAAGCAAGCTTCTCTATCCCAGCTACTAACAGGTAGATCAACACCCTGAGTGAAGATATCCTGATATATATTATCAGTTACTCTGGGTCTCGTCTCCGCCCTCTCCCTCCTCTACCTACTCTCCCTGCCCCGTGTTTAATGATGATAGTATTTAATAACGTATATTTTGATGCACTAAGACACTTTTTGTAAAACAAGCTTAACCCCTTAGTGACAAGACATTTTCACCTTGACTTTCCCTTGGTGACAATGGCTGTTTTGACATTTCTGGGGTGTTTGTGTTTAGCTGCAATTTTCTTCTTTCTCACATACTGTACCCACACAAATTATATGTTGTTTTTATCGTCATAAGAAGGGCTTTCATTAGATACCATTATATTCATCATATCTTATAATTTACTACAAAAAAATCATAAAATATGATGAAATTTTTTAAAAAACCCACTTTTTCTAACTTTGACCTAAAAAATAATTTAGACAAATACAATCATTAAAAAAGACCCCATCTAAATAGTTTCTAAATGTTGTCCCGAGTTCAGAAATATGCATGTTTCCATATTTTTCGGTATTTTTTTGAGCGTTATGGGGAAAAAACCAAAAATAGTGTTTTTTGTTTTTTTCCTATATTGACCTTTTGACCCCAACCCGAACCCAAAATGTAACCATAACACCAAATTTAACCCCAACTCTAACCCTTATGCCATCCCTTAATATATTTTAATTTTAATTTAATTTTAACCCTATCCCTTATGCTTAAAATTATTTAATTTTAACCCTATAGGTTAATTTAACTATATAACCAGTTTTTATTTAATCAAAAATGTAATTTCATTTTTTGTTATTGTTTACAGTTTGTCTAATGTAATCACTATTTGTACTTTAAGAAAATTTATAAAGAAAAAAAAAAAGAAAATGGACTATAAAGAAAAATGCTTTTAGTTAGGTATGTGAATGTGTCACGATTTGTAAATGTATAGACAAACTTCCTGCTCAAGGCCGAAGACTGGCAAATGTTCAGCTCATGTTAGCATAGAATGTATAGGCAGGTAAGACCCTATCCCCATCACTAGGCCAATGTGGCTAACTGTGGATGTGATCCGGTATGTAGAGTGTCTGTTAAAGGGACAGACCCAAGTGTACTGCATTTGCTGTACTCTCTGTTGTTCTGCCCAAGCTTCTCAGCATTGGAATACTTCCTAACCTCTGACTCACATTTAAAGGACAACTTTCAGCAACAAGTTCTGTTTAATAAAAATTGCATCAAGTGTAGGTATTTTAGGTAGAAATGCTTTAAACAAATAATACAAAAACAATAACTTATTGTGCCCTCTTTGCCTGTATAGCTCTATCAGGTGATGGACATGTTGTTCAGCATTTTGCCTCAGATATTCCTTAATCTAAGCCAAGATGTCAACCCCCTGATCCAGTTATGAAAGAAAATATATATTATTTGTATTCCTAGCAGTGTGTACTCACTATTTGCGCCTGCTTGAAAAAGGTATTATAGAGGTGTATATAAATTCACTGCTGCGGAGGTCTTTTTCCCGGTCACCATGATTCCTCTCTCCATAGGTTAAAAGTGAGTGTTAAGAGTAATTATATACATATTTATTTTTACTGAATTCCCTGGATATAATTTAGACTTTTTAGTCTGTTTTAGTGTCTTCAGTCTGACTGATTCAAATGTGAGATATGTTCTGGGGATTTGCACAGATTGAGACTAAGAGACACTGACAGAGGCAACAGTTGCCAATTTGCCGAGTGTACTTGTATACACACTATTTGTTCATGCCCCAAAATGATAACATTCTGGATGGACACAATGAAGGTAACTAGTGCATGCACTGTTATAATAACTCAACCAGCACGAAACTCTGTCTATGGGACAGAATAGACCTAGGATCACCAAAACCAAACCCCAGCTGACTCTGGTAAAGGGGGATGGGACAGTAAAGCACGGATGCCTCTTTGCTGCTGCTTCCTAGCAAGATGGGGTAAATGTCGTGGGACATTCAGTGAGGACAGTTTATATCGGAACTTAAGGTTAGTATTAGGGGTTAGTATTTGGGCTTAGAGTGAGGGGTTTGTATTAGGGTTCAGGATTAGTATTAAGATTTGGGGTTAGTGTTAGGGGCTACCATTACTGTTCGGGGTTGGTATTGGGGACTGGGGGTTAGTATTAGGGGCTAGTATTAGGGATCAGGGTTGGTATGAGGCTTACTATTAGGGTTCAAGGTTATTATTGGGGTTTGGGGTTAGTATTAGGGTCCAAGGTTAGTATTAGGGTTTGGGATAACATTAGGGGTTTGTTTTATGAGTTAAGGGGTTACTTTATTAGAGGTGGTTTACTAGTGTCTATTAGTAAGCGCTGACAGTTCAGGAGAAATCAATGCTATGAACAGTCATAGACACCTGATGAAGACCCTCATGTTCTAAATCAGGAATCATTTCCAAATGCACCTCCCCCCCCTATCAGAATGGAAGAGCTACATTAATGAAGACTTACAAGTTTATACCTTATTATCCATTTTTATACCATGACTGCAAAGAATGAAATCCCAATATCATAAAATATAATGATATATTCTGTAAAGCTTTGAATAAAGCTATTTGCTCTCTGTGCTGTGATGCTTATCTTCTCTTTATGGGAATAATTTTACCACACATAGAAACATAGAAACATAGAATGTGTCGGCAGATAAGAACCATTCGGTCCATCTAGTCTGCCCAATTTTTTTTTTTTGAGTACTTTTATTAGTCCCCGGTTCCCGGTCTTATAGCTAGGATAGCCTTGTGTCTATCCCACGCATGCTTAAAATCCTTGACTGTGTTTACCTCTACCACTTCTGCTGGCAGGCTATTCCATACATCCACTACCCTCTCAGTAAAGTAATACTTCCTGATATTACTTTTAAATCGTTGCCCCTCTAATTTAAGACTATGTCCTCTAGTTGTGGTAGTTTTTCTTCTTTTAAATATACTCTCTTCCTTTACTGTGTTGATTCCCTTTATGTATTTAAATGTTTCTATCATATCCCCCCTGTTACGTCTTTCCTCCAAGCTATACATGTTAAGATGCTTTAACCTTTCCTGGTAAGTTTTATCCTTCAACCCATGAACCAGTTTAGTAGCCCTTCTCTGAACTCTCTCCAAAGTATCAATATCCTTCTGGAGATACGGTCTCCAGTACTGCGTACAATACTCCAAGTGAGGTCTCACCAGTGCTCTGTACAATGGCATGAGCACTTCCCTCTTCCTACTGCTAATACCTCTCCCTATGCAACCAAGCATTCTGCTAGCATTTCCTGGTGCTCTATTGCATTGCCTACCTACCTTCAATTCCTCTGAAATTATTACTCCTAAATCCCTTTCCTCAGATGTTGAGGTTAGGACTGTACCAAATAGTCTATATTCTGCTTTTGGGTTTTTACGCCCAAGGTGCATAATCTTGCACTTGTCCACATTAAATGCCAGTTGCCACTGCTCTGACCATTTTTCTAGTTTAGCTAAATCATTTGCCATTTGGCTTATCCCTCCATGAATATCAACCCTGCTGCAAATCTTTATATCATCAGGCACACAATGTTCCATTATTAATATTATTATTATTTTCATTTTTTGCAACTTTTACAAGGATTTGTTCAATTTGTACTCATTAACTAATATCATTTTATTATCAATTTCTTTATTATTATCTGTTATTATTATTAATAATTACTGGAAATGTTCCAGGTTTTTGAGTAGTGGGAGCAAACACATAATCAATCCTGCTCTCAAAGAAATGTTATTTGTATGGGTCACTAAATTAGACAAACACACACCAAGATGCTCGTCCTCAATGTCGCCAACATAATCCGGTCTTTAATGGGTTGAATGCAGCTTCAGCATCTTTTCAATTTTAAATAGCTTCGTCAAAGGACTTAAATGTTTGAGTACCTATGTCTAAGTCCTATGACAAAACGCATCAGGTAGATGTCATTTGGCAATCAGGGTCGGCATGCTGCTGTCCACTTTATGTGTTTTTCTGAAATCCTTATGCTTTTTGAATAAAGTATGTCAAGCTTTTTAACTGCTGCTCCCGTGGATTTATTTGCCTACTGAATCTGCTGTATTGGGGTTTGTGAATACGAGGTGTATGTATTTATGGTGTGGAGGAAAGAAAGTACTTGCAGTAAATCATAAACGTAACACAACATTGTGAATGATGTTTCTCCCTTGGTATATCTTTTATGTATCATGTCATGAATCAGCTATGCTTCAGATGTGGGGCTGTTCTTCACTTGGAAACTGAATCACAATCTCCCAAGTTATGATCTCGTGCTTGGATGTTTTTGCTGCTTTTTTAAAGATTTGCCTTCCATTCCATGTTTTGCTGTTTTATAAATTAATTTATTACAAAGTCTGCATGGCTCCACTAATACAATGTTGTCAGGATCTTGGGCCCCCTCACCCACAGCCTAGGGGACACTTACCATCTACAGGGTCCCCCACTACTCCCACGTCCCATCGTGCGATCGCTCAGTAGTCTGGTAGGCTGCACCCCCGGCCTTGAGTTACACACGAGCCGGCAGGGGGCGTGCCCCACTTCCACATTACACTTGGCGGGGGGAGTGTCTTGGCGCCCGATGGCATCTCTGCATTGGTGGATGTGTGGGAAGGGACTGACACTTCTCCAACGTGTTCCATAGAAAGGGGAAAGGGGAGGGTGCCACCAGAGCTGAAAGGAGGAGCTTGTACTGATAGTCCTATAAAAACCCCTCACACGCTTTATTCCTTGCTTGAATATTGAGCTGCTTAGTTTGGTTCTCCCTGCTTAGTTCCCTTTTCCCTCCAAAGTGTCCAAGATCTCTGTGTTTGTCCTTTTGGTACCTGACCTCTGCTTGTTACTGGACTGCTCTGAACTCTCCTTCCCTGACCCGGCTAGTTACCTGTTTTGTTCCTTTGCTGCCTACCCTGACTCTGGCTTGCCTTCCGTTTTACATAATCGCTGCCTGCATTAAAATCTTGTCTATCTGTACCATGTTTGTGGCCCTCTGCTTCCACCCTGCTCTACGCACCGCGATACAAACCTGACAACTCCACTGTTTTAGAATGCTGGCTATGTGCCCTTCCGCTTGGATTCCACCCGCTGCCCCTAGTGGAATAGGAAGGGTGTGCTCTCCAGGCCCCAGTGTCACCAGGAAAGTGTTGTGCACAGGAAAGTGTTGAGACGTTAAAGAGTGACTATATCTCACATTTTAATCAGGAAGAAGGTCATTTTAGTCCATGCAGAATGAACGGAAATCATTCATTCACATTTGTTTCATTTTTTGCTCCGCTCATTTTGACAAACATTTCAACAGAATTTCAACAGTCAACCTGCTGCCGAAATGGCCCTAAAATAAGCTGAATTTCGAGACTTTTCATTCATACCTAAAATGAAAATAATGGTTTTGAATTTAGGATTTGGTCCAAAACGAATGTATCAACAGACAAAATTTGTTTCGGACAAAAGCACAAAAACAAAATGAAAAATACAGCGGCGCCCAAGTCTAGTAATTTGAAATGTTTTTTTACTCATAGACTTTGCAAGAGCAAATAGTATGGGGTTCCCTTCTCATGGAGCATTACACCAGAGAGACAGTCTCTCTCCATTATCGGAATAGTCTTCTGTCTGATTGAAAGATCATCTGGATTAAGTCTCTCTTTAAAAGGGGGTGCTCCCTCATTCTGACCCTAGCATCACTATAAATGACCTCAGAACCTGCTCACCAGTGCTCAGTAGTTCAGTTGCACCTGCTTCAGTAAGCTTGCTCCTTTGCTTGGCCATTGGGACATTTTCTGCATTTATTGGACTTTGACCTTTCGTTGACCTGTGTTTATTGCTGCCTGCCTATCGACCTCTACCTGTTTTACCATGGATTTTATTGTCGCCTGCCTACCAACCTCTGCCTCATTTCCTCACTACACTCATTAAGGCCTCTGTGCTCCTGCTGCTGATTTGAATAAAGGCAGGTAAGTGTATTGACTCTCCAAATTCTGCACCCCAAAGACCTTAAGCCATGAACTTTGTGGAGATCCTCATCATGATTTAAAAAAAGCAATCTGTCTGCAGGTTCACAGATATATTTTCCCTTCCCTTTCTCTTTCCCCTTCTATGCATTTCTATTTTAAAAAACAAACAATAATAGGAAATTGCAATATAGAAAGCGAGTGGGGCGTGCGAGCCTGTTCTGGATAGAAAAGAGAGCAATTATTAAAATCACAATGTTCTTTTCGCTTCATGTATTGTAAGTTACATCACCGATCAGACAGTCTCCTGGTCTATTCTCGTACTTTCATTACAAATCTCGCAATGCGTTTTTCTATATAATTCTGACACCAAATACGTTTCCACAGAAAGAATAACACATTTGAGTGAGCAGAGATGGGCAAAACACTCCCCCTGAAATCATACCTGCCAACATAATGGGATGGGGCTGCGCCAAAAGGGGGTGGGGCTCCTTGACATTAAACGACCTTGTTTGACCCTGCAAGAATGTGTCTAAAGTTCAGTTCAGACTGTGCCACTGTATAATCCATAGTCCTGCATCGAGCAACCCACATTTAATGCGACAGGACGTTAGAAAACAAGACTATTGCCAACTATGGAGCAATAAATGTAGGTGTATAAAGTTGAGGCCAAACATTGGGAAAAGAGCAACTTTTCTCTACATGTGCACCTCATTCTGTGCATTACAAAGGTTCATATAGGCAATGCATTACGTTCATGTATGTGTGCAAGATTGTTATTGTTTTTAATTTATAATCCCACAATCATTACATTCTGCCACCAACACATAATTAGACTTAGCAACAACTTTTTTTTTCATTTCATTGCTGGAGACTGACGAATTTTCCTGCACGCAAGAATTAAAAAAAACCTTTTGTCATCTTGTAATTGTTTGGCAGTGACTGAGTTAATCATATAGAGGCTCTTGACATGAACACATGTGTGTAGGAGTGCTTCATCTTTCATCACAGTACTTATAAAGTACAAATCTCTGATTCTGTGCTTTACAGCAGGTGAATATTAATATTTCTCTTACAGGCTATGCACGCTGCCATTATGTTTTATGAAAATCAATATAGAGCTGCTCTCTGTGTGTGTTTTAATTTCTATCCCTTCTATTGTGCTAAATTACCTTTCATGAGCACCAGATTTATCTTCACAAATGGCTTCAGGCTGAATATTTCTAGAGAGATCTCTCTGATGTCTGTCTCCCTCATGTTAATATAAATAAATAAATGAATGATCTGCACCAAACATGCATTTGCAATTCAGTTATTCCAGCCTTCGCAGCCCTGTTACATATTTTTATTACAAAGTGTGCATTTTAGAACTTGACATTCACCCCGATACTAACCCTGTTACATATTTTTTTAACATTTTTTATCCTTAATTGTTTTGAGTTGAAGATTTAGCGAAGATAGTTAATTTTAGGTGTAGTAAAATGTTGATTACACACGTAGTTCAGATTTTTATATGTATTGAGATTAATTTTGTTGTTTTTTGTTTTTTTTATCAGGAATGTTCTCTCTGCTTCTGATTGCCAAATATAATGGAAATGTCATTCCAATACACGGATTTCAAATTGCTCATAGGTTCTCCGTTACAGATCTATATCCTTGAATGCAATAGTGCTTAGTACTTTTACTGTTGTTGTACAATGACATGCCTCAATAACCAATGTGCAGCTAACTGGATGCAAATCCACCCTAATGCTTTATACACTCACATGTTAAAAATGATCATTTGCATCACAACAAAGAGATTTGGCTTTTATACCAAGAGTGATCACAGAATTAAAAAAAAACTGAACCAAGACATATTTATGGAAAATGGGAGATTCCCTTGCTTAATCATCAATTTCTAAGCTAAAATGAGCATTTTTTTTGACAATTGAGAAATGGTTACAAGGGACGTAGGAATACAATGAAGTTTTAATTAACATATTACTTGCAGCTTATTAAGTATAAATGCCATGGAGACCATAAGTACCCTACTGTGTAATAAGATATGTAATGCAACACAGTGATGTGTCCAAAAAGTACAGCACCAGGAGTTTCAAAGGACAAACTGTAATTAACAAAGGTCAAAAAGCAATCAAATGAACCTTTTATTTCTGCTACAGAGCCTGTATCAAGACAACAGCATTATTATGATACATCCCAACATTGCCCCAGCAACACAGGACACCTGAAGGCGTGGCTTGGGAGGGGGAGTGTCAGCATGACGGAGCATGCACAGACCTCTGCACGTGAGCAGCATTTATTCTGTGGTCTCCCAAACACTGGAGAATGAAAATCGGGACCACGGTATCAGGAGATTGTCTCACTGACAGCGGGACAGTTTCGGGGGTCATCTTGATAAAATATCACCCACATTTTGTTCCAAGTGAAAATGTACTGGAAAAGATAGTTTAAGTACATTTTAAAAATACTACTACTAACTAACTGGGATTTTAAGAGTATAAGTAAGGAAGGATTAGCTGCTAGGATAATAAGTGACCGTCTTAGTGTTATTTTGTTTTTTTTTCTTTTTATTTGCTTATTTTGCTATTATTATTTTATCTTTGCTTTTCTCTCGTTACCATGTGAACTTTTCTCCCGTCCTTACCAGATGCAATCAAAATGCTTCACTTATGGTCCATTACCATATTTAAAAAGCAATCAGTACATTAAACCTGTGCCCTGCGGCTCAGACTTTTAAAAAAAAAAATCAATTTTTTATGTGATTCCACCAGAAGAGTTACATAAGTCAGCTTCTGCATTTAAATAGACTTATTTGGGAGACGCAGGAACTATGTTGCTGATTAAAGCGTTAAAGGTGAAAAACTAATTTTTGGAAATGTATTAAGATAATAAAGTTAAAATAAAATATACTTGGCTTTGGAATATTTTGAAAACCAACCAATCAGAAGCCTACTTTTCACTTTTGAAATCCCAGCCCACCCATGGCTGATGGTAGATGAAAATAGAGCAGCTCTCTCACCTTTTTTTTTGCAGGTGAGATTTTTTTTTTAGAATAGATTAGAATAAACCCTTTTACTGTATTGAAGATGAGGATTGAGGGCACTGGTAGGGCATGGGCCAGTAATATTTAATTGTTTTTAGAGCATCCATTTGGGTGCAAGGGGGTGAGTAGTGATTTTCTGGGTAGGTAGAATTTTTTTTTATTTATTTAATTTTTTTTTATTGGGCCTGGGGGGTCATTGACCAGTCCTAAGACCCAGAGGAGAAGCAAATGTGTTGATTTCAGGTCCAGAGGCATTTTGGGAATCCCCATATCTTAGGTGCACGGTGGAAGAGGGTAATCATTTTTGCATAGTGGCCCCTGTGTATTGCTAATTTCTCCACGACACAATAATAAAACTGAAACACCCAAATGATTGGGTTAAGAAAATAACACGCAAATGATTGAGGTTAAATTGCTCTTATTTCTTGGATAGTAAAATATATATGCTCAGAAATTAACTTAGATCATGGCAAAAAAGATACTTTTTACTGAATGAGCTGCAGACAACATCATTAGCCAACACTGCGACTGGGGAGCCCCGTACAGTCAGGCAGGAGTCTCAACCAGGCAACAATGGGCCTGGGCAATGATGCATCAGTTCCAGAGGTGAGCTCCAATCTGAGTGGCAAGTCTTACCATTGTTTGTACATTTCTAACAGAGGTATATAGAGAATAGAGAATATTCCCATCCCTCTTTGTGTTGGCGCTGCTTGAATTTTCTCACCGACTGTGTTTATATCAACCAAAGGAAATGGCCAGGTTATCCAAGACAGAAGTGTTCAAACCCCTAACAATCATATCTGTTTGCTAACAAAATGAAAATACAAAATGGAGTCCGTTGTCATATATTTAAATTACCATTACACTCCTGGGGCATAAGGATTTTTTTATTTGTTGGTATTGGGGGTGGGGTCAGGGCTATTTGCCCCCATGTATATAATGGGTAGAGGATTGGGGAGGCTGGGAGCCATTTAGGCAAAGAGGTATTGTTACATTGTTATAAATCTTAGCTGAACTATGCACGATATTTAGCGATTATTGCAAATAACCATTTTCTATCTAATTACTACTTAGAAAAGTAATATATCTTATTGTGAAACACCACACCACAAAAATATATAAAAGTTATCCCAGCTATGTATAATCACTTCAAAGTATTTTATGGTTATGATAATATGGTGACACTTACTTTTAATATTTAATGTTTGCTTTTTGTTTTTATTTAAGGATCTAATAAATACATTTTTAGCTTTAAACAGGAGATTTTTTCCCCACAGTGTATGTCTATTTCTAAAGAGGACAATTCCCTATCTCTCTCCTGAGATATTTATCCAGTTTGGCAAATTACATAATGATTGAATGATATATAAAATGACCTTAAAGTACAACAATGCCTAACTTGAATGTATATAGTGAATAAGGAGCCATCTCAATAGACTGACATGTTAAAAAAAGCATGGTCCTTGCATGCATATAACTAGTGCATGCTAAAAAATACCACATAGAAGGGTCAACTCGATATACACCGATATGTCCAAAATTGGAATCGGATCTTTAGCCACATTTCACAAATCTCCGGAATGTGGCCACTCAATATTCGAAATATTCAAAAGTCCGTCTCCCGTACTGAAAAGTTTTGGGATTTATAAAAAGGTAACAATTACTCTTAGTGAAAAGTATGAATGGGTCTGCACACTTACAAGTATCGGGTGCCACGAGGGAGCGTCATTCACGCCCATAAAGCAAAAAGAAAAGATAAGAGACTCAGCACACCGTTTAAGGGAGTTTAATCCACCAAAAAATAACAACGTTTCAGCCCAGCACTGAGCTTTTATCAAGTCTTGAAAAAAGCTCAGTGCTGGGCTGAAACGTTGTTATTTTTTGGTGGATTAAACTCCCTTAAACGGTGTGCTGAGTCTCCTATCTTTTCTTTTAACAATTACTCTTAGACATAACGAACGCCGATTGCTTAATACACATAATACAGTCTATAGAGTGGTGGAGGAATGTCCCATCCAAGCTCAGTGACTTCAGGGTAGCTAGCGGTGACAGGGAAAACACCACTGCTCAGCCCATCAACACACCCAATGCATATTTCAATGACATCAATGCGTTTCACCATGTTGGCTTCTTCAAAGGACGAAGATGTTTATGCACTCCACTTTTTTCATTGCGGTTCACATTCTAGTCTAACCATCTATATATTGTATATTTTTAGTTTTACCTTTCTTTTCAGTACCCCAATGATCGACATGGGCTGTAACATTACATCATATAGAGGCATTTTTTTCTCACATACTTAGTTTAGGCAGTGTAGCAAGTGTCTGCTTATTGCTAAAAACACACGATAAACTGCAATCTTCAATAGATGTTTAATAATGATGTCAGCCTAACTGGTATGTATCTTCTTATGTGAAATATTTAGGAAGGCTGATCAGTACTGGAGATCTTGGAGGCAGTGATGAACTGCATATGACCACGTGGTGTAAAATAGAAAATAAATTGTACTGTGCTTATTAAAAGACCCTTGTGAATAATAATAACATATGTAATAATATAAATAATAATAACAACCCTAAAAAACGTTATATATTAATCCTCATACAAAGCATCATGTCCTTTCAGTATCCCAGACGCTGTACAGACTTTATGATCTAACCACTCTGCTCAACTGACACTGATTGCTAAGCTTCTAGGTCCAGGGCATTATATTGCTAACTTTTTCTTAGGGCATACTTTGCAAACAATTTGACATACGTTTTGAAGTGCACTTGTTTTCAGGTTTTTAAATTTAAGTAAACTAAAATAAGAAAGATATATCCTACTAAACTGGTTACTGTTTAGCTAAGTCGTACGTTGGTCAGGCTGTGGAACTAACTGGAACATTATCGACACACTGTGATTTTTTTTCTTGTTTTTCTACATTAGCTTGGCTAATATACAGACTTTGCGACCTAATTATTACACTCAGCAGAGACTAAATAATAAACCTCTGGATAATGGCAAGTATATTACTGTTTTCTTTTTAAGGCATTCTTTGCAAGCAATTTAACATAATTTCTGATGTACACTTGGCTTCAGGTTCTTAGTGTCCAGTAAACTAAACTAAGAGATGTTTATTATACTCAATTAGGTATTGTGAAACTGGATTCATATATTAGACTTCATAGTCTTTAGACAGTAATGTATACTAAGTCATCATGGTCAGAAAACTCTAGGAGACCTTACTAATGGCTCATCACCAAAATGTAGTCCTGTATTTGGTGAATGTACTTTGTATGTATGTATGTATGTATGTATGTATGTATGTATGTATCTTTATACCGTATTTGCCTGATTATAAGACGACCCCCCAAACTTTGTATATTCCTTTAGGAAAAAAACTAAAAGCCTGAATATAAGACTACCCTATAGGAAAAAAAAAGTTTAACTTGTATATATGTAAATTGCTTTTTAATATGTAATAAAAAATTGATATTATACAAATGTATTTCTTGTTTTTATTTCCTTGCGGCCTCTCTCCCTCCCCCCTCCAGTGTAGTCTCTCTCTCTATCTCCCCCCTCCCTCCCCTAGTCTCTCTCTCTCTATCCCCTCTCTATCTCTCTCCCCCTCTCTCTACCCCCCCCCTCTCTCTCTCTCTATCCCCCCTCTCTCTCTATCCCTCTCTATACATACTCTCTATCCCCCCCTCTCTCTCTCTATCCCCCCCTCTCTCTCTCTATCCCCCCTCTCTCTCTCTATCCCCCCCCCTCTCTCTATCCCCCCCCCCTCTCTCTCTCTCTATTCCCCCCCCCTCTCTCTCTATCCCCCCCCTGTCTCTCACTATCCATCTCCCCCCTTTCCCTGGTGGCTAGTGGGGGCAGCTGGGGGATGTCTGCACTATACGTGCAGATATCCTCCATGCTGCCCGACACCTCCGTCTATTATGACGGACAGCTGGTCCGTCATAATAGACGGAGGTGTCGGGCAGCATGGAGGATATCTGCACGTATAGTGCAGACATCCCCCAGCTGCCCGCTTTTCCCTGGTGTCTAGTGGGGCAGCAGAGGAAGTCTGCGCGATGAGCGCAGACCTCCCATGCTGCCGCCCGGCACGCTCGCCGGGACTTCTGTGACGAAAGCGGAAGTTCCCGGCTTCTTCACAGAAGCCCCGGCGGTCGTGCCGGGCGGAAGCAGGGGAGTCTGCGCTCGTTGCGCAGACATCCCCTGCTGCTAGAGAGGGGGATCCAGGTCCCCTGCAGCTCTGCTGGGGACCTGGATCCCAGTCTTATAGTCTGACCTCAATTTGAGGTCAGATTATAAGACGACCTCGAATGTAAGTCAGAGCATTTGCTCTGAAAAAAACCTCGTCTTATATTCGAGCAAATACGGTATATTATGATGTCCTCCTTTCCCTTTTTCCTCCTGGCAAATTACCAAAAAAACAAAACAGGTATTCATTATCATATTAGTGATCCATACTGCGATCTACATGACAAATGCCAAAATCAGTGTTATACTAAATTTCTGTTTTTTACATGATTGAGAAAAAAATGTTGCATCCTTATAGTAAAGTGCAAGCTCAATAATAAAAAGTGATACTATTTTCAATGTATATGCTCATTGATACAGGAACGTAAAATAATAGTTTGTGCCGATTTTAAAGCTATTAGTGACTAGAAACTAGATATGTCCTCATCTCCCTCAGGGAACTATAAGAAAAAAGTAACATGTATTAGCAAAAACATACAATCTTTAATCTTAACTAAAACGTAAAATGTCTGTTTGTTTGTTTGTCTCAAGTGTTAAGAATGACAAACTCTAGAATAATGAAATTTGCACAGCTTATTCCTGCTGGAATTTCTAGGTTACTAGACTATTTTTATCTCTCTACATTGTTCCTTTTCTGAGTTATCAGTTAATTAAGTTTTGAGGTGAGCCGTATTGACTTTTAGAATAGGCAACAGGAGATTATGACATCACTGGCCAAATCAACGAAACTGTTAAGAAAACAGAGGCAGAAAAATGCTTCACGACAGAGCAATGAAACAGCTGAGGAAACAGAGGTGCAGCTTACTGAACAACGATGAGTCTCTTGAATGCACTGTGATAACGATGCATGGTGTTATCTGTGATGGTGTATATGTCTCCTATAGATTTTTTAGAGAGGCGTATGATGTTTAGCCCCAGGGGGAGTATGTGCTGTGAGCAACATAATGAGAAATATTGATAGATTTGGGTCCCTGGAGTGGATAATTCGGAGAATAGGGCGGGCTGGTGGTCTACACCACAGTTTACAAGCAACTAAGAGGAATGGAGACCAGGCTAAGAACACACTGATCAGCTCCAAGTAACTAGCAGCAGTAAATTAAATCCCTGCCTGGTAGATAGGAAAAATAGTTGTTGTTTTTTTCTTTTGAGGGATTGCTGCAAACTCTATCACTCTATAAGGTTGGTGAAACCTGTGTTTTATTGAGTGACAGGTGTGCTGTCAGTCCAGAGGACACCTGTCACTCAGGGGCACAATGTATCTCATGTATTTCCGGTGGTTTGCGTTCTGTGAACAGACAGAACACCCCCCCCCTGGAAATACACGAGATACATCCGAGGTGTCGAGGACAGCTGCGAATTCGAAGTCACTCACTCTGTTGCCAATTTGGCAAGCAGTAAAAGTATTTGAATTTTCGTATACTTTTCATGCTTTTCGAATTGGCAACAGAGTGCCAAGGGACTCCGAATTGGCAGCTGCCGTCTGTCTCCTGGATGTATTTCCGGGGTTTGTGTGCTCTCTGTTCAGAGCACACAAAACCCGAAAATATACAGCGCAAGCTCCTAGCAGATATGGAGCATCCGCACCTGATATGTATGTTAATAAGAGCTTGGATTTATTTGTAGGTATTTTTGTTTCTATTACTGCCTGATGAAGTGGACAGTACAATAAATTGTCTGGATTTAAATTAATTCCAGAAGACTGTGCCTATTTACTTCCCTAGGGGACTGTGCTATTTGCAAGATTGTAGTACCCTGGGCTGGGTGCAGGATCACAGCACAAGGCTATGATTAGACGATTATGTATGATGCAAAGTTCCGTACAAAAAAGAAAGGCAGCTAATGCACTATAGAGCAGAGCAGATAGCAACAATATAAAGCAAATCCATCACAAGAAAAGTTAGCAGTAATAAATCAACTGCATAAGGAAAAGAAGCAGCCAACTAAAGTGGGAAGTACGCCAATCATTTTATGCTAAAGGGAACAAAGCACTACTTAATTAGCTAATAAACTTGGGGCATTAGAAGTTCAACAGAGATTAGTTTATTCATTAAAGGATAAGGGAGACAGAATACTACCGTATTTGCTCGATTAAAGGATGACCCTGATTATAAGACGACCCCCAAACTTTGTATATTCCTTTAGGAAAAAAACTAAAAGCCTGAATATAAGACTACCCTATAGGAAAGTTTAACTTGTATATATTCACATGTAAATTGCTTTTTAATATTTAATAAAAAATTGATATTATACAAATGCATTTCTTGTTTTTATTTCCTTTTATGTGCCAATGCGGCCTCTCTCCCCCTCCCCCAGCTGTCTCTCTCCCCCCAGCGTTGTCTCTCTCTCCCTCCCCCCCAAATTTCTCTCTCTCTCTCCACCTCCCTCGTCTCTTCCCCCTCCCGTTGTCTGTCTTCCCCCTCCCCTTGTCTCTCTCTATCCCCCCTCCCCTTTTCTCTCTTCCCCCTCCCCCCCTCCCTCCCCTTGTCTGTGTGTCTCCCCCCCTCCCACCCCTTGTCTGTGTGTGTCTCCCCCCCTGTCTAAGTGTGTCTCCCCCACACCTTGTTTCTTTCCCTGGTGGCTAGTTGGGGCAGCCGGGGGATGTCTGCACGATACGTGCAGACATCCTCCATGCTGCCCGACACCTCCGTCTATTACGACGAACAGCTGGTCCGTCATAATAGAAGGAAGTGTCGGGCAGCATGGAGGATGTCTGCACGTATCGTGCAGACATCCCCCAGCTGCCTGATTCTCCTGGTGGCTAGCGGGGCAGCGGAGGATGTCTGCGCGATGAGCGCAGACCTCCCCTGCTGCCGCCCGGCACGACCGCAGGGACTTTTATGATGAAGCCGGAAGGACCCGTTGCCTCTTCTTCATGATTTTTAAAAAAAATTCTCGAGCACATCTTAGT
Organism: Pelodytes ibericus; assembly: GCA_036172795.1. Classification (NCBI taxonomy): domain Eukaryota; kingdom Metazoa; phylum Chordata; class Amphibia; order Anura; family Pelodytidae; genus Pelodytes; species Pelodytes ibericus. Next base: position 42,017,113 of record CM069859.1, on the reverse strand, counting down.
ATAAATGAAATGTATCCAAAACTCAAAGGTTCCTCCTAGGATAACATGAGATTCCCAAATATGGAATTAGAATAGTTCAAAAACTCTCTTAACTTGGTATTTAAAATACCAAAAGATTGTTGCACGTTAAATTGTTCTACTCTATTTATTCAGATGACGCAGGATCTGGACAAATGGTCAAAATGAAATATTTCATGGATGGGCCGAATCAACTCAATTAAGATGATGCTGGTACCCAAGTTTCTGTTCTGGTATATGTCGTTATCTGCATGTGTATTGTGTTTATACATAACCCACTATGTATCATGTCTGGTGGAACAGCACAATTATTCAAGTTTTCTGGAAATCATACTTTCAATGAATAAATGTGCTCTGTTTTGCATTATACCTAATACTGGGACAATGACACTAAATAATTTAGGAAAGCATATTTTAGTAGCTGCATAATCTGCTATTGCTAGAGCTTGAAAAAACCCTAAAGCTCCAGATTCAGATCAGATGATCTCCATGAAAAATGTCAACTGTGATTATGAATACATGTCAGCTACCCAAGAGGGCAAAATAGAATAATGGATGGAAGAGTGGGATAGCCGGAGAAGGCATTACCTGAAGCTGAGTCCCTTAATATTGCGCTTGCAAAGAACATCAGCCACAGATATATAATAATGAACAGATGATATAACTTACATTTTACTCAAGGAATTAACAGTTTATTTAGTGGTAGCTTTTTGCTGGGGGCTTTATCTCTCACTTTAATTATTCCCCCCCCCCCCCCCCCCTTATCTCTTTCTCACCTGAGTACCTAACATCTTTTCTTTTAATTTATTTCCTATAATCTACACCATTTTGTTTTATAGTGTTTATTAAGATGAGTTTTTTGTATGCTATATGAGTACTGTCATATTAAATGCAAGTCAATATGTATATTTGTAATGCATTAAAGTGACATATAGTACTGGTTATTTAAAATTAGATTCCACCAAGCTACTGCTGAGTTCCAAGCCTCGAGGGACAACCAACCATGTCTGGGGTATCAACTTACACACTATCCATTGAAAATATGTCTATTTGCATGTTAAGCCATTTCCATGCAATTACATTTGTTGCCCACTTAAGAAAAAAGACGCAAGTTAGCCAAATCCATTGGGGAGATGGTTTCTCCGATAGCCAAGCTCTAGATCAGTGAGAAGCAATGAAGCAAACAACATGATTGAAATAAATGTTATTACCCATTGTCAGAGCCTACGCTGATAATATCATAGTTTGGAAACTACACATTTTGTTATAAAATATCTGTTTCTGTAAATAATGATGAAAGGGCTCTGTCACCTAAATAAACTATGATTTATATTTGGTGTCAGCAGAAATTATGATGTATGAGAAGCATTTGCAAATTACACATTTTCTATTAAAGTATGCAATGCCAAGACACACGCTGAAGTCGTAAGCTGGAGACATACTGCAGAAATATTTAAATTCCATTTTATCCAACTCGCCTATTAAATTCTTGTTTTTAATACTTCCTGTTATCAGTTCACCACATTTTAGTGTTTATTAAAATAGGGTTTATATTAAAAAAAGGTGTTTTTTTTATTTCTACCGCACCCTGTCTACCTCTTTTGTATTGTTTGTGAATTATAATTATGTATGTCCTTTTCCCAAAAAATAAAATAAAAAAAGATTTGGAAGAAATAATTTTATGAATGTGCTAATTCAGGTGAATCTCAATGAGACCCTAGGTGAATTTTAATGGGATCTGGGAACTTAGGTAAATCCCAATGGGAATTGGGGTTATTGTCATTGGGAACAGTGAAATAAATATGAATCTGATCAGTTAGGGAAATTGACAATTTTTTGGATTGAAGCCCAAATCGTGCTGTCAAAAACAGTTAGTGTCCCCGTGCCAAACCCTCAAGTGCATGTGCACAATAAGGGCCAATATGGAGCCATTGTGATTGGGGCCCCTCCCCTTGGGGGTTGGGAACCCCTGCTCCCTGCCCACCCTGGTTCGGGTCTTCAGGCCCCCATTGCCTCACGGTGCAGAGGGCCCCTTTGTTCTTCCCTCCACGGCCAGAAGGCCTGCATGAGATCTGAATACCTTCCCCAGGGCCTTCAGCTGCCACCATCAGGACCCCTGGGGTTACACTGGCCTTCCTCCTGGGAGGAGCGACCCGCCATAAGGCCCACTAGTTACCAAAAAGCCTTCACCTACTGGTCCCACCATAGGCAAGGAGTTACCCCACTGCGGCCTTCCAGTGACATAAAACATAAAAATCAAAAACACACATGAGCAAAACAAAAGTATCATGTGCTCCACACAGTGCAGCGATAGTGCAAAAATAAAAAGTGCACAGTCTAAATAAATAGTGCCATTAAGGCCCCAGCCTTTAGGCTGATGAAAAAAATTGCCCATCTGGGATTAAAAACGCCTCCTAAAACAAGTGCCACAATAAATGCATCCCCAATGTGCTTATTGTGTACACCACACAGGGGAGGTGTTCCCTGTGGTCCATTATTAAAAACTGCCTCCAAACCAGACCCACCAGCTTCTTGGCCAGATCAGTGTGCTCTGCTGCCACCAGAGCCTTACCGGGATCTGACTGAATCAGATCCTACACTTGATCTTAGCCAAAAGGCTGAGAAGGAAATTGACAATTGAGATAGATGAAGGTAGGTGAAGAGCCAGAAAAAGGATGGCAGAAGCCAGAGCCTTTGGGAAGTTACACAAGATGACGGCTGTGCGATAGATGAGAAAGCACAGAGCATGCTGAATATTCATAGGTACCGTATATACTCGAGTATAAGCCGAGTTTTTCAGCACAATTTTTGTGCTGAAAAATGCCCCCCCCCCCGGCTTATACTCGAGTCGGTGGGGAAAAAAAAAAAATCTAAAACTTACATCGTTCCTGCTCTGTCCCCCGGTGCTCTGAAGCTGCGTGGCTGTGAGGGAAGCGTTGTGCGCTCCCCTCCGGTCGCGCGGTCAATAAAGTGTGTTTTTTTAAAACAAACTTTATTGACCGCACGGCTGGAGGGAAGCTCACAACGCTTCCCTCACAGCCACGGAGCTTCAGAGCACCGGGGGACAGAGCAGGAACGAGGTAAGTGCTGGGGTCTGGGGGAGGAGGGTGGCATAACGAGCATACTAAGGGGCAATATCCTGGCATATTGGGGGCAATATCCTGCATATTAAATGGCATATTGGGGCAATATCTGGCATATTACAATGGCATATTGGGGGCAATATCCTGGCATATTGAGGGCAATATCCTGGCATATTGGGGCAATATCCTGGCATATTGGGGCAATATCCTGGCATATTGGGGGCAATATCCTGGCATATTGGGGCAATATCCTGGCATATTGGGGGCAATATCCTGGCATATTGGGGGCAATATCCTGGCATATTGGGGCAATATCCTGGCATATTAAATGGCATATTGGGGGCAATATTTACCAGTAGCTGCCTCATTTTCCACCCTAGGCTTATACTCGAGTCAATATTTTTTCCCAGTTCTTTGTGGTAAAATTAGGTGTCTCGGCTTATATTCGGGTCAGCTTATACTCGAGTATATACGGTAAGTTGTTTTGCACAGGTGAACCCCTCCATATGTCAATTTTATTTTAAGGTTTAATTCCTCTTTAATAGAGTTTCTTTATAGTGTCTCATAAAGAATAAATCATTACAAAAATGTAATATAAATTGAAGATAGATTATAACAGATACTCTAACCTGATTCCTTAACCTACTGATTTCATATAACACTTCAAGCAAGTACTGCAAGTTACTTAATAGAAAAGGCTTCTTACGTATGTGACAAGTATTTAAGTAGCGACAGACATTTCTTATGTAATAACAGTAATTATAATAATAAAGCACACACTTACAGGAATAGGTGAGTTTGGCAATTTCCCTTTAACCCACCATCCTTCGGCCATATCAATACATTTTGTGATCTCCCACTCTATCAAGCTTAGTGCACCAAAAGTCGAACCTGCCTACTGCAGCTATCAAGAGATTTACTACAGGACCAGACCGGGGACATTAACATTTGCATAAAGCTACAAAACCTTAAAAATGTCAAAGACTCCCTACAGCTAATATCTAATCTGCAAGGTGAGGATATTTCAGAAATGCAGGTATATAGTCATAATCATAATCATATTAATAGAAGTGGCAAACTTAATGCTGTCATCAACCTTTAACATCACAGTCTCTCAAATTATTGCTTTCCTCCCACATAATAATCCTAGTTTTCTTCTTGCATCAGAGATCACTCAAGTTGTTACAGTAATAGGTAACTAAGGTACAGGGAAGTGATCCTTGTTAAGAAATACACCAGTTTTTGGTGACTGCCATGGTTCTGATGATACAATAATGTCATTGGTCTTCAAACTCAAACATCCAATGAAATCAATGCAGGTTCATCTGCACATATCAAATAATTTCCCAATATTATCATTAACTGATTCCCGCTGAAGTTGTTCTGAGCAAGTGCAGAATAGCTTATTATTATAAATGGCCGTGAGCGTAACCTTGTTCATTTGGCAGAGGTCTTTTCCGTAGTTTTGCCTGCTTTCTGTAAAAACTCATCACATTAATTGGGCTTACCCAAATCAACATACAGGTTGAGTATCCCTCATCCAAAATGCTTGGGACCAGATATATTAAAGCAAGTGACCTATTTTAAATGGGAAAAGTGTAATTTGCATAGCAAGCCACAAGGTGATGTCATAAACAGCAAACAGCTATGACACATTTAAAATACATTTTACTCTATATGCGTTTGCTTTCAATTTTGATAACAGTGTATATAGATAATTTTTGATGTTTTTTCACAAAGATGGAACTGTCAGTAATTTTGACTTGATTTTAAATGCATAGCACTTAATTTTTTCTAACCATTAGTCTTGTTGGACTGGATCCACACATATGGGTGCGTGGAGGGGTTGCAAGTGATGGATTACATGTCATTTCAACCTAGTTAAATTTGTAACTATGTACCTTATCTGCCATGCCTGTCTATTTGTGTCTATCACCGATGATAAAGCTTGGCCTGATGAGGTCACACCATGGGACATTAAAATGTTCTTGCCCCCTGGAACAAAAGTTGATGGTGCTCCCATACACAATCCTCATCTGGTACTTTTAGTTAAATATATGGCTGTATAATAGATAAACACCATCCTTGCAGCTAGACGGGTCATTCTGTCTTTCCTTCTAATACATTCATACAGATGTCAACATTCACCAGTGTCGTACATGGTATACATAATTTTATGTATTTCTCTTATTTGCTAATATAATGCTTTATGTTAGACTATTGAAGGACACGCTTCAGTTACTCATTCAGTGATATCTATTCTCTATTCTGTTATTCTTCTCAGAAACCATATTATACTGTGTTTATATATATTATACACATGTACAATTCTTTCCATTTGCTTGATTTGTATAGTTGGTAACATTTTGAAATAGGAAACCTTTTTTGTATAGTGGGTGCAATGCACAGCTGACCTTACTGAGAAGGTACAGGACAAAAGATATTACATTAAATTAGCCATAATATTATATGATTACTACCAAATGTGATTAAAGAGCAGTACCATCTACAGTGTCTAAATAGGATTGCCATCTCAGCCACTTTTGTTTTTACCAACCACATATAACTTTTGCATGCTGCCTTGCTGAAAGAAACTAACTAAACTAATTTAACTAATCAGATCTCACAGAACCGCATTAGTTAGTTAATTGATATCCTTCCGGTCACAAACTATTTCTTCACACTGCAAGGCAGCATCCAAAAGTTACAGAACCATAGAAACAAGGAATGTGTCAGCAGATACAAAAAACATTTACCCCATCTAGTCTGCCCAATTTCTATCTGCAAAAGAAAATAATCTGAATACGTTCATTGGTCCCTCGCCTTATCTTCTATCTACATGTCACCAGTAAAAAATGGCAAAAGTAGCAACTGGATGAAAAAAATATTTTAGTTTTTTTTTCCTGAACCCTTGTATGTATGCAGAGGGGATAGATGCCCGATTCCTGAGACATACCATAACCCCACAGTCACCCATAACCATACCAGCCCATGTTCCCCCCAATAAATGGACACGAGACTTGTGATGGTACAACAAGGCCACAGCACTTCTTTATTAAACACATATCAGGCTGTATAAACCACCACCATCCTTTAATACTTATATGTATAAAACAGAATACAGCCTGACAAATTGACTAAGCCCTTGCCAGTAAAACCATTTTAAACTTCCACCCATATATTTACATATGGCCACTTTTTTCCAACCAAATCCAGAATCCAGAAGCTCGCCTCCCCTCCTCGTCCCTTGAGATGCCATAACTCCACCTGGCCCATCTCTCCCACAATGCTTACCACTAGCCGACTCACTTAGCTCAGTGGGCACGTCCACTACAAACAACTTCCATGTTGCTTTTAAGGTTAGGGGAGGACCCGAGCACCATTCTCCTTGTAATAACTCCAACTCCATTTTCCAAAACATATCCCCTACTGGCAAGGACAGCCAACCCCTGCCACAGACCCGCTCGTTTAACACCTTAAATCAGCGGGGACCACCCACCACCACCGCCATGGCCTGTTCCAAACCATCCTGCAACGCCAAGTTAAACAGATCAAGGCCCACCTCAGTTAAGTGAACCCCATCACTCCTGAAATACCTTGCCGCATCGGACTCAAAAACCCTATGGCGTATAGTCACGCCCCCCACACTCAACACAAAACGAGACACTCGTTTATTCAATTTTACCCGGCTCCGTTCCAGCGCCCTCTGATTGAGCGCACACCTCCAATAATTACGTGGCACCACCTCCGACCACACCAGCGACACACCAGGAAAGAGCACCAGCAGCCTCGCCAGATCCCTTTTTATGGTATCCCCCAGGGTCCACACAGGGACCGAACCCAGATCATTGCCCCCCAGATGAATAAGTAAAATATCAGGGGGCCCCAACAGCCGAGACAGCTGAACCACCTCGGGTAACAAGCGTACCCACCGCATACCCCGGAACCCGAACCACCGAACGTCCGCCACGGCTCCCGGAAAGCCCAGGCACTCTCCCCCAGGTCGCACGGCAGCCCGACTCCGTGCCCAGAATATGTACGAGTGGCCTATAAGCCACACCCTCCTAGGCGCAACATCTGTGAATTTAAAGCAGAGGAAACTGAGATCAGACCAGCCGGACGGACATAAGATAGAAACCTGCGGGATTCCCACCGCCCAATCTGCCTGATAGCCCGCTCAGCATAACCCAGCCTTGCGGCCTCAGACGCAGCGCCAATCCTGAACGAGTGACCCCCGAACTCCCGGCTTGGAAGGCCCAGGGCCTCAACTGCCATTCGGATGACCCTGATAAACTGGAATCTAGACAAAGGAGTCGCATCAGCGTGCACCATCAATGAATTGGAACCGGCCGGTCGGACCAAACCGTACCGGTCAAAACAAGCCACCGGGCATACCATAGAACCGGGGACTTCCCGCAGGGAGACCCACTTCCCAACCCCAAGTACATCCGTTTTGGAGCGCCTGATCAAAAACCTCACCAGACCAGGTTCCCGCACCACATCAGCCGCCAGTATACCCCCTGGCTTCGTTTTTGCCTGGCTAACCAATTCCCCAATACGCAAAGCCCCAAAAAATGCCATGGAAAAAGCTAACCGAAACAGATCCACCTCAAAAGGCGAGTGGCAAACCACCGGCAGTATGTGGCACAGGCCCAGCAACAAAGCCCCGGACACCGGTTTACGGTAATCCACGGAATGAACACCCCTCCTCCAACCCTTCAACGCCTGACGCACTAAAAACTCCTTAGTCACGTCCCGTAGCCCAGAAGCTCTGAACCAGAAACTGAGGCCTGACATCCGTGCCGTTACCGCCGCGGGCGACAAGCCAGCCGCGTCCCAATGCCACAACAACCACAGTAAACCTTCCAAGCGAGCCCCATCATCCCTGAAACCCCCACGAGCCGACTCCAGATCCAACCATTCCCCCCAAACTTTACCGTAACGCTTCCATGTGGATCCAGCGACAGACTGGCTAACCCACTGTGCTATTCGCCCAACCCAAGGTCCCACAGCGTCGACGGGCACGGGATACCCTCCGGGTCCGCCCATGGTGCTGCCGCCCGGAACGTTGCCCACTGCGAACGAGAAAGTGCATCCGCAATTACGTTATGCACCCCAGGGATATGAACAGCACGAAAGGTCACATTAAAATCAAGGCAGTTAAGGACCAGAAGCCACAACAGCCGAACTACCGGCGGGGAAGAAGCCGTCAGGTTATTCACCGCTAACACCACTCCCATGTTGTCACAGTGGAAGACCACCCTGCGATCACGTAACGTAGTTCCCCAAAGGACCACTGACACCAGAATAGGAAATAGCTCCAAAAAAGCTAAATTCTTTGTCAGGCCCCCCGAACCCCAGAACGGGGGCCAGGTCTCGGCAGACCACTGGGACCCCAAAATTTCCCCGTAGCCCACGGATCCTGAGGCATCCGTGTACAGATGGAGATCTGCGTTGGACACCTCCGGAGCCTGCCACAACGACCGTCCATTGTACCTGCTCAAAAAATCATCCCACACCGCCAGATCATCCCGTAGGGGCCGAGTGAGCCTGACATAATGGTGCGGCCGGCACACCCCCGCCGTAGCCCCTGCCAGACGTCTGCTAAACACCCTGCCCATTGGCATAATTTTACAGGCAAAGTTGAGCTTCCCCAATAAAGATTGCAACGCCCGGAGCTGAATTTTTCTCAAGCCGCAAGCCTTGGAAATGTCCGCCCTAAGGCCCAACAATTTATCCTGAGGAAGCCGGCATTCGCCGGCCAGGGAGTCAATCTCAATGCCCAGGAAGGAAATACTGTTAGTCGGGCCCTCCGTTTTGTCTGCGGCCAATGGGACCCCAAACGAAGCCAGAACCACCTGGGCCGTCCTCAACAAATGGCCACAGACTTGCAAACCCGAGGGACCCTCCAGCAGGAAGTCATCCAGGTAATGCATCACTGAGCTGCACCCGGACTCCTCCCTGATTACCCAATCCAAAAATGTGCTAAAGCACTCAAAATAAAAACAGGAAATAGAACAACCCATGGGAAGGCACAAGTCAAAGTAAAACTTCCCTTCAAAATGGCACCCGAGGAGGTGATGACAGTCTGGATGAACCGGAAGAAGCCGGAAGGCCGACTCCACATCGGTTTTTGCCATCAAAGCACCAGCCCCTGCCGCCCTCACCATCCTAACCGCCGAATCAAAGGACGCATAAGACACCCGGCACAATTCTGCATCAATGTCATCGTTAACCGACTCCCCATAGGGGTAAGACAGATGCTGGATCAGCCGGAACTTTCCCGGTTCCTTTTTGGGAACCACCCCCAGGGGAGAAACCCGTAAAGCGGCCAACGGGGGCGAATCAAAAGGACCCGCCATACGGCCCAGAGCCACTTCCTTAGCCAACTTATCCCGCACCACCTCAGGGTGCTCAGCCACCGAACGCAAATTACGCAACCGCAAACAAACCTCCAGCTCCTGAAAGGGGATCCTGAAACCAAACTCAAACCCGTGCAACAAAATGTCCGCCGCCCTACGATTCCTATACCGGCTTAGCCATGGGCGCATTGCCCCGACGTCCACCAGCGTCATCCCCCTTTCCGCCCACGTCAGACTTGTCCCCACCTCTCTGACGCTTAAAGCACCGGGTGGCGGGGTGGCTACCCCCGCAACCGGAACACTCATGTTTGAAGCGACAACCGGCGCCAAACTTGCACTGACCCTCATTAAATTGCCAGCACCCTCCCGGTCGTCGTTGGGTCGTGGCCGAGGGAGAGGGCGAACCCAGTCCCCCGACCCCCCCAAGAAAGGACGTCAAACCCCCCTGATGCGAGGCTGGCCGGGTCATAATGGCCAGCCACAGCCCCACGTCCATTTGATCCCAACCCAAAGTAGGCCGTAAAGCAATCCGTTGCCGGAATTGCTCATCATAGCGCCACCAGCTGAGACCCCCATAAATCCTGCACGCATTCCAGATTTGATCCTGGTAACAAAACAAGGAGCAACATTTTTCAGGGGATTTCTCCCCAATGACGCTGGCCAAGATGGAGAAAGCCCGAATCCAATTCCCATAATTCTTTGGGATTTTGCGATAACGGTACTTCTCCTTTTCCTTCTCGGCATCCTTCAACTCCTTCTCAGGAGGAGGAACGTCCTCCATGGGAAGGAGCGAATAGATTTCCACGTATTCGCCCTTCCAAATACGCTCCCTCACCTCCGGTTTAAGATGAAGGCCTAAGGGGCCCGACCAACATAAATACGCGGCCCCATGCGCCATCGGCGCAACTGGGTGTGTCAAATCAGCCGCCCCAACCAGCGACGCCGACGTACTCGGTGCCGCCGATGTACTAGGCATTGACAAGGGAACCGCAGGGAGCGCCGCAGCAGTGGCCGCCGGCAGCAACAAAAGGGGCGGTAATAAGGGGGACTGTGGGACCCCCGCCGTGCCCGGCAAACCAGAAACCACCCCCGGTGAACCCCCCGTGGAACCCCACACGCCGCCCATCGTACTATCGATGCCCTGCAGGGCCGCACTACCAGAAGGCCCAGCCACCCGGCTCACTTGCTCGATCGCCCCCCGCAAGCAATGCAACAAATCCACCCATGGCTGACTAGCAGGAGTAACGGTAGAACCCAACCCCACCCACCCCCGAAAACCCCGCCAAAGGTTGCCCCGTGGACTCACCAGTGTCTCCCTGTACCGCACCCAGAGCCGGCGTGGAGGCCCGGGAGGCCGCTGAATCACCCGCAACCTGGGAAGCAGGATGGGGGACGTGGAGTGGCACAGCACTAGTAGCTGGAGCCTGTGAAGGAGAGACAGGTGAATACAACGCCAGATCAGGAGGGGAGAGAAGCCCAGCCAAGGGAACCTGGTAAGTAGTGACAGGGGTAGGAGTAGGGGACAGGGTAGGGGGCAGTAAGAGACCCAGGGCCGGATCCTCATCCCCAGAAGACCCACTGCAGCTGCCCACAGCCTCCCCGCTGCCCCCCGCCCGGGAGGGTAATCGAAGGGACCCCCATTTTTAGGCCCTGAGGCCTACTCACCACCCTGGCCTGCCGATCCGTGCTCCTCCTCCTGCTAGGCCCCGCATCCGGACGCGGGGGGGAAGGTAGCAGGGCTGTACCGGACCTGGTCACAGCCCTGGATGTCCTCCGTCCGTCGCGCTCCAAACCCCGAGGGGAGGGGCGCGGCCTGCGATCCCCGCTCCCACCAGCCACCGGGGATGGTCGCGTGGCTGCACTAGCAGGCCCGCCGCCGGACGCAGCAGGCCGCGCGGCCGACGGGCGAAGGCCGCTTCTTCGCCCAGCTCCACTCCTGCTTCGGTGAGGCTGGATGGAGCCGGCATCCAGGCTCAGTCGAGCGGGCGGGCGGGACACCCGCCGCGCCCCGCCACGAGGACCCGCGGGAGGCGATGCCACCGCGGGTGTAGCAGCCTGCAGTGCTGCAAACTGCTGCCTCAACCGCCTGCCACCATCTGTAAGGGCCTCAGCCCTCAGGGCAGCGAGCATTGCCTCAATCTCCATGCCTGGGCCGTGAAATGAAACACCAGAGCTGCAAAAAATTGCTACCAGGTGCGTTTACAGATTAAAATGGCTGCTGGGGAGAGAGGCTCCAGGGCTTTTATCAACTCCCCCCTGAAGCCCCTCCCCCCAGCCCCCGTCAGTCATCTCTTGCCTCCCCCTCGCCCATACATGTCCTGTACAATTAATTTGCATAATTTCCCAGGGTTCTTTCTTGTTATTATTGTTTGTGTATTTGTGTATTTGTATTATTTGTGTATTTGTATTATTTGTGTATTTGAGTGTAATCTTATAGTGCTGAAAATGCGATAGTTATTACCAAAATAATAATACATTGACCTCAGTATACTCTACCTAACCCCTTATATCATATCTATCATTACAAAGACGTCTGCGAAACGTATTCGTTTTGATTGTGTTTTATGTGTCCTGCAGTGTGTGCCTGTACAATCATAGTTTGGATTGAAGTGTAACTGGCCTAATTGACAATAGTATACATTTAAAGGAAACAAATTATAACGATAATAATTCTGGCTTCTCCGTGACATTTGATGTTAAAGCGTCTGTTCAAACTCATTAATCAAGTAATGCAAACTATAGAACAGATGAATGTTTTAACATTCTCAGCACCAGATGTCTGGAAGAAGCAGCAGAGCTGACAGATCATTTCAATTTCGTTTTGCTCTCTAACCTTCCTAGAATTAGAGACTTAATTAGTGGTAATCAGCAATGCAAACAATTTGCGGGATCAAAGATAATGGCAATGTTACGTTTATCAGACACCTGGTATATCTATACAGTTGTAAATTGTTTTACAATGGTTGGGTAATTTGTCTAATGGGCAGTGTTGATTTCACCTTTATTGATTAATGCAAACTAAATGATTTCCCGCCTGCCCTCAGTAGTCGATTTGTTTTAGCAGTTTTTAATCACACTGTGTGACTAACACTCTCCTGGTTGGCAAAAATGGAGATACAAAGCTCACCCATCTACTTTTCCATTTTGTAATGCCCTCCACTGGCTTCTGGATCCTATATTTGGGGCAATTTTTTTTTTTTAATTATAAATGTACAAAATAACAATCACACATGCTACTACACGTAATAACACATACATATAAGTGTAAAATATTAAATATACTTTTAATTAATAGAGATTATGCTCAGTGTTGTTAAGACTACATAACATAACAAAATAATAATAATAATAATAATTAAAAAAAAAAAAAAAAAAAAAAAATAACAAAGCAACATATACGTTAAATGGTTTTTCCCTGGGAAAAACTACTAATGAAAAGGATTTAGGAATAATTATAGACAACAAACTTGGCAACAGTGCCCAATGCCAGTCAGAAGCAAGGGCCAATAAGATATTGGCATGTATAAAACGAGGTATAGATTCACGGGAGGAGGATATCATCTTGCCTCTTTACAAATCAATGGTAAGACCTCACCTTGAATATGCAGTACAGTTCTGGGCACCAGTCCTTAAAAAGGATATTAAGGAACTAGAAAAAGTGCAAAGGAGAGCTACAAAATTAATAAGGGGTTTGGAGGATCTTAGTTATGAAGAGAGACTTAAAAAATTGAATTTATATACGTTAGAAAAAAGGCGTCTCAGAGGGGATATGATAACATTATATAAATATTTGCAGGGCCAATATAAAGAGCTCTCCAGTGACCTGTTCATTAACAGAAAGGTACAAAGAACAAGAGGTCACCCCCTCAGACTGGAAGAGCAAAGATTTCACAGACAGCAAAGGAAGGGATTCTTTACGGTTAGGACAATAAAGTTATGGAACTCACTGCCAAGAGAGGTAGTGCTAGCAACCACAATAGATGCATTTAAAAATGGTTTGGATGTTTTTTTAGGAAAGCAGAACATACAGGGCTATTAATAATAGAATAAGCATTAATAAAAGAGCTTATTGATCCAAGGAGAAATCTGATTGCCTCTTGGAGTCAAGAAGGAATTTTTTTCCCCCAGGAGGCAAAATTCGAAAAAGCTTCCTTAGGGTTTTTTTGCCTTCTTTTGGATCAAAAGCTGTAATGATAGGTAGAAGGGTTGAACTTGATGGACTTGTGTCTTTTTTCAACCTAAATTACTATGTTACTATGTTACTATGTTACTAGCATTAGTATATCTGGTATCAATAGATAGATTTATAATAAGATTATTTTTGTTTGTAGTTATACATATTTGAGAAGCAACCATGCTATCATTGCCGATTTATATACATAAACATATTAAAAAAAAAAATAAGGACCCAAAAGAGATAGGTAGCGACCCCCCTTTAATAAGAGAGGCCGGAGTGGTATATGACAGGTTTATGGTGCTTCAAGCTATTTAATAGCTTGGCTGCTCTTCTAAGAGCTGCTTTTCAAAGAGTATATTTAAGAGATATTCTGGAGATACTCGTGAGCTAGTCTGAGGTATACAAGAGGTGAGAAAAACTAAAAGATCTTTTTGATTTAAATTCTTAAAATGGCAGATTTGGTTTACTGTGATAATTGTTCTGCATTTGTTTCACATTCCATTTTTTGGAGGTTTGGAGGCTGTCTAATCTGTAGACAGTTCTCAAGATTGCAGCAGGAGATTGCATTTTTAAAGTCCGAGATTTGTAATTTATCTGTAAAACAAACTCGGGCTGAGACTGTTGCGAAGTCACTGCCACAGAGGCCATTGCCGCAGAGGCTTCCTAGGAATGGCAGGTGGATTACTGTTGGATCTGGTAGGCTTAGAGTTGTTGATAAAAGGCATGTCCCGCAGTCTGTGGCTGTCCAGAACTCATTTTCAGCACTTGCAGAGTGCAGTGGTGTTGTGGAGGCAGGCTCAGACGCAGAGTTTGAGGAACCACTCTCCTATGTGGCTAAGGTGTGCAAGGAGAAGGTGAGGCCTGATAGAAAGCAGTTGTTGTTGGGCGATTCTATCATAAGAGGTGCGGAGTTGGACAGTATTGGCTTAGTGAGATGTCTTCCTGGAGCTACTGCTTGCAGAGACAGGAGGCGTATTTCTAATATTGTTAAGCAAGCAAATCAGGAAGGAGAATTGGATGTACTGGTTCATCTAGGGACAAATGATTTGGCTTGCAATGAGGTTTCAGAGGTGAAGGAAGCTTTTCGTGTTCTTGCCAATGATATACGGCAGGTTGTGTCCACACTGTCCTTTTCTGAAGTTATGCCTGTGCATAACATTCACAATGATAGACGGATGAGTATTAGGAACTTCAACTTGTGGCTTGGAGAATGGTGTCGGGAGCAAGGATTTGGCTTTGTTTCTCATGGAAGTTCACTATGGGATAGAAAGGAACTGTACAAAAAAGATGGTTTGCATCTTTCTCAAAAGGGAACGAATGTTCTCAGTGAGCAGTTCAGAGGTTTTGCTAGGAGGTTTTTAAACTAAAAGAGGGGGGCAAAATGGCGATAAAACATCAATCCAATTGCCCCCCAAAAAAGGTACAGAAGTTACCTGTAGTCAGTGTGCTGAAAAATGTTAAGCTTAGGGTCATGTCTACAAATGCTCGCAGTTTAGGGAATAAGATCCATGAACTTGTGGCAATATTGGCAACTGAGAATGTAGATTTAGTGGCTGTTACTGAGACATGGTATAATGAAAAACATGACTGGGACATTTCAATACCAGGGTACTCTTTATATAGAAAAGACAGAGAAGGTAAAAAAGGGGGAGGGGTGGCCCTGTATGTGAGGGATAGCTTAAAATGTAACGTAATACAAGTTAGTGAGGTGAACATAGAGTCAGTTTGGGTTACATTAGAATTTGGTAATCATATGGTAACTCGGGTAGGTGTGATTTATAGGCCCCCTGGACAAATAGAGGAGTTAGATAATCTACTAGTTGAGGAAATAGCTAAAATGACAATGAAGGGAGAAGTGATCATCATGGGTGACTTTAATCTTCCTGATGTGAACTGGAAATACAAAACAGCTACTTGCGCCAGGAGTACGCATATCCTAAACTCCCTACTGGGATTATCTCTAAAACAAGTAGTGGAGGAGCCAACTCGAAAGCAGGCCATACTAGACTTAGTGTTCACAAATGGAGATTTGTTATCAGATATTACTGTAGGTGAAAGTTTAGGATCTAGTGATCACCAGACAGTGTGGTTTAATATAAGAACAGTGACGCAGTCACACCACACAAAAACAAAAGTTTTAGATTTTAGAAAAACAGACTTTTCTAAAATTAGATTAGATGTGAAGGAGTCATTATCAGACTGGAGCAATTTAAATGGAGTCCAGGAGAAATGGGATTATCTAAAAGTTGCACTACTGAAGGCAACAGAAAATTGCATAAGGCTTGTCAGTAAGAGCAAAAAATTGAAGAAACCACTGTGGTACTCTGCAGAGGTGGCTAAAATAGTAAAAAATAAAAAGCTAGCATTTAGTAATTATAAAAATACTCAGAGTGAGGAAGATAGAAAGATCTATAAGAGTAGGCAGAAAGAGGCAAAGCAAGCTATAAGAGCTTCCAAAGCACACACAGAAGAGACTATAGCCCAGTCAGTGAAAAAGGGGGATAAAACATTTTTTAGATACATAAATGAGAAAAGGAAAGTAAAACAAGGATTAGTTAGATTAAAAACAAAAGAAGGATGCTATGTAGAAGAGGATAAAGGCTTAGCAGACTGCCTTAATGAATATTTTTGTTCAGTTTTTACAAATGAAAATGAGGGTAAGGGACCTCATTTAGGGAAAAAGACTAATGAGTCTTTTGATGCATGTAAGTTTACAGAGGAAGAGGTTTTACTTCAGCTGTCTAAAGTAAAGACAAATAAGTCGATGGGACCTGATGGGATACATCCAAAGTTATTAAAAGAACTTAGTGGTGTACTAGCAAAACCGTTAACAGATTTATTTAACCAATCATTGTTAACGGGAGTAGTTCCAGAAGATTGGAAATTAGCTAATGTTGTGCCCATTCACAAGAAAGGTAGTAAGGAGGAGGCGGCCAACTATAGACCAGTAAGTCTTACTTCAGTAGTGGGGAAAATAATGGAAACCTTGTTAAAGAATAGGATTGTTGAACATCTAAAGTCGCTTGGATTTCAAGATCAGAGACAGCATGGGTTTACTTCAGGGAGATCATGCCAAACTAATCTTATTGATTTTTTTGATTGGGTAACTAAAATAATAGATCAGGGTGGTGCAGTAGACATTGCTTACCTAGATTTCAGTAAGGCTTTTGACACTGTCGCACATAGAAGGCTTATCAATAAACTGAAATCTTTGAGTTTGGATTTCAATATTGTTGAATGGATTAGACAATGGCTGAGTGACAGGCAACAGAGGGTTGTAGTCAATGGGGTATATTCGATGCAAGGTCTTGTTACTAGTGGGGTACCTCAGGGATCTGTTCTTGGACCCATTCTCTTTAATATTTTTATTAGCGATATTGCAGAAGGTCTTGTTGGTAAAGTATGTCTTTTTGCTGATGATACAAAGATTTGCAGCAGGGTTGATATTCATGGAGGGATAAGCCAAATGGCAAATGATTTAGCTAAACTAGAAAAATGGTCAGAGCAGTGGCAACTGGCATTTAATGTGGACAAGTGCAAGATTATGCACCTTGGGTGTAAAAACCCAAAAGCAGAATATAGACTATTTGGTACAGTCCTAACCTCAACATCTGAGGAAAGGGATTTAGGAGTAATAATTTCAGACGACTTGAAGGTAGGTAGGCAATGCAATAGAGCAGCAGGAAATGCTAGCAGAATGCTTGGTTGCATAGGGAGAGGTATTAGCAGTAGGAAGAGGGAAGTGCTCATGCCATTGTACAGAGCACTGGTGAGACCTCACTTGGAGTATTGTACGCAGTACTGGAGACCGTATCTCCAGAAGGATATTGATACTTTGGAGAGAGTTCAGAGAAGGGCTACTAAACTGGTTCATGGGTTGAAGGATAAAACTTACCAGGAAAGGTTAAAGCATCTTAACATGTATAGCTTGGAAGAAAGACGTAACAGGGGGGATATGATAGAAACATTTAAATACATAAAGGGAATCAACACAGTAAAGGAAGAGAGTATATTTAAAAGAAGAAAAACTACCACAACTTGAGGACATAGTCTTAAATTAGAGGGGCAACGATTTAAAAGTAATATCAGGAAGTATTACTTTACTGAGAGGGTAGTGGATGTATGGAATAGCCTGCCAGCAGAAGTGGTAGAGGTAAACACAGTCAAGGATTTTAAGCATACGTGGGATAGACACAAGGCTATCCTAGCTATAAGACCGGGAACGGGGGACTAATAAAAGTACTCAAAAAAAAAAAAAATTGGGCAGACTAGATGGACCGAATGGTTCTTATCTGCCGACACATTCCATGTTTCTATGTCTATGTTTCTATGTTTCTAACAGGTCTCAATGCACAGGTGCCATAACCCTAGTGAATACCCAGGAAGAGGGCATGCCAGTTTTCCCATTTCTCAGCATAGGCGGACGGATTCCGCCTATGCTGAGACCGCCTTTTCCATAGTAGCCTGATCATTTATTTGGGTCTTAATCTTGATTCAATTGGGTACCGTGATCAATTTTAAACTTCCGAGGCTAACTTACAAAAATCCTTCATGGTTTAGCCCCGACATAACTGTCTTTGTCTCTAAATACTTATGCCTCGGTGTTCACCAGTTTTTAAGGCTCTCCTTCTTCCTCCCCAGCTGTTTGCACACATACAGACATCCCCTTATCTCCCTCCTCTCAATCTTTAAAAAGCTCCTCACCTATTTAAAGAAGCAAAGAGCTCATTGACCCAAGATATCATTTTGGAATCTATTGACCCCAGCTATGTAGCAGACAGAGGCTCCCAAGTGTCTACGCAATACAGAGAGAATTGCTGGAAATTTCAATCTTAAAGTCAAAGTAGCGGAGTTGGATAAATTCTGGATAATTAATAGAGATTTCTGGAGAAAAATAGTAGAGAATTTTTCCAACTTTCCTACTTGGGCTTGAAGTTTGAAATTCCCATCTCAATTCCCTTCAAGTCTCTCTTTAATGAGTACACCCTCCAATGTATCTTCCATTGTATCTTCTCTCCTGCCTTCTCTAACACTTGATAGGTGTTACGCGTGAAACTGGCGCAAGCTGAAAAAGAGCCAAAAATTGTGCTCCAGTGTATAACGCTAAATCCCAACAACAGACTGGAGTCCGTGCTGTGTGCGCGAGCACATAAACAGTGTCTGAAAAGTGGCAGAGAATCACGGTCAAATCAATTTTGGTGGAGGCGTATTTCCCCGGACACGATAGTGTGGGATATGTAAAAAAGCCTCAATCACCATTATACATATGAAAAGGCGATTGTACCTTGTTGCTACCTAACCAATACTTTTGTCTGTAACTTTTTATACATATAAAAGTGTTAATTTCAGAACTCTTATAGCTGACACAATCGTGCTGCTAAATGACAATCAACTTAAAAATCTACAAAAGAAAAGGTGTCAATCTTTAAGGACTGGCAATGCAACCTTGACTTGAAAAGTTCTACTATGGCTATTTCCTTACAGAATTATAAAATACAAAACACCTGTATTTAAGGGGAGATTATTATAACTGGTTTTAAAATCCTACAATACAGAACTGGGTCATTTTATATTTTATTATTACTATTTATTTTAGCTGGTGAGATGGCTCAATTAGTATACATTGTAATAAATAAAGAACTTATTCAAAACTTGGTGTTTGAGGTTTGACTTCTGGTAGGGTTAACTCAGTCATTGATCTTTGTGAAGTTGTTAAATGAGTATCATTAAGTTAGGTAATAATAACATTATTATATGATTCATCTGCTGATTAGCTTCATTCAGGTAAGCATGTGCTAAAATGGCTTTGAGTCACCAGTGGTGAGTTTTATTTTTGCCACTCAAATTATTACTATGCAGATACCTGTCAGATTTTTTATTTTAACTATGCAGTATTTTTTACATGATCAAGTAGCCCTTTGGAGAACTATCACTAATTAATAGGGGGGATTCCTCGGAAATCTTTCCTGTCTTGTGTGGCAACACATTGTCATTAATGACAATATTAACCAGTATCATTTGTGGTATACATCATTTTATGTATTTCTCTTATTTGCTAATATTATAATGCTTTATGTTAGACTAATGAAGGACACATTTCAGTTAGTCATTCAGTGATATCTATTTTCTTATTCTTCATAGAAACCATATTATACTGTATTTCTACATATAAAAGCCTTTACATTTGCTTGAATTTTATAGTTGCCAACATTTTGACATAGGGCTCTTTTTTATATAATGGATGTTATGCACAGCTGACCTTATTGAAAAGTGTGTAGGACAATTGCTATTCTGTTACGTAACGATGTAGTGATCAGAGTTTATTCGGCTAAATGCAGGAGAGAGGCCCAATTAGTTTGATCTTAGGAGACAACAGATCTTAGGTATTGCTTGAGGACCTGGTTGGTCCTTTTGGTCTGGCCATTAGATTGGGGTTAATATGCCAAAGACAGATATAAGTCAATACATTGATGACATTATTGATAGATTTATTGGCTGGAACAGAAACCATGACAGGATTGGATGGGATAGCCATAGCACGAAGTACGTCAGTCTAATTTTTGTTCCAGAGACTGAAAATGAGAAGAATGAGAGTTTAGGAGCTGATTGTGTCTTTCTTGATGGACATCCATATGGTTCAGGTCTGCGGGATCTTTAGGCTTGTAATACTTGTAACAATGTAGTGATCAGAGTTTAGGATCCATGATGCAGGGCCTGAACATATCAGTCTTCAGATTTTCTTCTACAACAAGTCACCAGGTCTTTGAGATGTAGTAGGAGGTCTTCATTCCAAATCAGGGAAATGCTTGGTTGAGCAGTGGATAAGGAAGTACAAGTAACAGAAGGATCACAAACAGCTGTCTTAGAACACTGGACACACAGCCACTGGTACTGAGATACTGGACAACACACAGCCACTGGTACTGAGGTACTGGATATCTGGACACACAGCTGTGCTGGTTCTGAGACACTGGATAGCACACAGCCGTACTGGTACTGAGCAGGAATGGTCAAACAAGCCGATTCAGGAATACAGGAATCAGGATGACAGGAAACACAAGGTACCTCCCAACAGGCACTGAAGGACCTATTACAAGCAAAGGTAGATAGCAACTGAGGGGTTTAAATACAAATCTGGCGCCAATCACCAGCCAGGGGAAGTGTTACAAATCAAGGAGCAGTGCTCCTATGAGTTCCGTCATTTTCGCTCATGTGCATAGAGTGCCGCGTGGCCATTTTGTTGACTACATGGCTCTGGAAAGATGATGTCGCAAGAACTCAACAGGAGCGGCACAGAACTAGGTGAGTATGTGGCAGATGCAAGCGGGGAGCGTCGCGACAAGGAACAGGTAAGGTTATTACAGATACCTGTCAGATTTAATATTTTAAATATTATCTCATGTAGCCCTTTCGAGAATTTTCACAAATTGATAGGGGAGATTCCGCTGAAATCTTATCTGTTTTGTCAAATAGCTTGTTAGTCCCATGTTTGTCCCCAGCTCGACAGTACCATCTTTGTGCCTGGATCTTGGTGCCCAAACAGATTGTTAATTACATTTTTGCAGAAAAAAAAACAAAGAAATGGGCACTCCAGGGATATTTTCAAAGTATCAAAAATATTTATTCCAGAAGCCACAAACAAGTAAATAGTGACGAGCGTTAGAGAAAAAAGAAAGAACGATGTCTGCATTCCCAGTTCAAAAAAATATATGAAATAGTGATTTATTGGCAGGTGATCAAAAATACAGAAGATAAAGGCAGCAAGGCATAGAGTGGAAGTAAATGGCCTTACGCGTTTCGCATGTTCTCACGCTTAATCATATATAAATATAAGAACAATGAGACATATATAAAAGAAAATTTACATTACTACAAATCTTCTTAGTTCTGATATCATTGACTGTTATAAAGCAATTTTAAATAGTAAATGATTTGCTGATACATGTGTAATATTAAATACGATATAATCCAGAAGAGTTGTAGTTTTGATCTTGTTCACTTAAATGGAGAAAGTATCCAATTTCTAAAAATAATAGTGACAACCATGTGGTCAAACATTTATAAGGAGCATTTGAAATATATATAAACAAAGCACATTTGAGAAGGCACATTTAAAAGCTGTACCTTCTAAAATGTCCAGCACTCGTCACTTTTTACTTGTTTGTGGCTTCTGGAATAAATATTTTTGATACTTTGAACATATCCCCGATTTCTTCGTTTTCTACATGTCTCTGCATAGCTTAGTCAGCGAACATCAGAGCACCTGGGGAGTTTTATGTAAGCAGCTGGCAATTACACCACCCGCCATTTGGGACTTTGAGCCTTCTGGAGCTCATATGCCAGAGATCACTCGTGTTTTCTATTTTTAATGGCATTTTTGCCCCCAAACAGCTTGTCAGTCCCATGTTTGCTCTCCACAACAACTTACCAATGCGAGCTTGTCAGCATCATCTTGGTGCCCAAGGAGTATAGGAGTGCTGGATGCCACTGACCTCTGGCCCCCCGACTTTATAGAAGGCGCCAAATGTGAGGCTGAGAAACATGAAATGTGTGCTGATTTGGCTGGCACAAACTTCACCCCTTGCACTGCCCTCCGCACCCGATGCGTCTCTGCTATTCAGACGGCCCTGGAGCAATACATCCCATGCACCTGCCTAGGTTCATCGTTAAAAAACTTTAAAAAAAATATCTGAGCAAATACAGGCTCTAACTTTTTTTTATTTCATCCTTTCTCATTATAATGGTCATACAGACTTTTTTCTATTGTTGTATTTTAATGACTAATCTGTTACAATTGACCTATTTGTTACAATCCCACTCATTTTGCTCACTGATTCACAGCTTCAAAAACCTGCCTTTTATTGTGGGAAGCACAATCGGAAATGCATTCAATATTATGCACATATTATCTTAAAATGACTCAAATGTTAGCTGTTCACAAATGTTAATTAGAAGGTAGGTGGGTGCACAAAAAAGGCAAATACAACAGGAGACAAAGTCAAGATGAAACTCATATTTTTCCTTTGAACTGGTGGACGTTGGTTTTAAACAGACATAAAAGATTGCACTTAAGAATTGACAAGGTAACAGTTTTCAGTTTTAGGTCAAAAGGAACAGATGTTTAATTAAAAAACCCCAGTAATAAACCCGAAGTTACAAAATAGTAATTTGGATTAGCCAATGGATGGGAAGATGATTGCAAAGGAAAGATGGATGGACAGAAACATAGAATGTGTCGGCAGATGAGAAGCATTCAGCCCATCTAATCTGCCTTGGATCTTAAAACATAAGTAATAATGTTTTGGTTAAAGAAAATGTCAGAGTTTATTCCTGTCCATGTCTGACGAGATCCAAGAATAAATATGCCAAAGAGTATTAATATTCCTGGACCAGATTGAAAGCAGTAATTGTTCACTTTAATGATTATTGGTTATATGTATGGGAGTCCCACTAGATTGGAGGAACTGTATTAAAAAACACTACCACTTCCATAAGATGTAACTAGATAACCTGGTCATTTAAAACAAACACATAAATAAATCATATGCCACTGTCTTTTTTAAATGCTTGAATTCCTTGCATATAAAAGGCAAAATAAAATTAAGTGTTTATCTCCTGGTTCCATTTTGTGAATAATTCCCATGATGCAACATCATCCAAAATCTACCAGCCAGTCTCAATTTACAACTGTAGCTGAAACCTGATGATGATGTCATGAGACACTCCCCTGCTCTCCCACCTGCTCCTGTATATCATAGTGGTTAGGACTAGGTGGCTGTGTACAACTTTTACCTGCTTTCCAACAAAAAGGGAGGAGAGTAACCTAATCAAACAGAATCATAACTCTGTCCCTTGTGATGTAATAGTTACATAACCCTCCCATTCAATGCAGATCAGAATTCTCACTTATAGACCCCAAGCCCCAAAGTGAGAAATTTGTGCTCTATCGTCTCGGGGGGTGGGGGTGGGGGGGGGGGGATGAGGGGTCGGTTGGTACCCAAAACCACTATATTTCACAAAATGGCGGCACCCAGTCACACTTGTTTAGTTACAGATTTCATTAAATACAGTCACATAAGAAAAACAAAAGACATATCTGAAATCAACAATACAAAATAAGATAAGTAAAACCTTTTCATTTTTTGGTGGGAGTTTCCCTTTAAAGAAAAGCATATATATGACTAGCATCCATAGCTAGCAGACTACTTCACAAGACTCTCTTGAGGACCACATTTATGTAACAATGTCGTCCGTTGAGGTCACCACCATGATTATTTGAGTAATCGCAAAAAAACTGCAAAAGCAGATTCAGAAAAGGGAAATGTCATGCTTTAGTGTGAAGAGGAAACGTGACAATAGAGCCTTATCATTGAATATGAAGAGTAGGAAATAACAGCAGGAAGTTACAGGAGAGTAAAGGATGAGGTGCAAATTAGACACATCAAGTGGAAGAGGCTGAATGATGTTTGTGGCTAGCTTAATAAAAGTCAAAATGAAATGTAATGCTGAATGAAAGAAAAGTAAAAGAGAGGGGTGAGAGAAACATGAAATCAGTGTAAATCAAATAGGTAAACAATAGGGGAGTTCTGTGAGTCTCTAAGCACTTTGCAAAGATATTTATATGCAAATCAATGCTCAGTGTGACTTTGTGTTAGTATGGCATACTGACTCATATCTTTTTGTTATATGTCTATAGTAATAAGATATGGATTTCTTGTGTTTGAGTGACATGGCTTATTGCCTTGGTAACTGATTTTGTGCTCATTTTGGAGAAGCTAATCAAAGGGAATGAGTTGAAGTGTAAAGTGTCAGAAACCCTGTTAAAGACTATAAATGTCAACATGCCTTTTCCAAAGCACATTCTCTGTTTATGAGAAGCCAGTGTGGAGAGTGGAGAATCGATGTTTCACTTTCTACAAACATTTGTAAAATCTGGTTCATGCAGGTTACAAAAAAACTCAAGCTCCCTTAAATATTAAGTTAATTATTTGCTTATCACGTTCAGATAAAATTCAATAATTACCTAGTCATGTTCAGTTCCTGATAATATATTAGTATGTGATAGATCACATCCTCTCATTTGTTTGATAATGTCTCTACTACCCACTGTATTTCCCCTTCACCCCACCATTAGTTAAACGGGTTGTTCTTCATGTACTGCTCCAAGTCTCAAGCAGTAAGACCGTAAACCAGGGGCGTCCAATGTGCGGCCCACGGGTCAAATGCGGCCCTGCTGGGCATCGAAGTGCGGCCGGTCTGAGCTCTGCTCCGGTAGCCACACCTCGAACTGCTCACCGCAAAATAAACTTGGACACCCCTGCCGTAAACCAACCTCATGTTGATAAGTCCCATTAAATATGAAATAGATGTCCATAAGTGCTAATTTGGCTTGTCCACCTCTGTCCTGAGCTGTATCTAAACAATATACAATAGAGATTCATCTTCGCTCAGTGGTTGACCCTTTATTTATTCCATGATAATAAACCAAGATTGTGTATTTACTGCTGCAAATTGGCTTTGTATACAAATGTTATGCATTTGCTGCTTCAGATTGGCTACATATCCAAAGGTTATGCATTTACTATTGCAGACTGGCTTCATATACACAGAGAATCTGTTGCTAAAGATGTTTAGAGCATCATTACCATGTTAGTGCTAGTGTCATATTCACTGTACATTAAGCTAGGTCACAGCGTACAGATATTGTAGACTTGGATTTAATTATCAAAATCCACGATACAAGAGGAAGTCTGGTGACCAGAGTCCATGACTCAATGATTTTATTATCCGTAGTATCACTAATGTAAACTATTCATGTCAGAGAAGATAAAGTGATGACAGTATTAAAAGGAAGTTGTTAACCTATTGGCGTTCTGTAATGCTGAATCACCTCATTTACTTGTCTCTGGATTGTAGACTATGTATTTATACATGAATGATGGATTCCTAGTTTGTACAGTGCTTTTCTCTTTTGTTATAAGCAGTGTAACCTAAACATGATTTGCAGCTCGAACCCCTCTACTCCCTTGGCAATAGACTGGTGTTCATTTATTTTGGTTTTAGCAACGATTAAAGGACATCACCCCACATTAGTGGTCCTCTCTATCAGTCTCTCTGTACATTTTTGTTCTAATATGTGGAGGTTCTGCCTTATCGCATAGGTGATATAATTCCTAATAAGAAGGAGGAAATCTGAGAATGAGGAAACGTCAAAGTGGATCTCCAAATTCGGCTAATTGTATAGCCAGGTCCATGTGGAAATCAATGGCCATCGACAAATAAACCAAGGCTAAGAAATTGTCCACAGTGATAAGTAGTTGTTGATAAAAATATATATATATCTATATTTTATTACAATAACAGAAACAGATTTGTTCCCTTTATTATGGAGAGAATTCAAGAGTCTGGTGGGCAAAAGGCTGTATGCTCCCCAGCAGCCAAATTCACTTTGAGTTGTGGGCACCCTCTTCTCTTAAACCCACCTATTTTTGCATACACACCAAAGCATGGACTGTGGTGAAACAAGGGAAATTATTTTTTCCGCTCCTTTTTTCTAATTAATTGTTTCCCCTTTTTTTGTCCATTCAGCTCTATTTGGGGAGGTAAGATTACTGGATTTTGAGGCCAGTGCAAATGCCCACATTGCCCATTGGTTAAGATGGCTCCCCCTAGAGATAGAATAGAGTCTTCTACACCCATAGCTCCCAACATGCACGGGACAGGGGATGAGTCATTCAAGGTGACAACCCAACAGTATTCATTCCCCTCCAGTTTGCCATAGAATCAGGATACCTGAGGTCGAACCTACTTATGGAAGGTTCAATCTCCAAGAGAACGCAGGACAAAGGTAAGAATCAAGGGTAAGCATAAGTGTTCTAAGGCTCTAATGATTGGTGCAGGCAGAGAGGGTAAAAAAGGAAAGATAAGGGAAATAGCTGAAGAATGGGCATCATCACTATTGTCTGGATTTGTTAGAGACAAGACCATCCCATCCTCAAATATGAGTGTGACACTGAGGGAAAAATGAATTTACATACACTATGTAACAGCACTTTTGACTTTGACCATTGTTCTTGTATCTTCTGTTTGGAGTATTCCATCAATATCATTCATCAAGCAATATGCATTTTCATCTAGAAATAAACAATTAAGACAAAACAAAATCAATATTTTTGATGAGCAATTTGTTGATGAGTAATTGACTGTTTTTCACGCAATATAACCATGCTGGTTTTAGGTCAATAAAGCACTTAACAAATAAAGATCAAGAAATTATTCAAAATTGGAGAATTTCTCCTTGGATGAAAAGCAATTAAAGATTAATTATGAAGAAAAAAAAATACTGTAATATTTTCAGTCCCATTAAGTCCCTCGTCCCTTGTCGTCGTCGTCCCCCCCCCCCCCCCCCCCCCCACACACACAAAATACTGAATTCAGGAAAGTGAATATGTTTGGTAAATGTATTCTGATTACTGAATTATTTTTTCAATTTTCACAGCACAAATCAAAAAAATCAAATACACAGATTATATCGTTTGTCACATTATATCAATGGATTAACGTTTCATTCATTTTTGGTGCAAAGTGATAAAATTCATGTTTGCAAGTTTAATGAAGCAGATTATATTACTTTATGTCACATACCGCTTGCCAGAGGAATCCAATGACATATATAAACATTATAATTAACTACAATGTAACAGTGTTAACCAAAGAACCATTATCTCGTCAGTGACAAGCCTATATTTCTGATATCTCAATGTATTCTTCCTGGTAAAACACTAACTAAACCAATGAAATAATAATAATGGTAAAAAGGGTGATTCTGTATTTTCTATATGTTGTACAGGTTTTTTTGTATTGGTGAAATGCAATTATTTTTACTTTACAACAAATGACACTTCTCCTGTATTTTTTACATTGGTAATAATTTCACCTCAAGTGCTTGGAATGTTGGGTGTGTGACCTCAGCCATCTTTGGGCCATATCAGCAACATTCGGCAGTCAGCAACATTGCTATACAAAAAAAGGCTTAATTAGCCTTAGCTCTAGGGTTAGGGTTAACATAAGTGTTAGAGTTACATTAGGGTTAGAGTTTGAATAATGGTTAGGATTAGAGTTACACTTGTATGTATATTGATATTTTTTGCTTTTTGCTTTAATTAGTACACACCTCATGAGATTTCCTATTTGGTCTTTCCAACTTTTAGCTATAATTCACCTGAGAACCATAGTATCTCGCCCTTGGGCCTCTTTTTTGATAATACTGTTATTTTTTTGTTTGACAACGAGCAGTGTTATGTGTAGTGACCTCATGTTTTAATAATGGATATGGGTTGCTTATTTAGGTAACTTTTACTTATTGTTATCAAGTCAAGAGTTTAATAAGCATGGATGATAGATGGGATACATGGGATATATTTATTTGTTCAATATTCACTTAAATGTGTGATGCAATTTATTGTGGCAAAATCTACATTATATCTATTTGAATGATGACTGCATCATTTTCAGTATTATTTCTAATACATTTCTCCCGTACACATCTGTTGTTTGTATGTTTATTGTTTTAAATTGGATATGTTTTAACTGATTTTCCCCACTGACACACTGGGATCGATTCAGTGTGCTGAGTTATCTCATAGTAACAACTCACATTTTTCTATTGCAGTCTATGGGATTCAGTGACATGAGATGAATAATTCAGGTCATTGATTAGACTCCATTGTATTGATTTGTATGTTTATTAGAGTATTTACATTTTTGTTGTATAATCAAGACCAACCCGCGCTCTCGTGACAAAAACTCAGATGGGAGTTGCTAATTATCAGATTATGGGGATAATGTGTCTTGTTGACAATGGATTTGTTTTACTTTATTGAAGGGATGCGTTTGTCTCACTTTAGAATTCACTTGGAGTGAATTCCCTAATGTTTCGGCTTATGATTAAGCGCTTTTGCTCGAAACCCGTCAACCTTTTTGACGGTTTGGATTGGCTTTCCACTAGTTGTTGTTTCACTATTGTCGGATATGAATAAGCACAAAAATATGACTATGGGTTATTAATTAGGACTCATTAAAAATACGAAAAAGTGATGATTCATATACATGGGTCCGACCAAAATACCCATATAAAGAATTTGTTATGTATATAGAGAGTTTGGATGATGTTTTTACAAAAGTAAATACAATACAACAATTATTAATAAAATAAGAATTAATTTATTGAATATAAAATAAAGATAAAACAATAAGCAAAGTAGCATAACAACAAAATACAATATCAATTGATGTTAATCATAATTCACATGTATGACTTATAACAGATGTAAATAAGATAAAACATGAATTATGCAGCTCTGTATCCACATGCATATAGTACAATTTACTATGCAGTTACATTTCTGACCACAAGATGGCCATGCATTTTATTTAGATCCAACCACACCTACATTGATAATGATTAGTAGTAACAATAGTTGATGATAGAACACCATAATTACCTACAAATTACAAGCATATACTATATGCTTGGGTAAGGTAATATTACTAAATCATATAACTCAAGGTGGCCATTTCTTAATCTGGCCGGTAAATGACAATATCTGCTTCCTAGCTTCGACTTTAAGAATAACAATCTTAGATAATCTCTGGAGATTAGATATTACATATTTGGGTAAATAGCTAGACTATAAGAACGTCTGATTCTTGGTAATTTCTATAGGATATTCCTCTGGCTTCCTTCTGTTGAAAGGATGACAGATAAAAACCAGGCTAAAATATATAGATCCCATAAATTGTGGGATATAAATTTAATTTACCCAAATATATATATACTAATTCCATCCATAAAAATTGAGATTATGCTGGAAACAAAGTACCACATTTATACAGTACCGGCAGAGGTTGATTTGCAGTTGAGACTCCGTCCATTAAAGAATGGTGTGATGGGAGTTACCCTTGAGACTAAGCTCAATACTATGTATATGGAGATGTCTATTGTTATAGTGAACATGTTCTATTAAAAGCCTCATGTTCCTGAGTTCTCCCCAGAAGGAGAGAGACTCAGCCTTTTTCTAAAACATTCCTATCTCACAACCCACTAGTGGCAGATCTTCCCATATCAGTCTCTCCTCAGGTCTCCCTTCTTCACCTCAAGTATCTACTTATCAACCAAACCTTATCTCACAGTCACACCCTGCTCTCTGTAATGTTGAGCCAATTAAAAGTGATGGGTGTGTTTAATTTAAATTAGGTAATGTAATGATTTATATCTATACCTGGATTGTGAGTATAATGTAAGAAAATATATATGTTGAAATGTATAGACGTGTTAATACAATTTCAAAATATTCTTATCAATATTCTTATCATTCCACATTAGATTAAAACTCAGAATAACATTTATACCACACTAATAAAACAATATTCTAAATAATATGTAGGATTAATTATACTTAACATATTTATTAGTGAAGATGAGATATAATTATATATTTTAATGAGTGATTTGAATAAACGGTTCATAACAACCCTTATTAGATTCTTCAAATCTAAGATCCAAATATTCTCACAGTGTGTGTCTTCAGCCCTCCTTTCTCCTCTTGTTTGTGTGTAGACACAGCTGTGTCTGCATACATACAATGACATGTGGCTAGAGTCATAAACCTTCCACTAACAATGACAACCTTATCTCTTCCAGTGTGAATATCTTTACCAATCTTATCAGTAACAGATTCAGTTTCAGATAACAGAGTTAGGAATGTGGAAGACTTTCTTTTGTCCTCAGAGACACAGAATAAGATGTGAACTGACAGAAGGATGTCCAAAAACTGACACAAATGGAGGCTGCTGGCATTCATCTTGTTATCCTTGGCTTCTGCTTTATTCATTTGTACCAGTGTCGAGATTACTGTTCAACACCTCTGACACCATTATGGATATTTAATAAATCCATAACAGTGCATCTTGTTCTTCATTATCATTTGTGTGGGTACTAAATGAGAAAGATGAACATTATAGCTAAACACAAACACTGCAGAAATGTTAGAAACAGCCCGTGTCACCAAGGGAAAGACATGGCTTAAATGTCATGTCACTAAAGGTTTAAACATCATAAATGTTTTTTGCTTCCAAAGCAAAGACCAGATTTGGTGACAGTGAGCAAAGTATTATGATGTCCCTCCTGAGTAGGTAGCATCTTGCAGGTTATTTCAGCACTGTCCGTTCTCGGTTTGAGATGCACTCCCGCTTGTTTTCATTCTTAGCATGCAGCTACAATCTTCTGAATGTATGATGAAAAGTGTCATTATCAGGGATTTGCTTTTCTGCCAGACGTGGTAGGTATAGTTTGTGATAACATTGCTTTTAAGAGTCTGTATGAAACAGATTGTTTGCCTCCTATTGTTTTTTAGAAGCACCTTACAAGCAATTTTTATCACAATAAATAACCTGTTTATACCAGATATCAGCTACTTCTACAAATACAAGAGGACATATCAGGATAACTGTTTCATGGTGACTTGATTCATATAAATAAAGTGCTGTATGTTTGTTTTGTGCTGCCCTAGGCCTAACTAAACTTGTGCACCTCCTAATGAACGTTTTAATGTTACTGAAAAAAATATATTTTTAAAATTATTATTCTTTTTACTCAGTGTGCAGCCCCTAGTTGTCCCTAGGGGACTGCACGCCAGTTGCTGGGGTAGGAGGTGCCACCCAAAGCTGTTGCTCTCTGCAACTCTGCTTGATGTAATACTGGTCTCCCATCCACATTGGTGCAGGTCTCTGCAGCTGTCAGTCATGCTGCATGGAGAGCCAATGACAGGGGTGCCTGGAGATATGAATCTATAGCCCCGCCCTAAGCCCTCCATGTGGCAGCATGACTGACAGAAGAGAGCCTGCAGGGGAAGATACTCAGAGACCATAGCTGAGCCTCTGTAACAGGTAGGAAGAGCTTATAATAGCTTTAAGGTACATGGAAGAGTGGGGTAAATCAAAGGAGGTCCCTCCCATTTCCCTGAGGTCTCCATTTGTCCAGTCTGAGCAGCTCCTCTGACCAGGCTCTGCTCACATCAACATGGTGACAAGTGGATGGGGCAGAAAAGATAATGGAGGATAAAATGATGTGATAGATGGAAGCAGATTGCAAACAAAGTGGGATGACATGGGGCAGAAAAGATAATAGAGGATGAAGAGAGGTGATTGATTGGAGCAGAATACAGGCAAAATTGTGACATGGGGCAGAAAAGATATAATGTAATTGAAAAGAGGTCACAGACATGGAGGAATAAAACACATAAAATGATGGGGAAAGAGATGGGAAACATGGAGGAATAAAAAAGGGGGAAAGAGATAAAGAAATGTAATGGATTTAGGAATGTGGGTGCTTAGGGAATCTGTTGCTTTGTGTTTATATTGTGTGCTATAGTGTTGTATCTGGTGCTGAGGGGTTATATTGTGTGCTATAGGGTTATATTGTGTGCTTTAGTGTTGTATCTGGTGCTGTGGGGTTATATTGTGTGCTATGGTGTTGTGTCTGGTGCTGTTGGGTTATATTGTGTGCTATAGTGTTGTATCTGAGGCTATGGGGTTATATTGTGTGCTATAGTGTTGTATCTTGTGCTGTTGGGTTATATTGTGTGCTATAGTGTTGTATCTGGTGCTGAGAGGTTATATTGTGTGCTATAATGTTGTATCTGGTGCTGAGAGGTTATATTGTGTGCTATAGTGTTGTATCTGGTGCTGTGGGGTTATATTGTGTGCTATAGTGTTGTATCTTGTGCTGTTGGGTTATATTGTGTGCTATAGTGTTGTATCTGTTGCTGTGGGGTTATATTGTGTGCTATAGTGTTGTATCTGGTGCTGAGGGGTTATATTGTGTGCTATAGTGTTGTGTCTGGTGCTGAGAGGTTATATTGTGTGCTATAGTGTTGTATCTGGTGCTGAGGGGTTATATTGTGGGCTATAGTGTTGTATCTGGTGCTGAGGGGTTATATTGTGTGCTATAGTGTTGTATCTGATGCTGAGAGGTTATATTGTGTGCTATAGTGTTGTATCTGGTGCTGAGGGGTTATATTGTTTGCTATAGTGTTGTATCTGGTGCTGAGGGGTTATATTGTGTGTGATAGTGTTGTGTCTGGGTCTGGTGCATTTTCGGTCTAGGCTGCTCTGCCTTTATAGCTGTTTTTTGTGTCATTATAAAAATTAATAGTGTGCCACCCTGGCCTTCCATCTGTTCTTATGAATTAGTTAAATAAATGAGAGAGAAGTACTTAATAGCTCAAAGTAACAATGATTTAAATAATGCATCCAATCTCTGACAAATTACCCATTTCATTTTTCATTTATTTTAAAACAATTCCACACAAATCAAAATGTTATTATATAATTGGAAATACATTGTATTTGTCATAAGAGCTTTGATCTAAACTGCATAACTCTTCAAATTCAAGTATGTCATGTTACATGTCGGAATAAAGATGTATTTTTTGGTCTTTTTTTGCAGAAATAAAAGACAAAAGCTAACACTGGTTTGATGTCAGTTACTTAGTAAGACATTTTCTTGAATGTTTTCTATTGTACTGCTTAGTCTTTTTATTGCAGTAAAATTCTTTTTAGATCAATATGTCAGATTTCATAAACAATATAACGTTTCGGATGTTGTTGCCTTTTCAGGTTGCTTGTGGTTACTTTGTGTTATCTGTATTAACAAAATAAAACCTGTAGTGCAGTGATGGCAAAGGTTTTTGATCCCAAGTGCTCCTTATTCCACAGGATTCCAAGTTAGTAATCTCAAAGTGCAATTTACCTCACATCCTAGTCCCCATCTCCCATTGCCATTGCAAATTATTTTTATTTCAATTTCTCTTCTCTCTGTTTTCATTCCTTTACCTTCTGTTGCTCCATATCAGAGGTCTGTGTGCTGCACTTCCTTCCATATATGATGATGGTGATCCTGCAGTCCAGGGGTGGGGAACCTGTGGCCCTTCAGCTGCTGATGAACTACATATCCCATAATGCTCTTTCAGAGGAGTAAGGGAAATGTAGTCCGGCAACATCTGAAGGGCCGCAGGTTCCCCACCCCTGCTGTAGTTAGATGAACTCAGATGTGCCTGAGTGCTAGACATGGCACCAGA
The DNA here is from genome assembly GCA_036172795.1 of Pelodytes ibericus. Taxonomy (NCBI): domain Eukaryota; kingdom Metazoa; phylum Chordata; class Amphibia; order Anura; family Pelodytidae; genus Pelodytes; species Pelodytes ibericus. Next base: position 41,983,335 of record CM069859.1, on the reverse strand, counting down.
GCCATAGGTTTGCCATCACATCTAGGTGAGTGACCTTTATATAAAAAATATGCAGTATGACCTACGTCACCCCAAATGTAACAATTAAAAATAAAATACATAACAATTAGAATCCAGGACACCAGGCCCTTGTAACAATTTTTTTCAGCAAGGTACCTGTTATTTATGGGGGGCGTAATATATATATAAAGAGTAACTGGCAAGTGTGCAAGCTAATTAAACATTACCTTAATATATAGGTTCGAATTTAATTTTCCTGAATAAAAACATACTTTTTTTCCCCCTCCCTGAATATTAGCTTTAGAGACCATCAGGTATTTAGAAAAGTTCCAAAGGTGCTTAGCTGTAGTTGACCAATGGGTTTCCTGAGTAAACGCCACATCTATATTGTGGCGCACTAAGGTGTCGTAAAGGTTACCCCTTTTTTGAGGGGAGTTAAGACCTTGTACATTCAGGGAGAGGCATTTAAGTGACAAAACAATCCAGAGTAGGACCCGACCTGCCGACTGCAGGCCCGGCTTCCAGCTTCAAGGGACCCAGACGACTGCAGCTTTCCAACAAAGGAGTGCAAGTGGGTAGAAGAAAAAAGAAGAAAGAGAAAGAATAGGAAATAAAAAAAGGATAAGAAGAAGAAAAAAAAAAAAATAAGCAAACACATACATACAGAACCGATGGTTCACATTCATACCAGGTTGAGGAAATAAAAAAATAAATCCTCAAAACTACTCTGCTGGTGTTGCAAAGTCCGTATCATGCCGGGTAGCAGGGAGTGTCTTATAATGTATAAATTTGAATTTGTTCAAAGAAGTAGGTAGCGAGTAGCGAGGGGCCCAATAAGGGACCAAAAGGAAATCGAGGGGCGAGCCAACCCCCGGCACATGCTCTGTCCCGTATGTCCATCTCACACCCAAAATAGCGAGGGGAAGGGACCCCAGCCGTAGGGTAGGTGCGGCCCCGTGAAGTAATCTTTTCCAAGGATCATAGTTTCCTATTAGGGCTTATATGAAACATCTACCGCCTCTGCCTCCATAAATAGAAAGAAAAATGGAAAATAAGAAAAATAAATATTTTCCAGGCGTCATATATATAACGTCCAGGACCATTAAATTTATGGTATCTAAAAAGTATGTTTTTAAAAAGAAGAAGTTTAAATTTAAGTGCCTTAAAGTCGTTAGGACGGCATAGTACTTCCTATACTAAACAGCTCATTCGGCTCCCCACGATGAGCTGTTTTCGGATCCCGCTGCAGGCACTTACAACGGGATCCCACCTGTCAGATGAGGCCACTTTGATCGGGTGTCTGCCAGAGTGTTCCTGGCTACCGATCACCTTGTTATCGGTGGCCAGGAACAAATCGTGACGTTTTGGTGCTTGCGTCGTTTGGGACGCAAGCACCATGCCCAGGGGCGGGCTGGGCCGGGGGGCAGGGTGGCAATTGCCCCCCAGGCCGCCCTAAACTATGTAAAACACGGCCGCTGGGCCAGTGTTTAAAAAAAAAAAAAAAAAAAACCGCGCTTGCAGGCAGAGACTGAGGTGAGAAGGGATCGGAAGATCCCCTCTCACCTCCGCTCTGCCTGCAAAGCTGCACGGGGAGCCGAACAGGCAGCACAGAGAAACCTCCGTGCTGCCTGTTCGGCTCCCCGTGCAGTGTGCCGACACGGAAGTGCCGACAGTCACGTGATCGGCGCTCTGACGTCAGACGGGCGCCGATCACGTGACCTGTCGGTACAACCGCCGGGAGGCCGAACAGGCAGCATGGAGGGACCATGCTGCCTGCCACCAGGTAAGTCCTCCAGCCACTGGCCACCAGGGAAGTCCTGCCTCTAGCCACCAGGGAAGTCCTGCCACTAGCCACCAGGGAAAAAGGTAAGGGGGGGGGGGGGGCAAAAAACACTGGCATATTTTTGGGCAAATTGGCTGGGGAATATTACATGGCAAATAAGACTGGCATATTATTGGGCAAATTGGCTGGGGCATATTATATGGCAAATAAGACTGGCATATTATTGGGCAAATTGGCTGGGGCATATTACATGGCAAATAAGACTGGCATATTATTGGGCAAATTGGCTGGGGCATATTACATGGCAAATAAGACTGGCATATTATTGGGCAAATTGGCTGGGGAATATAACATGGCAAATAACACTGGCATATTATTGGGCAAATTGGCTGGGGAATATTACATGGCAAATAACACTGGCATATTATTGGGCAAATTGGCTGGGGCATATTACATGGCAAATAAGACTGGCATATTATTGGGCAAATTGGCTGGGGCATATTACATGGCAAATAAGACTGGCATATTATTGGGCAAATTGGCTGGGGAATATAACATGGCAAATAACACTGGCATATTATTGGGCAAATTGGCTGGGGAATATTACATGGCAAATAACACTGGCATATTATTGGGCAAATTGGCTGGGGCATATTACATGGCAAATAAGACTGGCATATTATTGGGCAAATTGGCTGGGGCATATTACATGGCAAATAAGACTGGCATATTATTGGGCAAATTGTCTGGGGCATATTACATGGCAAATAAGACTGGCATATTATTGGGCAAATTGGCTGGGGCATATTACATGGCAAATAAGACTGGCATATTATTGGGCAAATTGGCTGGGGAATATAACATGGCAAATAACACTGGCATATTATTGGGCAAATTGGCTGGGGAATATTACATGGCAAATAACACTGGCATATTATTGGGCAAATTGGCTGGGGCATATTACATGGCAAATAAGACTGGCATATTATTGGGCAAATTGGCTGGGGCATATTACATGGCAAATAAGACTGGCATATTATTGGGCAAATTGGCTGGGGCATATTACATGGCAAATAAGACTGGCATATTATTGGGCAAATTGGCTGGGGCATATTACATGGCAAATAAGACTGGCATATTATTAGGCAAATTGGCTGGGGCATATTACATGGCAAATAAGACTGGCATATTATTGGGCAAATTGGCTGGGGCATATTACATGGCAAATAAGACTAGAATATTATTGGGCAAATTGGCTGGGGCATATTACATGGAAAATAAGACTGGCATATTATTGGGCAAATTGGCTGGGGAATATAACATGGCAAATAACACTGGCATATTATTGGGCAAATTGGCTGGGGAATATTACATGGCAAATAACACTGGCATATTATTGGGCAAATTGGCTGGGGCATATTACATGGCAAATAAGACTGGCATATTATTGGGCAAATTGGCTGGGGCATATTACATGGCAAATAAGACTGGCATATTATTGGGCAAATTGGCTGGGGAATATAACATGGCAAATAACACTGGCATATTATTGGGCAAATTGGCTGGGGAATATTACATGGCAAATAACACTGGCATATTATTGGGCAAATTGGCTGGGGCATATTACATGGCAAATAAGACTGGCATATTATTGGGCAAATTGGCTGGGGCATATTACATGGCAAATAAGACTGGCATATTATTGGGCAAATTGTCTGGGGCATATTACATGGCAAATAAGACTGGCATATTATTGGGCAAATTGGCTGGGGCATATTACATGGCAAATAAGACTGGCATATTATTGGGCAAATTGGCTGGGGAATATAACATGGCAAATAACACTGGCATATTATTGGGCAAATTGGCTGGGGCATATTACATGGCAAATAACACTGGCATATTATTGGGCAAATTGGCTGGGGCATATTACATGGCAAATAAGACTGGCATATTATTGGGCAAATTGGCTGGGGCATATTACATGGCAAATAAGACTGGCATATTATTGGGCAAATTGGCTGGGGCATATTACATGGCAAATAAGACTGGCATATTATTGGGCAAATTGGCTGGGGCATATTACATGGCAAATAAGACTGGCATATTATTGGGCAAATTGTCTGGGGCATATTACATGGCAAATAAGACTGGCATATTATTGGGCAAATTGGCTGGGGCATATTACATGGCAAATAAGACTGGCATATTATTAGGCAAATTCGCTGGGGCATATTACATGGCAAATAAGACTGGCATATTATTGGGCAAATTGGCTGGGGCATATTACATGGCAAATAAGACTAGAATATTATTGGGCAAATTGGCTGGGGCATATTACATGGAAAATAAGACTGGCATATTATTGGGCAAATTGGCTGGGGAATATTACATGGCAAATAAGACTGGCATATTATTGGGCAAATTGGCTGGGGAATATTAAATGGCAGAATAACACTGGCATATTATTGGACAAATCATCTGGGGAATATTAAATGGCAGAATAACACTGGCATATTATTGGGCAAAATGGCTGGGGAATATTAAATGGCAATTAACACTGGCATATTATTGGGCAAATTGGCTGGGGCATATTACATGGCAAATAAGACTGGCATATTATTGGGCAAATTTACTGAGTTATATTAAATTGCAGAATAACACTGGCATATTATGGGACAAATTGGCTGGGGAATATTAATGGAAAATAATATTGGAAATGTGTATGTAATGGGGTGATGGAGGCATGTAAATGTGGTGATGGGGCATGTCCTGGTGTGCAACGTGGGTTATGGGTCATGTCGTAGGTGTGCAACGTGGGTAGGGGGGGGGGTGCCCAAATTTTGGGATATTGGGTGTCTAAATCCTGGCATGTTGAGGGGCATAATCCTGGCATATTGAGGGGAAAATCCTGGCATATTGAGGGGGCATCATCTTGGCATATTGAAGGGAAAATCCTGGCATATTGGGTGTCTAAATCCTGGCATATTGAGGGGCATAATCCTGGCATATTGAGGGGCATAATCCTGGCATTTTGAGGGGCATAATCCTGGCATATTTAGGGGAAAATCCTGGCATATTGAGGGGGCATCATCTTGGCATATTGAGGAGAAAATCCTGGCATATTGGGTGTCTAAATCCTGGCATATTGAGGGGCATAATCCTGGCATACTGAGGGGCATAATCCTGGCATTTTGTAAGGGAAAATTCTAGCATATTAAATGGCAAATCCTGGCATATTGTGGGGGAAAATCCTGGCAATATTCGTTATAAAACAAGGAAAAGATGGCCGTGGATGGGGAGGCGATTCGATGGTGCAATGGGCCACTTGACTGGATTTGCCCCCCAGGCCTAAGGCTGCCAGCCCTCCCCTGACCATGCCTCACGAATGGGTTAAAGAGAAATATTTATTGGTGAATGTTAGTGTAGTAGTGGAGTGTGGGATGCGGGATAGTAAATATGGGAAAAGTGATTGTGGGGTATTAAAGTGTTAAGGATGAGTGTTGTGTGTTTGTGAGGTGGGAAATAAAAATTTGTTTAGGATGTATGAGAAGAGTGAACTAGTGATATGATGAATAAAAGGAGGAGAGAAAAAAAAATATATAGTGGGTATGAATAAAGTGATTTAAGGTATAAAAATTTTAGAAATAAATATTGTGTTTGTGTAGGGTGTGAAGTATAGAGTGTTAAGATATTAATGATAAATATTGTGTTTGTGTGAGGTGTGAAATATTGGGTGTTAGAGATGATAAGTGAATAAACAAGGAATAGTGACCTTGTAGGAGGAATATTTATAAGTGATGTGAAATTGGTGTGTAAGTGAGAGGAGGGGAATAAAAAATAAAAAAAATGTAATTTTTATTCTTAAGCCAGGTAAGGATCCAGCCACTCTGTCAAATTACCATTCTAAATCCCTATTAAATCTTGACTTAAATTTTTCTTCAAAAATACTTGCAGACCGCTTGAAAACATTAATTCCCAAATTAATTCATATAGACCAGGCAGGCTTTATTGAAGACAGAGACTCTGCTGATAATATCCGCAAAATAATTAACATCCTTTATAACATTAGAGATAGAAACATTCCATCAATTATTATAGCATTGGACGCTGAAATAGCCTTTGATAGGGTGAGCTGGTCCTTCCTGGAAGGGGTGCTGGAGGCCTTTGGCATTGAGGGTGCTTTTAAATTAAATACTATGTCCTTATATTCAACCCCTCAAGCAAAGATCTTAAGCACCGATTTAGACTCGAATTGGATCGATATTAGAAACGGTACCAGACAGGGTTACCCTTTGGCACCACTTCTATGCCTGCTGTCAATCGAACCATTAGCAGCTCTAATTAGACAGAACCCTGATATTCTTGGGATAACTATAGCAGACCGGAATATAAAGATCTCCCTCTTTGCTGATGATATCCTGCTTACCTTTGAAAACGTAACAACTTCAGTTACAGCAGCAATGAGAATGATCGATATATATAGTACTTTTTCCAATTATAAATTAAATATTAAAAAAACTCAGATACTAACGGCCAATCTTGATGCCACATCTCTTGAGACCCTACACCAACTCTATGGATGGAACATTACGAATAATGAAATTGATTACTTGGGGATTAAATTAAGGATAGACCCCGACCTTCTTATTCAAGCTAACTACTTCCCTATGCTTTCATACTTTAAAGATAAATTGGCTAAATGGAAAGGTCTAGAGATTTCCTGGCTAGGTCGAATTAACACCATTAATGCTTATTTAATTCCAAACTTGATATACCTGTTTAGATCAATCCCGCTCCAGGTCCCCGTGAGATATTTGTCTATGTTTAAAGCTGTGATGTTGGACTTTGTGTGGAATGGCAAAAAAACAAGAATAGCCTATAAAACCTTGATTCGTAGAAGGAAACATGGGGGATTTTCTTTCCAACATATTGAAAAGATTCACCAAAATATTATGATATCCCATTTCTTAAGATGGAATAAAAAATCTTCTTGGACAACGGATTGGTACCAAATTGAAATCCAATCCTGTGGAAAGTTTAACCCTTTCCACAGTTTATACCTGGTCAGTAATAACTGCCCAAATACGAAGTCTCCAATCTGTATTGTTCAAAATATTGTAGTTTCCCTAAAGAAATTTAAATCCATGTTAAAAATTCCCAAAAGGCATACTTCACTCCTCTCCTTTGGCTATAACTTCCTATTATATTGAAAATCTAAATCTTAAAAATTGGGAGAGGAATGGAATTTTGAGACTCTATCAAATTCATTCCCTTGAGTCAATACTCCCCTTTCAAGAATTACAAACTAGATACAACCTGCCCATAACAGAATACTTTACATACCTAAGGATCAGAGATTTGCTCATCTCTAAAAATATAATTCATAGCTCTACGATTGACAATTTTATATCAATCTCACATGGTAAGAAACCTATAAGTAAAATTTCAAACTTTTTAGATATTACCCTTCCAATACAAAAAGAATCCTCCTGGTTAAAGTGGGAAAATAACATTGGCTTTGATTGTACTCTCCAGGATTGGACCATATCCTTTGAACAGCTTAAAAGGTCTGTACATAATTTATCTTTGCTAGAATTGTTTCATAAACTCTCTTTAAGATGGTACATGACCCCAGTTAAAATGAATACATTTTCCCCTTTAAATTCAAAAACATGCTGGAAATGCGAGGCAGAAGAAGGATGCATGCTCCACATGTGGTGGACATGTCCATCCATTAAGACAATCCTAAATACTATCCACACACTTCTAATCCTCCTAGTTCCATCCATGAAGGAATTCAAGGCACAGACATTCTTGTTTCATCTCGAGATCCCCAGTTGTAAAAAGGAAATCAGTATCTTGGTGATCCATCTTCTGCTAGCTACAAAATTATGTGTGGCCAAAAGATGGAAACAAAAAAACTCACCAAGTTCGGTTGAGATTAGGGCCCAATTAGAAAACCAACTTAATATGGAAAAAGGCTTTTTAAAAACTAGTAACCAATATAATCTCTATGAAAAAATCTGGCAGATTTGGTTAGCTACCTGCGATACAGCCGATTCTCAATAACTTAGAACCATACGTTCCTTCGAGCCTGCTCGCTCTGGACATAGTTTAATATCTAGCCTCTACTATCTTTTTGACCCGATGGGACCCTGCCACCTCTTGACCCGGCGCCCATGCTCTGGCCCAGCGGCCGCTGATCCTCCCCAGGAGTGCTTTCCTTTGTTTCTGTTTCTTTTTCTCTGCTTTCTTTTCACTTCATATTTATATATTTTTTTTCTTTTTTTTTTTCTTTCTTCTCTCCCCTCCTTATCCCTTCCCTTTTTCTCCTTATTCCTTTTTTATTCTGCTTTAAGTTTGCAAGTGACTCAGGGCCCAGTCTGAACCTGGCTATAAATATGTATTTTTTTGTGTGCCTCAGCCACTGTCTCGAGCTGCCAAGAGCATAGAACACAGCGCTGGTAACACCTTTTTTTTTCTGTTATGAATTATCTGTGTGCCTCTTGCTTCTGTCCCCTCCTCCCTCCCTTTTATCCTCTATTCTTATGCCTTTCCATCGGCGCTTTGCGGCATAATGTTTTCTCGTCTATATTAGAACATTTGCCATGCATGCTCCCGCAATTGGGGGACGAGGGGTGGGGGGACAGGGGGGAAGGGGCGGGATTACCCTGATGTAAATACGTAATATACTATAGGTTCTGACTCACCCCTGATTGGTTATGGTTATATGTGTGTTAAAATTAAAAAATTAAAAAGGAAGAAAAAGAAACACTACCTTAATAATTGGCAGGCCATGTAGGCCTTTATAATATTTTTATCTCAGATAGGTAATGCAGATTCATTTATAACTTTAAATCACCAGGAGTTATATACAGATTAAATAACCATTATATCTGGTTTGCTTGCTGGCCCTCTGCATTGAGATAAGTGATAAGCTTGAGATACATAGAATGTGTCAAAAGATAAGAACCATTTGGAACATTTGGTCTTCCCAATATTCTGCCAAATTAAAAAAAAATCTGAATGCCTTAGTGGTTTGTTGGGATCACTGAACCTCTCGCTCCCATCCTGAAGCCGAGGCAGCAGTATCTGTAAGTAGCTTCCTTCACTCCTCACAATTGTTTCCCACTGCTGCAGCTACCACATGGTGAGTAGTAGTAACAGGAAACTGGGTGCCAGGAGCCAGATCCGTGTTGCCATGGCAATCTGGCACCCACTATTTATCGAGCCCTCATGTTACACCAGGCAAATGCGTAACCCGTTAGTGATAAGACATAATGACCTTCACTTTCCCTTGGTGACAAGGGCTGTTTTTACATTTCTGGGGTGTTTGTGTTTAGCTGTAATTTTCTTCTTTCTCACATACTGTACCCACACAAATTAGATGTTGTTTTTATTATCATAAGAAGGACTTTCATTAGATACCATTATGTCCATTATATCTTATAATTTACTACAAAAAATCATAAAATATGAAGAAAAATACCCCCCCCCCCACTTTTTCTCACTTTGACCTAAAATATAATTTACACAAATACAATCATTAAAAAAGACCCCATCTAAATAGTTTCTAAATGTTGTCCTGAGTTCAGAAATATGTTTGTTTCCATGTTCTTTTTTTACCGTTTTTTGCGAGTTATGGGGCAAAACCCAAAAATAGTGTTTTTTGTTTTTTTCCTGTATTGACCTTTTGACCCCAACCCCAACCCTAAATTTAACCCTAAGCCTAAATTTAACCCCAACTCTAACCCTTAATATATTTTAATTTAATTGTAACCCTATCCCTTATGCTAGTTCTAATGTAATTGGAAACCAAGCTGCTATACTAACATTAACCCTAGATTTCAGCTAATTAATTCTTTTTTTCATTGCCATGCTGTTTATTCAGAGTGTCAGAAGTAAAAATTTTTCACTTCCGAAGCTTAGACCACAAGACCGATCATTGGTGCCCCAGAGCCGGAATTTCGGTGCTGGCTATTGCCTCAACATCAAGGCAATAGAGCCGCACCGTCAGAGTGGTTTTCGAGATCGTTGATTGCGAAAACCTCTTGTTTCACCGCAGGACGTGTCAGGCACGTCCATTGTCGGGAACAGAGTTCCCAGCTGGAAAGGCCTGACAAGTTGATTGCTGCAAAGGGGATAAAGGCATGAGACGGCAATAGATAATATACCGTATTTGCTCGATTATAAGACGAACCTGATTATAAGACGACCCCCCAAACTTTGGATATTCCTTTAGGAAAAATACTAAAAGCCTGAATATAAGACTACCCTATAGGAAAAAAGTTAAACTTGTATATATTCACATGTAAATTGCTTTTTTAATAAAATATTATATTAAAAAAAATGCATTTCTTGTGTTTATTTCTTTTTATGTGCCAATGCTGCCTCTCTCTTTCCCTTGTCCCTAGCTTTGTCTCACTCCCCACTCCCCCCTCTCTTCCCCCCACATGTTTCTCTCTGCCCCCCTTCCTCTGTCTCTCCCCCCCTTGTCTCTCTGCCCCCCTCCCTCCCTCCCCCTGTCTCTCTGTTGCCCCCCCCCCCTTACCTGTACTTCAATCCCTGGTGGCTAGTGGGGGCAACGGGGGATGTCTGCACGATACTTGCAGATATCCTCCATGCTGCCCGACACGGCAGTCTATTATGACGGACAGCTGTCCGTCATAATAGTCTGCCGTGTCGGGCAGCATGGAGGATATCTGCACGTATCGTGCAGACATCCCCCAGCTGCCCGATTGTCCCTGGTGGCTAGCGGGGCAGCAGAGGAAGTCTGCGCGATGAGCGCAGACCTCCCCTGCTGCCGCCCGGCACGCTCGCTGGGACTTCTGTGACGAAAGCGGAAGTACCCGGCTTCTTCACAGAAGCCCCGGCGGTTGTGCCGGGTGGAAGCAGGGGAGTCTGCGCTCGTTGCGCAGACATCCCCTGCTGCTAGAGAGGGGGATCCAAGTCCCCTGCAGCTCTGCATTTGCTCTGAAAAAAACCTCGTCTTATAATCGAGCAAATACGGTACTGTATTTTTCAGTAAATAAGATAGCCTTTTTTAGAGTAAAAATTGGGGGTCGTTTTATACATGAAAGTAACTGTTTAAGAGAGTACCTTTTACCGAATTGCCGAATTCCCTGCCGATTTGCCGCCAAATTGCTGAATATTTCCCACTTTTTCCTTTCCCTTTTCATAACCCCCATATACCTCCCAATCTTCCGCCTACATACTCTGTTGCTACCCCATGTTTAAAACATGTGTAAAATCAGTTATTCCAGTGTAAAAAGAAAATTTCTTGACAATAAATACTTATTTGTTATGATGACTGGTTTCCCCCAATGTGAACAGTCCCCTCCATCCTCAAGTACTTGTATAGCATTACCTGGCTTGTAAGGAAATACGGATGTAATGAGATGCGGGTTTGCGCATGTATTGATATGCAGATTTGCACATCTGATGATATGCGGATGTATTGATATGCAGATTTTCCCATGTAATGAATTCAGATTTGCACATTTAATGAGATTCAGATTTGCACATGTAGAGAGAGTCAGACTTGCACATATAATGAGATGTGGATGTAATGAGTTACACATTTGCACATGTAAGGTGATGCAGATTTGAACATGTGATGAGATGTGGATATAATTACAAGAGCCCATACATCCACAATCACCATAATGTCAAGAACACCAGCTTTTCCCCCCATCTCCATCTTCCCCTACAGACTCCCCCCCCCCCTCTCTTTCTAGCCTTTTTTCTCCTCTTACCCCCACTGTGCAATGCAGGTTTTCTTTACAGCATAAATAGCTGTTCAGGGCAATTTATATTTTGCAATTTTCAATGATTTTTATATAAACAGGCTTGACAAGGTTATTGTTGGTCAATAATGACCCCTGCAGCTCTGTTGAAAAGGCTGAACAGTCAATGTATTGCCTTGCAACCATTCTAATCTAAATAATATGACTTTATAACTCTGAATTCAGCTCCTAGCTACACTACATTGAGGCACTGTGATACCTCTGTAGAAGGATACTTTTTTGAGAAAGTGTAGTTGTACATTTCCAAAATTTAAAAAAGGGTGGTGTGCGTGGACCTCTGTGATACCTTGTACGTTACTGTAAGTTTCATTGCTATGGATCTTAGTGATACACTCACAAACTGCACATTTGTGCGATTTGTATTGCTATCCAGGTTTCTGATACACTCATACAGAGTGTACATTACAATGAGTTTTAATGCTGTGGAGCTCTGTGATATACTTACACACAATACTTTACTGTAAAGCTCTGTGATATACTCACACACAATACGTTACTGTAAAGGTCTGTGATACACACACTATACATTACTGTAAAGGTCTGCGATACACACACACACTATACATTACTGGAAAGCTCTGTGATATACTCACACACAGTACATTACTGTAAAGGTCTGTGATAAACACACACTATACATTACTGTAAAGGTCTGCGATACACACACACACACTATACATTACTGTAAAGCTCTGTGATGTACTCACACTCTATACATTACTGTAAAGGTCTGGTATACACACACACTATACATTACTGTAAAGGTCTGCGATACACACTCACACACTATACATTACTGTAAAGGTCTGTGATACACACACACATTATACATTACTGTAAAGCTTGGCGATACACTAACACACTATACATTACTGTAAAGCACTGTGATACACTCACACACTATACATTACTGTAAAGGTCTGTGATACACACACACACAATACATTACTGTAAAGCTCTGTGATACACACACACACTGTACATTATGGTAAAGCTCTGTGATATACTCAAACACTATACATTACGGTAAAGCTCTGTGATACACACACACTATACATTACTGCAAATCTCTGTGATACACTCACAGACACTGAACAGTACTACTGTGAATTATATTGCTGGCTCTGTAATACATTCATACACAGCAAACATTTTGAGCTTTTAGAAAAGATGTCAATGCTAACTTCCTAATGTATTTACACGTATTTCTTCTGGGCAGAAATGGAGACCAGCATTTGAACTTTCTAGTATATTACATAATATCTGTAGTTGCTGTCATGACAAAGACTAAAGAATAAAATAAATTATATATAGAGATGACTGCAAGTCATAAAATAATAATATAAACGAAAGGGGAGAAGGGCAAAGAAAGGGGAGGAGAAAAATAAAATACATTTATTATGGTTTATTGTAAATATTTTTTTATCACATTTTTGGAATATTTTATCCCCTGTGTGGTGCTGAAAATGATTACTCTTGTTTTTTTAAGCTGCCCATCCATTACCGGCTTCCCAATGGAGAATGTCCAGCATTTAGCTACCCCATACAACACTTGAATAAAACCAGGACACTTGCATATGGTGGCAAATTGAAGTCATTTATTTATAACAAAGGAAAAGGGGAGTCCCCTAAACCGAATGCAGCCTCCCCTACCACCTGGAGGGAGCTGCATTGAGCCCCACCTGCCTGCAGCGCATGTGACGGCCGGCCTTGCCTGCACCGGCCGCCTTCCCTGGCTTAAATACTTGTCAAGCCCCCCCGGGGTATCCAGGGATGTCCCCTGGCCTTGATCCCCCCCCCCTTCCTGGAGGCACGTGAGTCCCCAAACTCACATGCCCCCATGCGGCTGCCTGGGTACGTCACTCCAAGGGACATAGCCTTGGGCCCATCACCACCCAACATGTATTTGCGTTCTGCAGTAGCCATAGCTGTGCCCCAATGGCGTGCCCAACCACACAATCGGTTCCCGCCTATGTATCCACAACCAGCCAGCTGGCTATGCTTCCACCACACCGTCAGTACCCGAATCACGCCCATCTCAAACGGCAGGGTGTTTTTGCTATCTACAGTATTTGTGAGTGACGCAAGATGGGACCCCCCACCCCACCACTGCGCATCCAATGAAATGCTAGCAAAGATCCAGAAAGTGAAAAAATGATATTGAAGCTTGGCCAATCTGCTCCAAAGTGGGTGAAAAATTCCTTCTTGACATGAATTGGCAGTCAGACACATGATCCCTGGATCCAGTTGCGGGACAAGCTAGCTTGTGGCTTGCCTCGGGATGGGAGGGTGGAAAACAGAAGAGAACAAATATTAGACCTAAATTACAGTTAAATCCACAAATTCCAGTTAAAATAGCCCTGCCTGATTACCCTAACTCCCCCCACTAGTCTCCTCCCCTACTCCCCCTACTGATAACCTTCCCTGACCCCAATTAAGATCCCCTTCCTTAAACCCTTAATTGATTTACTGTTAGTCCCCAACTTACCGGGATGTCTCAGTCTATAGCCCATTGTCCTATTGTCCCTGGGCTACATCCTGAGACACCCTTTAGCCATCTCCAAAACCTACAGGCAAATGAGCTTAATGGGGCTCGCTCCTAGACAGTCTCTTGCTATGTTTTGTTCTGACTATTTGTGTATCAGATCAGGTTACAATTTGCCCCATGAGATGCTATGCTGGCACTCACTTGTTAAAACCATAAGGTTTTTTAAACTGCTATTTGAGTGACTGCTTATTTTTTTAACATTAATGAATAAAATAAAATGCAAGAAGGGGGGCGGGACAAATGGACTGTGAGAATTGATGACCGGGGGCAGAAAGAGGCACAATGATGGTGGAAGCCTGAATACCTAAGGCCGGCCCTGGATGAGTACCATGGGAAATGTAGTCCAGTTAGCAGGAGAGCCCAACATGGTTTTGTAGGCCACAATATTTTGGGGCCTACAGATGTTTTTAAACGTCCCAATGATGAGTTAACAAAACATTACATTAACGTTTACCACAAACTTAAAGTGAATTTCCCCAGTCCTGTGGAAAAAATCTTCTCCCACATATGTGGGCGATTTTTAAAAAAAATCTATCATTATTAGTAGTGGTATTAATCATCAGTCTGCAAACGTGAAGATCATTTTATCACTGCTCAACAATATGCCTTTTGGATTTACATAATTACATTTTCATTTAGGATTAACAGATTATTATTTTTTTCTATGTACCTAAAACCTTTACCAAAGGCTTAAGCACAGTCATCATCATATAATGAGCCTGTTTCGAGGGTCTTTGCACTGTTTGAGCAGCTTACTGAGTTATGTTTTGACCCTGCAGCAATCCCCCCCTGGATTAATAATGTGTGTTTCCTAAAAGCAGTGCAGACACACTGCAGCTTGATATGCAGATTCTGCCAAGCATCACTCTCAGATGGAACCTTGCCTATATGCAGTGTCACAGAAATACAGTGTCAACATACCTTCCAACATTTCAAATGGCCAAAGAGGGTCACTTTTATTTTGTGGGAGTGGCTGAAGGTGTGGCTATGGGCGGGGCATTACTGAAACATTTATTGTGTCTTTATGGCCAATTAGTAACTATTTATGTAATTTAATGCCATTTAAAATAAAAATAAAGTGTTTAATTTACACAAATAAATATACTAACTACATTTACTATTACAGTGAATTTTATCAGAAATCAAATTTTAAGCTATACAATATGCCCCGATGTGACCCTAATAACCTTGCAATTCATCCATCTCGGTCGATTTAACGCTGAATGCTTTGGAAATAAAAGCAGATAGGAATACACCGAACCCACAATAGCCTCTCTCACACCTGTATACTTCTATGGGGTGATAGAGACTCATTTTGGGATGAATTAGGCTAGTCTACTCACACCCCAGGCAGACAACAGGAACAAACAGAGGTAGTGCCAGCTGAAGTCATCCGGAAGGTAGACAGCATCAATCCATAGTTGGTTTGTAAAAAGTAACTTTATTAAATCAAAAAAAGAATAAAACCATCGAGCAGGGAGACAGGTACAAAACAGAAACGACACACGCTTGACGCGTTTCGCACCAACTGGCGCTATTGTGGAAAAAGCTGAATTCAACCCAAAACAGAAAATGTGACTGAACCCCCTGGTGCCCTGACTGGTTACCTCCATCAGTCTCTGTTTTCTAGGGACCCTCAGCCCTTACAAGGGCTGAGAACAGTGAATTTAGGCCTGGGATCTCCTGATATCTCTAGCCATCAAGACCACTTGCTGAAGCATCAAGTTAACATAACTCAACCTAACTATAAACGTGCAACACAACAGGAACTAGACAGCAATTAACCAGACCTGCTACAGATATACAATAACACATCATCGCTTGTTTAACAGTAAATTGGATGCACAATGGATGAGTGCAGATATCACCAGCAACTTCATTCAGCTAAAGAGGGGAAATCACCTTAAAGGTACATACAGGATGTGCCTGCACTGCAGGGAGTAAACCATCAACTATTGTCCCTGACTCCCCTGTGACTCATTATAAAAATCTGACTAAATAACCATATTAAACTTACTGTTATAGCACATAAGCCAGGGTGGGTCAGGATGACAGAAACATAGAAACATAGAATGTTTTGGCAGATAAGAACCATTCGCCCATCTAGTCTGCCCAATTTTCTAAATACTTTTTTTAGTCCCCAGTTTCCTGTCCTATCTAGGATAGCCTTCTGTCTATCCCACGCTTGCTTAAAATCCTTGATTGTATTTACGTCTACCACTTCCGCTGGCAGGCTACTCCATACATCCAATACCCTCTCAGTAAAATAATACCTCCTGATATTACTTTTAAATCGTTGCCCCTCTAATTTAAGACTACGTCCTCTAGTTGAGGTAGTTTTTCTTCTTTTAAATATACTCTCTTCCTTTACTATGTTGAAGACATACCCTGTATGTATTTAAATGTTTCTATCATATCCCCCCTAACAGTTTGTGGCACAGTGAGTTGTGTAATGCATTAGAGCTAATGAGTAACTAGCTTCATTTGGAATTGCAGAAGTCCTTCTTGGATTCAAGTTAGCCAAAGTTGAAATATTTAAAAGGAGAACTAAAAAGCCACACTATTTACCAACATGGGGCTTGATCTCAGAAACCACTGCACACAAGAGTGATGCCCAACCAACTGAGACATTTCACCTACTGCTCGAACCATTTCACAATCTGGGGACATGAATAAAGGGTACAGTGGACAACCAGGGGCAACAACAGGGGAGGGCTGGCAGCCTTAGGCCTGGGGGGCAAATCCAGTCAAGTGGCCCATTGCACCACCGAATCACCTCCCCATCCACGGCCATCTTTTCCTTGTTTTATAACGAATATTGCCAGGATTTTCCCCCACAATATGCCAGAATTTTCCCTTACAATATACCTGAATTTTCCCTTACAATATGCCAGGATTTTCCCCTCAATATGCCAGGATTATGCCCCTCAATATGACAGGATTTTCCACTCAATATGCCAGGATTATGCCCCTCAATACGCCAGGATTATGCCCCTCAATATGCCAGGATTTAGCCACCCAATATGCCAGGATTTTCCCCTCAATATGCCAAGATTATGCCCCCTCAATATGCCAGGATTATGCCCCCTCAATATGCCAGGATTTTCCCCTCAATATGCCAGGATTTCCCCCCTCAATATGCCAGGATTTTGCCCCCTCAATATGCCAGGATTTTGCCCCATAATATGCCCCAGGCCGTTTTTTAGCATGCATTAGGGCGGCATGGGGGGCAATTACCTCCATGCCCCCCGGCCCAGCCCGCCCCTGGGCAACAACAGCATATATATGTTGTAAAGTCAATACAAATTGCAAACATACCCCCTGTACCCACCTCCCCAAAACTGCACTACTTTTCAAAGCCAGGGCCCATAATCTATAGGGAGGAGACCTCTCCAAGAGCCCCGGGGATGGAGGGGTTTATCAAAAAACAAAAAGGAAAATTAAAATTCTAAGCAATTATTTATGTGCACAAAGTGAATTTATCAATGATGTGCATTATTTTTAATTTTTTATATTTATTTCTTTAGTACATGCCCCCCAAAGTGTATTAGTTATTGCTGTCACATCCAAACCCTCCTTGTTGGATGTCACTAGGATTGCCAACTTTTCTTCAAATAAATACCGGTCATGCTAATGCCTCCGTAGACTTAACATTGCAATCAAGCCAATTTTCTTTTACCAACCTGCCAGTAAAATACCAGCTGGTTGGCATCACTAGAGGTCACTGACTTTCAAGGCCCGAGTGACATGTTTTTAAATATAAAACTACAGAAGCACTGTAAATTGCTTTGTGAATACTGTGATTAATATATGACAACATACAAAAAATAAACAACATAAAACTGCCCCAGGTACGGGTACTTACCTCACAGAAGCAGACAGTGATAGGGTCTGTGCTATATTTCCCAGCAGAAATTGCGAAATAATCTAAATGATCAAAAATATTTTTTTTGAGAAGCAGAGCAAATAAGGCTATTATGATAACATCAGCATTAATATTTAGAGCTTGTTGATCCAGTGAGAAATCAGATTGCCATTTGGAGTCAGCAAGGACTCTTTCCCCTTCAAATGCAAAATTCAAAATCATTTAATAATTTTTTGCTTCCTTTTCGATTAATTGCAGGAGCAGGACAGGCAAAGGGTTGAACTCGATGGACTTACTATGATATTAATAATGTTTACATTAAACATTATAAGAAAACTACCGCTATAAGCTTCTAAACTCGCGTCTGTAATTGATTTAATCTTCAGCATTTTGTAGTGCGCAATTTTCTTCTTTACCTTCCACCACCATCCTGTCATTCTGAAAGCCTCTTCTTTTTCTCCTGTTTATAGAGCGAAACAGCTATCCAAGTACTATTTGGAAGAAAGCAGGGATGTAATATCGTCTGCGTCATTCTGTCCGAAGCTTTTTGTCTGGAGTTTCCTTTATTGTACATTCATTTCATCTATCCACTGGTTCACCCGTGAGTAAATCCGTTTTGTGTCAGGTTCTTTTTTTATCAACATACACAAAAGCATGAACATCCATGTAAAGATTGCACAGAGATCACAGAGATATTCCTGGGCTCTGACTGTCATATTACTGGGCTCTGACTGGCACAATATTCCTGGGCTCTGACTGGCACAATATTCCTGCTATCTGACTGGCACAATATTACTGGGCTCTGACTGGCACAATATGACTGGGCTCTGAATAGCACAATATTACTGGGCTCTGACTGGCATAATATTACTGGGCTCTGACTGGCACAATATTACTGGGCTCTGAATGAAACAATATTACTGGGCTCTGACTGGCACAATATTACTGGGCTCTGACTGGCATAATATTACTGGGATCTGACTGGCACAATATTACTGGTATCTGAATGGCACAATATTACTGGGCTCTGACTGGCATAATATTACTGGGCTCTGACTGGCACAATATTACTGGGCTCTGAATGGCACAATATTACTGGGCTCTGACTGGCATAATATTACTGGCATCTGAATGACACAATATTACTGGTATCTGACTGGCACAATATTCCTGGTATCTGACTGGCACAATATTCCTGGGCTCTGACTGGCACAATATTACTGGGCTCTGACTGGCATAATATTACTGGGCTCTGAATGGCATAATATTACTGGCATCTGACTGGCACAATATTAGTGGGCTCTGAATGGCACAATATTGCTGGTCTCTGACTGGCACAATATTACTGGTATCTGACTGGCATAATATTACTGGCATCTGACTGGCACAATATTCCTGGTCTCTGAGTGGCACAATATTACTGGGCTCTGACTGGCATAATATTACTGGGCTCTGAATGGCACAATATTCCTGGTCTCTGACTGGCACAATATTACTGGTATCTGACTGGCACAATATTCCTGGTCTCTGAGTGGCACAATATTACTGGGCCCTGACTGGCATAATATTACTGGGCTCTGAATGGCACAATATTACTGGTATCTGACTGGCACAAAATTACCGGGTTCTGAATGGCACAATATTACTGGGCTCTTACTGGCATGATATTACTGGGCTCTGAATGGCACAGTATTACTGGGCTCTGAATAGCACAATATTACTGGGCTCTGACTGGCATAATATTACTGGTATCTGAATGGTACAATATTACTGGTATCTGACTGGCACAATATTACTGGGCTCTGACTGGCATAATATTACTGGGCTCTGAATGGCATAATATTACTGCTATCTGACTGGCACAATATTACTGGGCTCTGAATGGCACAATATTACTGGTATCTGACTGGCACAAAATTACCGGGTTCTGAATGGCACAATATTACTGGGCTCTTACTGGCATGATATTACTGGGCTCTGAATGGCACAGTATTACTGGGCTCTGAATAGCACAATATTCCTGGTATCTGACTAGCACATTATTACTGGTATCTGAATGGTACAATATTACTGGTATCTGACTGGCACAATATTACTGGGCTCTGACTGGCATAATATTACTGGGCTCTGAATGGCATAATATTACTGGCATCTCTGACTGGCACAATATTAGTGGGCTTTGAATGGCACAATATTACTGGTCTCTGACTGGCACAATATTACTGGTATCTGACTGGCATAATATTACTGGCATCTGACTGGCACAATAATCCTGGTCTCTGAGTGGCACAATATTACTGGGCTCTGACTGGCACAATATTCCTGGTCTCTGACTGGCACAATATTACTGGTATCTGACTGGCATAATATTACTGGTATCTGACTGGCACAATATTCCTGGTCTCTGAGTGGCACAATATTACTGGGCTCTGACTGGCATAATATTACTGGGCTCTGAATGGCATAATATTACTGGTATCTGACTGGCACAATATTACTGGGCTCTGAATGGCACAATATTACTGGGCTCTGACTGGCATGATATTACTGGGCTCTGAATGGCACAGTATTACTGGGCTCTGAATAGCACAATATTACTGGGCTCTGACTGGCATAATATTACTGGCATCTGAATGACACAATATTACTGGTATCTGAATGGCACAATATTACTGGTATCTGACTGGCACAATATTCCTGGTATCTGACTGGCACATTGTATTGGAGGAAATACAGGGGGGTGACACCATGAGTTTCCGCAATGGGTGACACCAACCCTAGTGACCCCCCTGCTTGTACTCATATTGCACCCACACGATTTGGCATACCACAGTGTAAATGTTATTTTGCCCCACAGAACATGCCACACTATCACTTTGGCCATAGCCGATTTGCCCATTCATATGCCACAGCCAATTTGCCTATTATGCCACAATAAGCCTGCCCATTAATATGCCCCAACCATTTTCCCCATTAATATGCCACTATTAACCTGCCCATAAATATGCCACAGCCAGCATTATTTCGCCCATCATTTGTTAGTCATATTTTGTCCATTTGCCAGTGTTATTTTGCCCATTTGCCACTCATATTTTGCCCATTTGCCAGTATTAAGTTGCCAGTTATTTGCAGCCCCCCCTTCCCAGTACTTACCTGTATACTGCTGGTCGTCCGTCTGCTCCAAAATGTTTCCTGCACACACTGTGCGTGCAGGAAATACAGCCACCGGAGTCACTACTGGCGGCTGTGAAGACAAGCCGGGTCCGCATCAGTTGGATGCAGAACTGCTGGCTGCTGCCCGATAGTGACTGTCTCCGTGTGAGACAGTCACACGAGCAGCAATGGGGGCCAATGGGGAAGCTGCTTTGGGTCCCAAGGATGAATGGGCCCTGGGCAGCTGCCTCATTGGCCCACATTTTTTTTTTTTTGCAGGGGTCACAGGGCGGCCCGGGCCACTGGAGTGACGCGCCCAATCGCAGCTGCGACCCCTGCCCTAAAGGTAAGTACGCCACTGTCTGGCGCATATAAGATAACCTAATATGTTTAAGTTTAGGCTAGTAGGGATGAACAGGGGATGTTTATGGGTTAATTCTCACGCTTTTTAAAAGAATACTGCTGGTACATTTTATATTATATGGATAATCCAGCTGTTTTAACCTAAATAAAGACAGCCTTCTCTCCTGTTGTTACTTCTGTGTGATTACTTAATTTGTATTTGTTTATTAATTTATTAAGTTGTCCCTGCAGTGTATGTGTGATGTAAAGAAAATAAATAAATGTAAAAAAATCAGCAATAATTATGTGAATTATCTTTAATGGTGAGGATAATCTACTCTGTCCAGTAGAATGAATGGCTGTACTCAAGCAGAAAACCGTGTAATGATATCTGTTAGTATATCATGCTCGGTTTTTTAGCCAATAAAAATGAATGCGTTTAATATTGTTGTTTGTACAGATGGGAAAATATTGATTTATATTGCTCACACCGAATGACATGTTATTTAATGAGTGTGACCATAGTAGAAGTGAGGCCATTTTCGTCCATTGCTGCATTCATTTTACCATTCAATTCGTATGAATGAACATTACACCTATGTTCATTCAATACATAGTATAAGGTAGGGGAATTCAGATTAAAGAAAGAGACAAAGTTCAACAGCTCAATAGCATAAGGTGAATGAAATTCACATGACATTCGTATGAAATTAGTATTCATTAGACTCTTTGAACCGAATTCCCCAATAGGTGAATTATTTTCCATTCGTACAAATGAATATAATGAAACGAAAATAATGAACGAATTTCATTTGAAACAAATGCAGCAATGGACGAAAAAAATAAATCGAAAATTTTCGTTTTGCCCATCTCTAGACCATACAGCACTTTAGAAGTAGATTGATTGTACTGTGGGGAAGTTATGCTGCTTACACTGAATTTTAGAAAGAGGTGTCAAAACGAAATGGTTTCCTTTGTGCTAAAATCTAATTGTCCATATCTCCATTTACATTCAAACACACAGAATTGATAAACAATGGCATTTTTGTGCTACTGTTAAGGTGATGTAAACCAATGTAGCAGACCTGGTAAAGGTCAGTATAAATAAATATCCATTTCATACTATTTACAATGCTGGATCTAACACACTGTTTACCTTTCTGGCAGATGAAATGCCAGACAATAAAAATAGGATTGAAATTGCAAGGCTATCAATTCAAAAGCGATCACTTGAACATCTTTAGAAAATATCCATCTGAAGGTGTAGCTATGTCTCTCCAATAGTTTTTAATTAATAAATCTCACAATCCTCGGCAGATAACATGTTGTGGTAGAAAACTAGAAATCTCCCTTAACGATACTGTAACAGGACACAATATCCACTGTATGACTTGGGTCAGTTTAACAGACGTTCTAAGATTTTTTATTGAAGGGTAAGCTTTAATTTATATCTTAATTCAGTTTTTAAAGGTTCTGTACCACAGAGATTTTACACATTGTAAGTGCTTATATGAGTGTGTAGTGCTCATGTATGTGTCGAATGACCTTAGTCTTGCTTTTGAACAACTTGCCTTTTTCCTGTAGCTTTCAATTTAATCTCTAGCTCTGAATTTCTCCTGGGATGAAATATTTTGTCATTCAAGCTCCCTCAACCCATGTGCACTACCATATTTAACTGGGCAGACTTGATGAGCTGAATGGTGCTAATTTGTCATCACATTCTATGTTTCTATATCAAACATCATCACAAGCACAGCACAGAGCAGCATGCTGCAGGGCCCTAAAACCCCTAATATTTTTAACCCCTTTGCGACAATGGAAGTGTCAGGCACGTCCTCCCGGGACCTCCGTTCCTGACAATGGACGTGCCTGGCACGTCCTGCGGTGAATCAAGCGTTTTTCGCGATCAACGAACGCGGAAACCACTTTAATGGTGCTTGTCTATTGCCTCGATAGCCAGCACCAAAATTTCCTATCTGGGGCACCCACGATCGCCCCACGGAGCGATCGTGGGCACCATATTGACAGAGCAGCATGCTCCGTCAATATGGCTATGCCCTTTGGTGGTATGTGGTTTGGAAGTGAAAGTAAATTCACTTCCCTCGCTCTGAATATGCTGCTTGACTGCCCCTAGAGGCAGCCAAGCAACATTTCAATGTAAAAAAATATAATAATAATTTTAAGCATAAGGGATAGGGTTAAAATTAAATTAAAATATATTAAGGGATAGCATGAGTGTTAGAGTTGGGGTTAAATTTAGTTTTAAGGTTAAATTTAAAGTTCAGGTTGGGGTCAAAAGGTCAATATAGGACAAAAAAACCAAAAACACTATTTTTGGGGTTTGCCCCATAACTCGCAAAAAAATACAGAAAAATATGGAAACATGCATATTTCTGAACTCAGGACAACATTTAGAAACTAGTTAGACGGTGTTTTTTTTTAATGATGGTATTTGTGTAAATTATATTTTAGGTCAAAGTTATAAAAAGTGTTTTTTTTTAAACTTTTTCATCATATTTTATGATTTTTTTTGTAGTAAATTATTAGATATGATGAACATAATGGTATCTAATGAAAGCCGATAAAAACAACATGTAATTTGTGTGGGTACAGTATGTGAGGGAGAAGAAAATTAGAGCTACAAAACACCCCCAGAAATGTCAAAACAGCCATTGTCACCAAGGGAAAGTCAAGGTAAAAATGTCTTGTCACTAAGGGGTTAAAATGTTATTTAAAAAAAAAACTTTATAAAATCTTTTACATTCCCTACACAAATATATAATTTCTATAGCCATAGATTTACCAATAAAATATACTTATATATCAACATTTTGTCTAGTTTGATAAGCGGTCTGTTCTTTTGCTAATTCCTAGAACAAAAAAAAACCTGAACTAGTAGTAAACACATTATTGACAAAATAAAAGACCACACATTATAGAAATTGGCGTAACACAAAATCTGGGTTCATGTCATATGATTGCAGTTTATTCATAGAAAATACCCACCTCATTTCAGTTTGACTCAACTTCCTAATGCCATTTTCTCCTTTTTGCTTGTTTTATTCCCATAAATTCCAGATGGTGTGGTCTCTTCCCATGAAATCTCTCAAAATGTACTGGGAGACTGTTTTTCTTAGATCCATTTTTAATGCCCCTAAGGTGCTCCTCTATTCTATTGTGTACTGGTCTAATAGTCCTCCCTACATATTTCATACCACAACTGCAGGTTAACAAATAAAAAAGATATATAGACAAAAGTGCGCTTATCAAATGTAATGATAAAATATCAAATAGCATAAAATTGAGGTGATAATAATAAATAGTGAAATGCTGCAGACACTAGTATAATCACCCAAAAACACACACATATATAAACCAAACAGAGAAGTGTTGCACAATAATAAAATGGATACTTATCCCAATAAGATGAAAAAGGCGTAAATCTCAGGCACATGAAAAAGACATAAATACAAACAAGCAATGTGTATATCTGTATAAAAAAATGGAAAATATTTGTCCAGACCCCCCTGGGAATTAACTCACTCAGACTAGAACCCTTATATTGGCTCCGATCACCATGAGTTATGGGACTATAATCCCCACAATCTGGCAAGGTTCAGATCTACATTATGGGCGTCGATTGCAAAAATAGGTAAAATTAAAAAAAGAGCTCCAACACATAAAATTATTATTCAGATAATCAGGATGTGCTGCCCAATCTTCCAAATCATTGCAAATACATTGATAATTTCCTCCTAATCCAGAGACTTGGGGACACACACCATTCACTTCCTCCTAATACACAGACATGGGGATGCTAACCTCTTTCTGATACACAGACATGGGGATGCTAACCTCTTTCTGATACACAGACATGGGGATGCTAACCTCTTTCTGATACACAGACATGGGGATGCTAACCTCTTTCTGATACACAGACATGGGGAAGCACAACTCCTCCTGATACACAGACCAGTGGTGTATCTTGATTTTGTGCTGCCCTAGGCAGACAAAATCCGGGCACCCCCCTACCCAAGCTGCACACCCACGTTACACACCTAAGACATGCCCCATCATTCAGACTCACATCAAGCTTACACTCCCATCACACTCAGTCACACACTCCTACTCCCATCACACTCAGTCACACACTCCTACTCCCATCACGCACACTCTGACTTCCATCACACTCAGTCACACACACTGTCTCCCATCACACACACTCTGACTCCCATCACACTCAGTCACACACACTGTCTCCCATCACACACAGGTCACACACACTGTCTCCCATCACACACACTCTGACTCCCATCACACTCAGTCACACACTGTCTCCCATCACGCTCAGTCACACACACTGTTTCCCATCACACACACTCTGACTCCCATCACACTCAGTCACACACACTGTCTCCAATCACACACACTCTGACTCCCATCACACTCAGTCACACACACTGTCTCCCATCACACTCAGTCACACACACTGTCTCCAATCACACACACTCTGACTCCCATCACACTCAGTCCCACACACTGTCTCCCATCACACACACTCTGATTCCCATCACACTCAGTCACACACACACACACACACACACACAGTCTCCCATCACACACACTCTGACTCCCATCACACTCATTCACACACACTGTCTCCAATCACACACACTCTGACTCCCATCACACTCAGTCACACACACTGTCTCTCATCACACACACTCTGACTCCCATCACACTCAGTCACACACACACACACACACACAGTCTCCCATCAGCACTTACCTTTCCCTGGCAGGCAGGCAGCATGGTCCCTCCATGCTGCCTGTTCGGCTTCCCGGCGATTGTGCCGACAGGTCACGTGACCGGGTGCGCGTATGACGTCAGCGCGCCCGTCACGTGACCTGTCGGCACTTCCGTGTCGGCACACTGCACGGGGAGCCGAACAGGCAGCACGGAGGTTTCTCTGTGCTGCCTGTTCGGCTCCCCGTGCAGCCTGGCAGGCAGAGAGTTGGTGAGGGGGGATCTTGCGATCCCCTCTCACCTCCGTCTCTGCCTGCAAGCGCGGTGGGGTTTTTTTTTTTTTTTAAAAAGGCCAGATTTTTTTATTTATTTATTTATTTATTTATTTATTTTTTTTTCCAGTGCTGGGGGGCGCTGCCGCCCCCCAAAATTTGCCGCCATAGGCATCCGCCTAGGATGCCTCGCGGTAAATACAGCACTGACACAGACATGGGGATGCTAACCTCTTTCTGATACACAGACATGGGGATGCTAACCTCCTCCTGATACACAGACATTGGGAAGCACACCTCTTTCTGATACACAGACATGGGGATGCTAACCTCTTTCTGATACACAGACATGGGGAAGCACAACTCCTCCTGATACACAGACATGGGAAAGCATAATACTATTGGCTTTCTATAAACCGAACTAGAGTGCCCATTCATGAGAATTTCTTATGAATGGAGACTCTAGTTAGGTTTATAGAAAGCCAATAGTATTACATGTATTCAATAAGCCGAAAGTCTATAAACCGAAGGTCGTTCGGTTTATAGACTTTCGGTTTATAGAATACATGTAATTCTATGCTATTCTATAAACCGAAAGTCTATAAACCGAACGACCTTCGGTTTATAGACTTTCGGCTTATAGAATAGCATAGAATTACATGTATTCTATAAGCCGAAAGACATTCTGTTTATAGACTTTCTTTTTATCGAATAGCAATAGCATTAAATATATTCTATAAAACGAAAGTCTATAAACCGAACGTCTTTATGTCTCAATTTACCTATTCTGATGAATGGGGACTCTTTCTCGGTTTATAGAATAGCAATAGCATTACATGTATTACATCTGAGAGTCAAATAGAACCTAATTCTAATTGTTTTGGGTGCTAAATAGTACAGTATTTTTAATTTGTATGTATTTTTTTTTTTTAAGTTATTTCCCTATCCATATTTGTTTGCAGGGCACTTGTCCTACTCGTACCCACATTTTAATTCCTTTTGCAGCCCTTTAACCCTTTCCATGACTATTTTAGAGGCATTTTAGTGGCCAAAAGTCTGTGTCCCCATTGACTTCATTGGGGTTCGGGGTCAAGTCCGGGGTCAAGTTCGAGCACGGACCCGGACTTTTTCCAATGTTCGCTCGAACTTCTCGAACCCGAACATCCAGGTGTCCGCTCAACTCTATTCCTAAATAAACTATTTCTGATGTCCAACGAAAGGAGAAGATCTCCTCTTGTTCACCTAAAATCTTATTCGGCCTTTCAGTTGGCATAAGTTGAGATTTATTAATATTTATTTTATGGATCTGTTTCTTTAGCTTCCATTTACATGCACTTGTATGGAGTCATGCTACCTGGAACAGCACCTTTAACACCGACTGACAGTTTAGCTCTGAAGAAAAAAATTACCTAATCTCTTCAGTATACGTGGAAAAAAAGGGAATAAAATGTGTCACCAATCAATAAAAACAATCAACACCTACACAGACCAGCGCTGTCTTCCTCAGCACTGCTCACTGTGCTTGATCAATACTGTCTAAGTACACAGGGAGGCGGAGGATGTCATATGTAAAGAATACAATAATAAAACTCAATAGTGTAATATGTTTGAACACAGTGACTTCAATAAATTAAAATAATATGTTGCACTCACAAAAGGAGTTAAATATTGTGTCTCAATAAAACATGCATGTAGGTCTGTCAGGAATTTCCAGACATATAGAAAACACACAGAGCAGCACAGAAGTCAATAGCCAAACAGTATAATGGAGTCCAGAGGAGGTCCCAGTTTGCTAGTAAGTATGAATCCAGCAGGTACTCTGTGAAAGTGCCAAGTACCAGGGTGCAATGGGGCTAAATCAAATGTAGCGCTGCCAAACTCAACGTGTTTCGCTGGCTTAGTGTGGTGCAGCTTCCTCAGAGTCTGCATTTCATAAATCCATCTAGTCTCTCTCCTTGACAACCTCTATGTAATATTAACCGTCTCTCCGGTGGGGGCTAATTTTGTCAATAGCGATACACTAGGAGCTTGTCCAGAGAGAAATACATTTCTTTTCAGTGCATTTTGTGATCCTCCGTCTGCCCTATATAATATATAAGGTTATAATATAACCTGAATATTGCTTTTCCTATACATATAGTGCATGAAAAATGATTGAAAATGATCTAAAAATCTAAAAATTGTATTAACAAAACTGCAAGCAAATGCCTAAATTAGGAGAAATATGTGTTTAAAACTCGTCTGTGGAGTCTCCTGTTTATGACCTCACCTATGGCACGGAATGCAAATGAGCTGCTTTTCAATGGGAAATGTGTAATTTGCATACCGTGCCACAGGTGGCGTCATAAGCAGGAGACTCCTATCTGTTTTCGCTCACTTCTGAAATGCTTCTATTAACATGTAGGGTATGATTTTTCCTTAAACTTGTTTATTGTTAAGGGAAAGGGCTGTTTTTCAAATTCTATGTCCAAAGAGCAACTCTTCCTTATTCCAGTAAATTGACCTTTGGGATTATTACTAGGCCATTTGGGGTGATGGATAGTTTTATAATTAATAAAACCATTGGAATCCGTAGGTTTAAAGAAAGTTTTTGTGTTAATAACCGCTTCAACTAGAAATAGAGTTAGCTATAACTCTATATATTAAAATATTTATTCTACATGATGCAGCACTTATACTGTGAATGTAGAGAATGCAGTGAAAAATTGTCTATAGCTTGGGGGATATGAATGATGGTTCAGTTCCTGGGGCAAAGTTCTAAAAGTGATCGACCCAGCAGGACCATTCCATTGGCTTACATAATGTCATTTAGAATGCTGCCCCACATTTGAACCTGATACATAACCCGCTTTGTATTAGCAGAATTGGTAGCAGTTGCATAAAATAAGAGAAATGTGTTGTAAGTAGGTAATTTGCATATCAAGCAGAAAAATAAAAAAGGAGAAGACGTACTGAGTATTGATGTCAAGACACTTCAGGGAAATAAAACATTGAAAAAAAAAAAACAAGTGTGAACTATCAACATGGCCGCTGCTTTTCTGTTTTATCCCTTTGAACCCTTTGTGACGCATGGTGCTTGCGTCCCAGACGATTCAAGCACCAAAACACCACTTATAGATCCTGGCCATCGATCGCAAGGTGATCGGTAGCCAGGAACACAATGGCAGAGACCCGATCAGGGTCTTAATAGACGGAGATCACTGAGGCCTGCCCGAACCTCTGAGCAATTCAGCAAAATGTAGCCAGTGCTCGCTTTGAGCCTTGGCTACATTTTCCCTGTCAGATTGAGGCCACTTAAACTGGCCTGATTTGACAGGTGGGATCCCACTGCAACTCCCTGCAGCAATGGAGTCACGGGGAGTTGCGATGAGCTGTTTAACACTGGACGTTCTATGCCGTCGTAGCATCTTTTAGGACTACTAAAATTAGGATGGTATAGAACGCCTTAGCGTCATGAAGGGGTTAAAATACTCATATTTTCTAAACAGGGGATTACGTTTGTGTGCATGCCTCTATGCTCAAACTTGATACACGGAAATATGTCCATCACCTAAATATTGTTTGCATTGTGAATGTAGAGAATAAAAAATGATCTATACATTATGTTAGCAGATTTGCAAAAAAATGCCCAGAATGAGAGAAAAATATACTTTAACCCCTTAACGACAGATGACGTGCCAGGCACGTCACGGCATATCGTGGACTTGCCGACAGGTGACGTGCCTGGCACGTCATGCACTAAACTGAGTAAAGAAAGCGACCAGCGGTCGCTTTCTTTACTCTAACGGTGTTGCTACAATGCCTCTAGGTAGAGGCATTGTGCAACACCCCCCAAATGTGCAGGGGCGCGCTACGATCACTCCCCGGATTGAAAAATGGCTCTCTCCCCGGTTAAAAATGGCTGCGCCCACTGGACACATGTGCTTAGAAAGCGAACGATCGTTCGCTTTCTAAGCATCTGCGGTGTTGTTAAGCGAGGCACTTATTAACACCTTCAGGCTGCCCAGAGCCGATGGTGGTCGCTCTCCTGAGCGACCCCATCGGCTCAGTAGAAGGGAACGCTGCCTGTACAGGCAGCGCTTCCCTTCTAATGGCAAGAGCATCGGAAGTGAAAGTATTTCACTTCCGATGCTCTAGGGGGAGCCAATCGATGCCGGAACAACAGATCTATGTGATCTGTGTGCAGGCATGTATATGGTAGCATGGTATTAGCAAATATTGCCTTTGACAAGTATTGATCTGCCTCCCTCACTTTACTAGTTATAGTAAGGGAGAGAGACAGATCAGATAAAGTAAAAAAATAAAATAAAATAATAAAAAAAATATTTAATAAAATTTTAAACACCAAGGGCTTTTATAAAAGCCATTTAACCCCTTCCCTGCCATAGATCGCTGTGTACGCAGTGATCATACACAGCAGCACATTTTTTGCTGTCTGTGCATTTTTTAGGGGTTCATTTTTTTTACTGTAATTCATTACAGTATAAAAAAAGCTCTTTTAAGAGAGATTAACCCCTTTCTTGCTGTAGATCACTGCCTAAGCAGCGATCTGACGCAAATGCAGCAATCTTGCTGCAGAAGCATTTTCAAATTTTTTTTTACTTTTTTATTACACCCGTCACGTGTTAATTATACCCGCAAGGGGACTACATTTAACGTAAAAAAATTTTTTTTAGCTGTCTGACCGCATGTATAGCGATCAGTAACAGCTGATAAGTGACAAAGGCGGGTTGGCGTTTGCTCAGATGAGCATCACCATTCGTCTGGTTAGATCAATATTTGTAAATATTTGATCTGACCCGTGTAGATCTGCCTCCCTCTCACTTGAGTTTTAGTGAGGGAGGGAGACAGAGCTGTATAATGTAAGTTTTTAATTATAATATATTTAATAGAATTGAGACCCAAAGGCTTTTATAAAAGCCGTTTCCAGTATTTAACCCCTTCCATGCAATTGATCGCTGTGTACGCAGTGATCTTACACAGCAGCACATTTTTTGCTGTCTGTGCATTTTTTTAGGGGTTATTTTTTTTTACTTTGATTTATTACAGTATATCAAAGGCTCTTTTAAGAGCTATTAACCCCTTCCTTGCCGTATATCACTTCCTAAGCAGCACATATGGTCACTGCCTAAGCAGTGCATATGGTCACTGCCTAAGCAGCGCATATGGAGCAATCTAGTCGCAGAAGGATTTTTTTTTGCTATCAGCATTTTTTTTGTCAGACTCGCTAGGGGTTAGTTATACCCACTAGGGGACTACGTGTATTCCTTTTGAAGCTGTCTGAACGCGTGTATATCGATCAGTAACAGCCGATCAGTGGCAAAGGTGGTTTGGTGATTTCTCAGATGAGCATCACCATTCGTCTGGTTCGTAAATATTGTTCTGACCCATATGGATCTGCCTCCCTCTCCTCACTTGAGTTTTAGTGAGGGAAAGAGACAGATCTGTATAACATCATTTTTTAATTGTAATAAATTAAATAAAATGTTAAAAAATTGTGAGTCCCAAGGGCTTTTATAAAAGCCATACCCTTTGCATAGTGTAGTGTATTAACCCCTTCCCTGCCACTGATCACTGCACAGCAGAACATTTTTTCTTGTCTGTGCATTTTTAGGGGTTAATTTTTTTGTACAGTACTACAAAGGCTCTTATAAGAGCTATTAACCCCTTCCTTGCTCTACATGTTCAAATTCCAAGTTTGAAAATCAAAAAGCGCACCTCTCAAATGTAGCCTTTCAACACCCAACAAAGCTGACAAAGCTATGCATGGGTGGTATCCCTGTGCTCGGGAGATGTTGCTGAACATATATTGTGGTATTGTTTGTCAGTGACACATACCGAAATATGTGAATTTGTGTCTAAAGTACAATGTATGTGGGAAAAAATACACAATAAAATGACTACCACAAACTTTGACAAAGGCTGGTGGTAGAATTGGTGCATGGAAAGTGTTAAAATAACACCATTTAAAATAGCCTAGGGTGTCTACTTTTACAAAATATATACTTTTTGGGGTAAAATACACTGTGCTACTTTAAAAAAAAGTCCCAAATGAAAGATGGGCTCAGGCTGGCTACATGTCAATATTCCAAGTTGAAAATGCGCACCTTCACAATGTGGCCCTTTTAGCCCCCAAACAACCCAACAAACCTATGCATGGGTGGTATCCCTGTACTCAGGAGATGTTGTTGAACACATATTGGGTTATTGTTTGGCAGTGACACATACCAAAATCTGTGAATTTATGTCTAAAATACAATATTTGTGAAAAAAAAACACACAAAAATTACTACCATAAACTTTGACAAAGGCTGGTGGTAGGATTAGTGCATGGAAAGTGTTAAAATACCACCATTTGAAATAGCGTAGGATGTCTAATTTAAAAAAATATATGGGTTGATGGAGTAAAATACACTGGCTGGTTTCAAATATGTCCCAAATGGGACATGGGTGCAGGCTGTCTGCATGTCAAAATTTCAAATTGGAAAACCAAAAACTTCACCTCCCAAATTTGGCCTTTTACCCCCCAAACAATCCAACAAACTTATGCATGGGGGGTATCCCTGTACTCAAGAGATGTTGCTGAACACTTATTGGGGTGTTATTTGGCAGTGACACATACCAAAATCTGTAAATTCATGTCTGAAGTACAAGGTTTGTGAAAAAAAAAACACACAAAAATGACTACCACAAACTTTGACAAAGGCTGGTGGTAGAATTAGTGCATGGAAAGTGTTAAAATACCACCATTTGAAATAGCGTAGGATGTCTAATTTAAAAAAATATATGGGTTGATGGGGTAAAATACACTGGCTGGTTTCAAATATGTCCCAAATGGGACATGGGTGCAGGCTGTCTGCATGTCAAAATTTCAAATTGGAAAACCAAAAACTTCACCTCCCAAATTTGGCCTTTTACCCCCCAAACAATCCAACAAACTTATGCATGGGGGGTATCCCTGTACTCAAGAGATGTTGCTGAACACTTATTGGGGTGTTATTTGGCAGTGACACATACCAAAATCTGTAAATTCATGTCTGAAGTACAAGGTTTGTGAAAAAAAAAACACACAAAAATGACTACCACAAACTTTGACAAAGGCTGGTGGTAGAATTAGTGCATGGAAAGTGTTAAAA
Source organism: Pelodytes ibericus (assembly GCA_036172795.1). Lineage (NCBI taxonomy): Eukaryota > Metazoa > Chordata > Amphibia > Anura > Pelodytidae > Pelodytes > Pelodytes ibericus. The sequence goes on along the minus strand of CM069859.1, from coordinate 41,949,681 downwards.
TACCACCATTTGAAATAGCGTAGGGTGTCTAATTTAAAAAAATATATGGGTTGATGGGGTAAAATACACTGGCTGGTTTCAAATATGTCCCAAATGGGACATGGGTGCAGGCGGTCTGCATGTTAAAATTTCAATTTGGAAAACCAAAAACTGCACCTACCAAATTTGGCCTTTTACCCCCCAAACAACCCAACAAACCTATGCATGGGTGGTATCCCTGTACTCAAGAGATGTTGCTGAACACTTATTGGGGTGTTATTTGGCAGTGACACATACCAAAATCTGTGAATTCATGTCTGAAGTACAAGGTTTGTGAAAAAAAACCCACCAAAAAATTACTACCACAAACTTTGACAAAGGCTGGTGGTAGAATTAGTGCATGGAAAGTGTAAAAATACCACCATTTGAGATAGCCTAGGGTGTCTACTTTTAAAAAATATATGGGTTGATGGGGTAAAATACACTGGCTGGTTTCAAATATGTCCCAAATGGGACATGGGTGCAGGCTGTCTGCATGTAAAAATTTCAAGTTGGAAAACAAAAAACTGCACCTCACAAATTTGGCATTTTAGCCCCCAAACAACCCAACAAACCTATGCATGGGTGGTATCCCTGTACTCAGGAGAAATAGTAGAATCTATTTAGCATGTTTTTTCATTCGCTATTGTCGATGAGGAGAAATTGTTTCAAATAAAAGTCAGGAAATTTGTGTTTTTTTTTTTTTTTTACCATATTTTTTTTTTTTTTTTAATAATATGATAAGATATGATCAAAAATATGGCATCCATAGAAAGCCCTTCTTGTCCCGATAAAAACAATATATAATATGTGTGGGTACAGCAAATGACGAAGAAGAAAATTACTGCTAAACACAAACAGCACAGAAATGTTAAAATAGCCATTGTCCAGAAAGGACAAAAATGTTTCAAAGGCTCTGTCCTTAAGGGGTTAAACTGTGGTCTGTGGTGTCTAATGTTTATCACACCACCTAGTGGCTGGATATGCAAATTACACATTTCCCATAAAAAGCAGTTCATTTGCATATCCAGCCACAAGGTGATGTCATAAAGAGTAGACACCCCAGACATCCATAGTGGGGTTTAAAAGACATTTTTTTCATAATCTAAGTATTTACTTACAATTATGATGACACAGTTTATAGATCATTTTTTGTTCTCCCTCATTCACAGCATAACCAGTATTTAGGTTACAAAGTTGCTTTAATGTCCATTCTAAAAATATAATTTTCAAATGCAATTCACTTATGATTATGAGTCTATAATGCTGTATGCAGCATAGAAAAAAAAATAAAGACCTGTACTCCCATCTTTGAATGCCACAATAGAGAGAGAGAGATAGAGTGTGTATGTATGTATGTATATGTATGTATGCATCTATCTATTTATCTATCTATCTATCATCTATCTATCTATCTATCTATCTATCTATCTATCTATATACACATTTATTTACACATACACACATATACCCACCACTCCTCTACTCAATTCAATCAACGCATATGCTCTCATGAGCATGGCAGATAATGACAAGTGCCAGCAGACAGATATTAAATAAACTGAACCACAGCGCACTCTGCAGCCGCAGCATGATGGGAAAAGTTATAGCTTTTCATCTTGGGTACAGAACAGCGATTGCAAGACAGTCCCCACAGGTGAAGTTTCAGTAATTTACAGCCATCCATTCTCTGCTATATAACACAGGACAGCCAGACTGTGAGGGAAAATGCCTCGTCCAAAATACTGACAGTGCAAGAATGTACACGTGTAGGGCAAGAAGGACTGATCCAAAGAGAAAGGAAAGCATAACAAATATACAGGTATAGGATGAATAGAACAGACCATGTTTCTATAGAATCTGGACAAAACAAGAGATTAAATATTGGAAGGTAAGGAGAAGACTTCTAGAGAGAAGAGCAAGGTGAGGAGGTGAGAGGTCTACAGCACAAACCAGAAAAGGGGAGAGAGCTACATAAAAATGATTTTACACTAATACAGAGAGAGGGAGAGAGAGAGGAGGCGTTTGAATAAGAGAGTCTGAAAGAGTCATACTACAGAGGGATCTGCTGTCAGCAGAGGAGGTGGATGTGAGACTGGAGCAAGAGAGTCAGAAAGAGTCATACTACAGAGGGATCTGCTGTCAGCAGAGGAGGTGGATGTGAGACTGGAGCAAGAGAGTCAGAAAGAGTCATACTACAGAGGGATCTGCTGTCAGCAGAGGAGGTGGATGTGAGACTGGAGCAAGAGAGAGAGTCTGAAAGAGTCATACTACAGAGGGATCTGCTGTCAGCAGAGGAGGTGGATGTGAGACCGGAGCAAGAGAGTCAGAAAGAGTCATACTACAGAGGGATCTGCTGTCAGCAGAGGAGGTGGATGTGAGACTGGAGCAAGAGAGTCAGAAAGAGTCATACTACAGAGGGATCTGCTGTCAGCAGAGGAGGTGGATGTGAGACTGGAGCAAGAGAGAGAGTCTGAAAGAGTCATACTACAGAGGGATCTGCTGTCAGCAGAGGAGGTGGATGTGAGACTGGAGCAAGAGAGTCAGAAAGAGTCATACTACAGAGGGATCTGCTGTCAGCAGAGGAGGTGGATGTGAGACTGGAGCAAGAGAGTCAGAAAGAGTCATACTACAGAGGGATCTGCTGTCAGCAGAGGAGGTGGATGTGAGACTGGAGCAAGAGAGTCAGAAAGAGTCATACTACAGAGGGATCTGCTGTCAGCAGAGGAGGTGGATGTGAGACTGGAGCAAGAGAGTCAGAAAGAGTCATACTACAGAGGGATCTGCTGTCAGCAGAGGAGGTGGATGTGAGACTGGAGCAAGAGAGTCAGAAAGAGTCATACTACAGAGGGATCTGCTGTCAGCAGAGGAGGTGGATGTGAGACTGGAGCAAGAGAGTCAGAAAGAGTCATACTACAGAGGGATCTGCTGTAAGCAGAGTAGGTGGATGTGAGACTGGAGCAAGACAATATGCAGAAAGGGGCACACAGATACAGATGTTGTAGAAGTAGACTAAGACAAGGTGAAAAATGACAGTGGGGGATCGCACATGCACTGAGTGTAACAGGGGTGGTTCATTGAAGAGACCAGATAGGGAACTGGTGATGAGAACTGTCATATGTGAATTTACAGACTAGTATATAAAGTGATCAGACTCTCACTAAGGATGCTGACAGACATCAATCAGACCAACTGTAGTAGCTGCTGCTGCTCCTCTGGGAACCGAATATTCACAGTGAGTTTCATGATCACTCTGATCCTAGCCATCCTGCTGGGGAACGCTGTCATCCTGGCCGTTTTCTTGGGTACCAAACAACTTAGGACTCCCCAGGGTTACCTAAAGACCTCGCTGGCAGTGGCAGACCTGGCTTTGGGTATCTTGGTGGTTCCTTTTTCTGTCTATGGAGAGATGACACTACTTTTCATGAACACATCGAGCCCAGGAGCAAATGTGGAGGTGCTGTTTGAAGGATCTTGGCACCCATGTTATCTCATAGGACCTGTGTTTGCAGGTTGCACTCTGGTGTCCATCAGCACCATATTCCTTCTGACCATTGAGAGAAGCATTGCCATCCTCAAGCCGCTGCACAAGGAAGTGGTGATCACCAAGAATAGGACAGTGGTACTCATCCTGCTTTCCTGGCTATCCAGCTTCTTCCTGGCCATGATCCCCATGATCTTCAGCCAGGGTGGGATAGTGGTGGAGTACAACCACTGCAGCCGTATGTGCAACTATGCCCCAGCACCTGCCTCTCCTGCCCATGTCTGGCAGATTCTTCTACTTTTCCCTGCCTTTGACTTCAGCCTGCTAGGTGGAACCCTCATAATCAATGCTTTGTCGCTCACCACTATTCACCAATACACTCGCAGAAGGAAACTCTTATCTGGGACAGATCAGGAGCTCCTTAAATTCTCATTCTCGGATATAAAGGCGGCCAAGACTATTGGGGCGCTCACTATCGCATTCACAGTATCGTTCACCCCCATAGCAGTTTTTGTAGTTGGCAACGTATTGGGCTACCAGTGGTGCACGTTTTCCTTTTTTGCCTTCTGGATTTTGGCTAGCAATAGCTGCTGTAACGTGATTATCTATAGCGTGTGTGACCAGCGCTTCCGCGAGGGGGCGCGCCAGCTCTTTATGTCAATGAGATACTGCTGCAGGAGGTCTCCGAGCTGACGGATGATTTACTAAATTGAAGGACCCAAATAGTCCTGGATCGCTCAGTGCATTGATGGCAAACCTATGGCATCCCTGCTGCTGTGGGCTGGGATGACCATTAGATTCAGGTAGCCAAATGAATGACATAGCAGCAAGGGAAATGTAGTTCACAACAGCTTGAATGACAACATTTAGGGATCGTTAGGACTTGATCATGACCCCTCTACTCCAAAGGGTCTGCCTGTAAACACCAGTTAAGTGCTTACTCTTCGAGGACTGAGAGGTTGTCTCTTTAAATGATACTTTTGGCAAAGCACAATGAATCCAAGCACAACGTTTATAGTTTATTAAGATTAAATGGTATGCAATGATGCTACATGATCAGGCTCCCTGGATTAATTAGTACCCGATCACAATTTTAGACGTATTCCTAGTCCTGCTTTAAAATTAGAGGAGAGAGACCTGTGAGCAAGAATGTAACAATCCATTATGAATCCTAACAAGAGGTTCTGATGACTATTCTGTCAATGGATACACAGTGATTATGAATGTATCAGGCAGAATCCCCACAGAAGCTGCCTGAATTATTTCTATTTTTTTTAATCTGTTGATCACAGCACAATGTATATTAAACAGATTGATCTCTTCACTAACACAGTGATCTGCAGCCAACTGACAGCAGAACTGCAAAACTCATTATTAGCTGAGTTGGGAAATTCTATCACTTGCCTATTTTTCCAATTCAGCTATTAATTAACCTGATTTTTTGTTATTCCCTTGTCAGTTCGACACAGTTCACTGTTTGGCGAATAGACCCTATTAGATAGTGAAACCATGCAAACTGTGATGCCCACAATATTGTCCCAGTTCACTCTTTGATTCCCTTTCTCTCTCCCTCTCTCTGGATATAGACTCAAACAACTATATGACTGGATTCTCTCTCTTACCATTTTATACTATTCGCTGTTTAAGGTGGTGATAGTAATCATTTGTTCACAGTTTATCAGCCTGTGCTGTTGCATTCCAAGGATAGTTTTATTGCTAAGGGGGGTATTTAAATTCCTGGTTAACTCCAGCAGTAAATACCGGTAATATTTTCTAAACAAACTGCTATTATTATTTAAAAATACATTGTTTGTTTCACTGTGCAATGAAAAGATTTGAGGTGCAGATAACTGGTCGCAATATATGTCTAAAGATGCTCAAGGTGAGGCTGGTAGAAAAGAGCTTCTTGTATATTTTGGTGTTAAAAGTTAATATTAAATTACACTGTTGGTGCATTGCTGAAATATGACAGAGAAGCTCTGCTGTAGAGAGATTAAAGGGGGCTAGGGTTGATTTAGTTGCTGTTTGTCCACCATCAAAGTAGGTCAGTGTACAACATTTATCAATTGCTCCAGAACATCTTGAGGACCATATTTGACACCTGTTCTCAGGTTCTCAGTAATCAGCATTCTGATCTCCCAAGAGGTTCTGCAGCAGATGTTTTGATAGCACAATTTGGTCTGCATGTGCAAGCATACTTTATGAGTCATATTCTATTTATCTAAACACATTTGTTTTTGTGATTGAGGTTATTTTGAACCACAGTCATAAAATGATCACACTGTAAGTCTGCTAACATCAGATAGACCTATTCCAATCTCTTAATTAAGCCTAATTTGAGGCTTTCACATTGCATGTGAGTTTTATTCATAACTGCCTAAACCTCTTAGATGGGCTTTCACCTAAATTGTATTTACAGTGGAAATGCAGTGAATACAATTAACTATTGCATAGTATATCGTAATAAAAGACAAATGCAGAGATTCAGTGTTTGCAATGTGTACCATTTTTGGTATCACCCTGTGACACCAAATGCAAATTAATTATTATTTTCCAGTAGTAATTTGCATACAGTGCCACACTATGTCATAAATATGAGACTGTACAGATACATTTAGAACACATTTCTCTATTGATCTACATATACTCTTGCAATTCTGCTGACACACTGAATAAATTGCATAATACTTAGAGTTGAGCGGACACCTGGATGTTCGGGTTCAAGAGGTTCGACAGAACTTCGAAAAAATGTCCGGGTCCGTGCTCGAACTTGACCCCGAACTTGACCCCTAACCCGAACCCCATTGAAGTCAATGCGGACACAGACTTTTGGGCACTAAAATGCCTCTAAAAAAGTCATGGAAAGGGATAGAGGGCTGCAAAAGGAATTCAAATGTTGGTAAGAGTAGGACAAGTGCACTGCGAGCAAATGTGGTTAGGGAAATAACTTAAAATAACATAAAATACATACAAATTACAAATACAGCTGAGCCATAAAATAGCACTAGATGGAATCTTTGATTTTAGCTTTGGAAGAACATAAATCTAAATCTAAAGCATGGCTGCCAGGAGGATCAACAGAATTATCCATTTGAGAGGGTTGGAGTGCAGGGTATTCTCTTTCAGTTTATACTAAGTGACCCATAGGTTGAGGAGGCGGTGACCGTGGCGGTGTAGGTGGAAGCGATGCTGGAGGAGGAGGAGGTAGCCAGAATTTTTCAAAGAAAGCACAGTATTTGACGGTTCTATTAGACTCTCAGATATGAAGTGCACTTCAAGACGCAAATGTACTATTTAGCACCCAAAACTATTAGAATTTTTCAAAGTGCACTGTAAGCACAGTAGTTGACGGTTCTATTTGACTCTCAGATGTAATACATGTAATGCTATTCCAGAAGCCGAAAGTCTATAAACCGAAAGACATTCGTAATGTTCGGTACGAACCCGAACAGTGCGGTTCGGGTGCACTCAACACTAATAATACTCTCTACATTCACACTGTAAACACTATTTAGGTGAGGATGTGGTAGTGTTGCAATCCTTTAATACAGCATTATAAAATGACCTTATACTGGGTTAAGATGGCAATACTTGTCATGACTGACATTAATTGAAATAAGAGACTAAAGGTGAATCTCTGGTCAATCTCTGGTCAAAATCTCTAATAGTAACAGTATTTCATTTGTCATTTCCTCACTCCAATGTAGTTCTGCTAAATCCATTGTCAACATAATCTGTGTTGAATGTCAGAGGTTCTCTCTATATTTTAATCCTTTAAACATTTCAAAACTGAGTTCATTCAGATGCAAATGAGAATACTTTGTACACAGCAGTTTATAAAGCCAAAGGGTGTCATATCATTTCATTGCAGTGTGTGGTAACATCTTCAACAGTCCACATATTCATATTCAACAACTCCCATAACCCTTAGCCACCAATAGTGTATTTAGATCTGAATAAATGCATGTCATGTATTTCAGTGTATGAAGCCACAATGTGTCACATACAGGCAGGAAGCATGCTAGAACGTTGTATATCATTCAAGCACTTGTTAACATACCATTCTCATAACTAACAGGCAGCCACGGTCTATTGGAATATTAAGAAATACACAATTTGTACTGCAGCATGTAATTATAGTGGGGCCATAAAATGTATACCTGATTTTTACAGATTTTATTACTAATCCAGGGGCTGTCTGTGTGTCATGAGAGAGCCACTCTGTGTACTGCTGGAATTTAGAGAACCTTGCGTTACAGAATATAAGCTAATTTTCCCTATTTATTATACATAAAATAATATTTTAAGGTCTCTGTCAACTAAATACTGCTTGCAGTAAAGTATTATTGTACAGTGTTTGAGAGGATTCCCCTACTGGGCCCATGTTTAACATCTGATTGCTAGGCCTCTGGTGCAATGCAGAAAGAATTGCTCTCCAATTTGAAAACTCTACTCAAACTGAGCTGTACAGATTATCTCCCAGCATCACACTGCATGGCTGAATTCCAAACGTTCCCCTATACTAGGGGAGCACCAAGCCTTCCACTTTATGGTATTGTTGCGGCATTCCACTGTACAGGGAAGTTCTAAGCATTCCACTGCACTGTGAAGTCCCAAGCCTTCCACTGTACAGGGGAGTTCTAAGCATTCCACTGCACTGTGAGCTTCAAGCCTTCTACTGTACAGGGGAGTTCTAAGTGTTTCACTCTATGGGGAGTTCCAAGCTTTCCTCTGTACAGGGAAGTTCTAAGTGTTCCACTCTATGGAAAGTTCTAAGCCTTTCATTGTACAGTGGAGTTCTAAGTGTTCCACTGTATGAGGAGTTCCAAGCCTTCCACTGTACATTGGAGTTCTAAGTGCTCCACTGTATGAGGAGTTCCAAGCCTTCCACTGTACATTGGAGTTCTAAGTGCTCCACTGTATGAGGAGTTCCAAGCCTTCCACTGTACATTGGAGTTCTAAGTGCTCCACTGTATGAGGAGTTCCAAGCCTTCCACTGTACATTGGAGTTCTAAGTGCTCCACTGTATGAGGAGTTCCAAGCCTTCCACTGTACAGTGGAGTTCTAAGTGTTCCACTGTATGAGGAGTTCCAAGCCTTCCACTGTACAGTGGAGTTCTAAGTGTTCCACTGTATGAGGAGTTCCAAGCCTTCCACTGTACAGTGGAGTTCTAAGTGTTCCACTGTATGAGGAGTTCCAAGCCTTCCACTGTACAGTGGAGTTCTAAGTGTTCCACTGTATGAGGAGTTCCAAGCATTACCTTTACTCTGCCCATCCACAGAGCCGTGAGAAGAAGGGAGAGATTTCTGGATCAGAAATATTAACATTTTGCCAATTGATAAGGAGCGCACTGTTATCACATGATACTGTATTAGTTTAACAGAGAGAGTGAATACAGGGTGTGGCTCACGGACATTTGTATACATTTGCTATCATGAGTATTTTGACATTTCCTTTGTTCATGAGAGTCTAAGCAGAGGTTGTAACTGTATATGTTTACAATAGAGATTATTTATAAAGAGTCATTGTGGTGCTGCATTTACTATGGAAATCAGTGGAATGTTGCTGCTGATTGCTCCAGTATTACAAGCACAAGAGTTGCGCTTGATAAGCAGCCACCAGTCTGCTGTCATGGGATTTACTGGCAATGAATTGAATTTTCAAACTCTGTCATGACCTATGGCTTTTTTCCCCATAAATACTAGAGCTGTAATTTATTTTCTATGTTAAAATGGAATCTCTAGCGATAAAATCCAACAAAGGGATAAGAATCCAGCTCAAGGCTTAAGAATATCATTATCAGGCAAAAACGGAGCATTTATGGATGATTTTTTACATGTTTGGACATTCATGATGATGGCATGGATTTTTATGGGCTGTTTTTTCCAGTTGTAAATGTCAACCATGACTTTGCTCCAGTTACTTAATGACTTCGAAAAATTACCAAGCTTATTAGATCTCACTGAAAAGTAAAAATAAATGCATGTCACACATATTAAACACAGTGACAACACACAGAAAATAAGCTAGGTGGAGCTGCCCCATTCATTTTACCGTAATAATTCAGTGTAAGACATTTTGCGACAAATTTGAGTCACTTTGCTGTCCAACCCTTTAATGAGAGGGGCCACATAGCTTGGGTGGATGCAATTAAATTAATGATATAACACAGGGATTTTTCAAGCAGGTTGATTGTCACTACAAAACCTTTGAAGGCCACATTTGGCCAGCGACCTTAAGATCTTGACTTGGATAGCGATGAAAGTGTCAGAGACTGGGCAGGATCTCATATTACAATGTAATGCATTGAGTCCAATATAAGGTAGGGGTATCTTCTTGCTTACTGTGTGTTGCGAGTGTTCTAAGCCCTTGAGATCCTTATAGAATATTGATTTAGTTTGTTGAACCTCTAAATGTCACAGACGGATTCTATTGTACAGAACTGAAAGTTAAACATTTGTCCCTGTCCACTTTGGAGCATCTGAGAGCACACAGGGTCTTGGCTGAAGCCTTTTTTTCCCCACAGGGCACATACATATTTGCTGCTCAATCATTTGAATGAATAACTCCATGCTGGAAATTGATTAAATAATTTACTGAATCTGCTTATCACGAGTGTTTCATTATTAGGGATCATTCCAGTGACAACGGGTTTGCATGCGTAATAGACTGGAGTCTATTAATTATTCCAAATATTGACAGAGGATAAGCACTCTGGAATTCCAATGGGTATCCTTTACTGTCACTGACTCTAATTAAAGGACGAGTGTCCCATCAAAGTATCTTTCCGTGAATCCGTTTCACATAGTTCACACGAGATTGATATTATTTCCAGCCAACAGTATATTTAGCTTTAATTGCCATTTTAAGATATAACCATTATTCATTGTGTAAGTAGCCATCTTGCAATTGTACCACAATTTAAAAATTGAGCATAACTTATTCTCTCTCATTATTCCACTGCACAGGGGAGTAAACAGAAAGCGTTAGAACTGCCTTATGATTTCTAGGGGTTATGTATAAAAGTAATTTCTCGGACACAGTTCTCAAAGTGTTCGAAGAAGCAGGCGTATTCCATTGGTTTCCATAATTTACTATTTTACATAATCCTCATCATTTTTAAGATAAAATAATAGTAAGCCCAAATTGGATGGGCACTTCCCCATTTCTATCAATCCATGACCCATGGTGAGCCATGGTGTAGTTCAGCAGTGTTTGGAGGGCCGCATTTAGATGCCTCTGGGTAAATCCAGCCAATGTAAAACCAGATCTGTGGATGTGCAGTTTCCATGGTAATGAGAAAGATCTTCCACATGTGGGGCATTATATAAAAGCATAACATATAAGCATAACAAAGGGTCCTTCTATGGGTGATGTCACTAAAAACTCCAGTGTGAGAAAGATAAATTCTAAAAATAAGTGAGTTGGATACACAGTTAATATCTCCGCTATCTTGATCAGATTTTAGCAGTTCACCACAACTGGATGTCAATTCACCACAGTTTAGTGAACCCCTCATGCTTATTTTGGTCTTCCTATTTAACCCCTTCGTGACGTTGGGACGTTCTATGCCGCCCTGACTTTAAGTGCCTTAAAGTCGTTAGGACGGCATAGTACGTCCTGTACTAAACAGCGGCTCCCCGCGATGAGCTGTTCTCGGATCCCGCTGCAGGCACTTACAGCGGGATCCCACCTGTCAGATGAGGCCACTTTGAGTGGCCTCAGTCTGACAGGGAAAATGTAGCCGGTGCTCAAAGCGAGCACCGGCTACATTTTGCTAAATCGCGCTGTGCCCAAACTTCTGGGTTCGGGCACTCCTCCGTGACATCACGCGTGATGTCCGGAGGTCTCACGATTTTTTGGCAGGGACCCACAGGGTCTATTAAGACCCTGATCGGGTCTCTGCCAGAGTGTTCCTGGCTACCGATCACCTTGTGATCGGTGGCCAGGAACAAATCGTGACATTTTGGTGCTTGCGTCGTTTGGGACGCAAGCACCATGCGTCACGAAGGGGTTAAAGAAACTGTTAAGTATTTTCCAATACACCATTAAAGGGGCTTTGCACCTAAACATTGTAAATACTGTGAATACAGAGAACATTTAAAAAATGATCTATACATTGTGCAAGCAAATATATAGATTCAAATAAAAAATTGTTTTTAATATGCCTGCTTTTAATGGGATATAGGTTATTTGCACAACAAGTCACAGGTGTCATAAAGAGAGGAGACACAGTTAAAACAGAATTTTTTTATTTTACCTTTATAAAGGCAGTTTTAATGCACTAATAGATATATGGTTATGTTAAATACAGCCTTCCCCATTGTAATTCTATTACTGACATGCTGTAGGAATGTAAGCCGAGTTGTACTGGGCATTTAGTACTCCATGGCTGTCAAACACTTTCTCTTACTGAATGAAGCTGATGTACAATGATAATACCGCAAAAATGTTAAAACAGCCTGTGTCACCAAGGGAATGGCCTGGCCAAAATAGTTGTGTCACCAAGGGGTTAACGAATACTACAGTTGTATAGTATTTTACCCTGTTAACTGCTGCCAGACAACAGAAGATTTATTAGCACAGTATATTATTTGGAGCAGAGGAACGAAATGTTACATAAATTATACTTTTACCAAAAAGTTGAGAAGATCAGGAACAAAGCAAGGGCATGTTTTGCCCTCCATAGCAAGAATTTTCCTCTCTTGTAATCAAGCTTCTATTTCTTCTGTCTCACTATGTTTTTATCTCTCATCATTCTCTTTCTCACATTGTTACCCTTTACCCTCTCCCAAACTTTGTCTCCCCTCCTCTGTTACCTTGAACCAGGGCCGTCTTTAATAGTGATTGGACCCTGGGCAAGCATTTGCTTGGGCCCCCTGGACACTGCCCCCTCCCCTGCATGCAATCCCGCCATCCATCGCAATGTTACCCCCCCCCACACACACATATGCCATAATTGTTGTGCCATTCAGATGCCAGTAATATTGTGCCTTTCAGATGCCAGTAATATTGTGCCATTCAGAGCCCAGTAATATAGTACCATTCAGAGCCCAGTAATATTGTGCCAGTCAGATGCCTGTAATATTGTGCAATATAGTGCCAGTCAGATGCCTGTAATATTATGCCAGTCAGATGCCTGTAATATTATGCCAGTCAGATGCCTGTAATACTGTGCCAGTCAGCCCCCCGCCCCCCCCCCTTCCCTAGTACTTACACTTCACTGCTCCGTGTCCCCCGCCGGATGTCTCCTCCGTGCAGCCTTCCCTCTTGCACGGAGGAGGGAAACAGTCACCGGATGTGACGCGATGTCACATCCGGTGTCAGTTTTTTTTTGTTCGGCCGTCGCATCCATCGGATGCGGCTTGCCGGAAAAAAGCGTTCACAAGCGCAATGCGCTGTGAACGCGGAAAGAAGGGGCTGGGGGCCCACGGGACAGCTGCCTTGGGGCCCCCCAGGAGTAACTGGGCCCAGGGCAGCTGCCCCGTTTGCCCCGCGTTAAAGACGGCCCTGCCTTGAACCAGTAATGCTGCACAGGACATCAGCTATTGTGAACGGTATTTGTCTTTATTTTTACCAAGTGAAAAGTTTACTAAATCCATTCATAGGGGGCGATTCACTTAAATGTGAGATGAACATTTAATTGCACCAGTTCAGCTATACATTGTGCGCTGGACAAACCTGATTAGTTTGCTAAGGGAAACTCACCAAGGTTGTCCCTGCCCAATGTATAGATACATTTGTGAGATAAAATGTTAATCTCACCTCAACTCACATTTTAGTGAATAGTCTGGCTTTGTTTCACTCTGTGCTCTGATTGTAGTCTGCAGATTCCATTCATCAACTGTCCATTTGGTCTGCAAATGATTTGAGTTGTGAGAGCTGTGCGTTCCCTGTATAAAGACTAGTTATTGTTTTCCAGATAAGATGAAGTCAGTTTTAACAACTAGATGGTTTGATGGAAATCCTTACATCTTTCAACAAAGCACAGAGAAAAAGGGAGCTTTCATTGAAATAAATACCAGAGGGCCTCTCTCATTACCCTCTTTCTCTTCAATATATAAGCCTCATGTCATTGGTTTAGGTGGAATTGGTACCAGGATAAATCTAGCATCCTCTCTGACACAATGTTAGGTCTATAAGATTATGGGTTTCAAACCATCTCACACATGTTCACACACATAAAAGCCAATTCCAAGCAACATCGTTATAACCCCTGCTTTATGACTTGTACCTGCAGCCATCTCTATCAACACGAATACTCTATCAATCTAAATTGCTACCATTCTCTTGCTATTAAAGTAAATAGATTCTACTTCTGATTCCACGCATATGTATGTAAGCTTTGTGCTCAGAGGGCCCTCAATTAATTGAGTATTGTGGTTCTGAGCTTATAGGGTATCCCACAAACTTACAGTGATCCCGTAACATGTACACAAAAGCAGACTATTTAGTAACCTCTAAGGTAAACTGTTCACTAAAAAGTGAAAGGGACAGACCTGGTAGGGCGACCGCATTGCCATTTTATTGCTGGATGCTGATAATAAATGTGATCAGTAATATGTGGACCAGTGCACAGTCTACATGCTAGCAAATGCAGCCCTATAGTATGCATTTTTGGTGTACCTGAATAAAACAATGAGATCCCTAAGATTTGGTGACTTCCTCCAGCATCATGCCAATTCTTTGAAAATAATCAGCAGCAGCCAAACACATCACAGAAATAAATCATTTCCAGTGTGTTCATCAGTGATAACTGTGCCATGTCTGCTTCCAGCACAATGCATGTGATACTGTGTAACATTATTACGCATAGTAAACTGTTACAAGATGAACATTATCAGTACAAAATAGCAACAGATCAAGAAACTAGTGTTGTGTTGTGCAGGTAAAAGCTACACAGTTATCTATTTTTAATGCTAGCAGTGCATTTAATGCTCTTGTGCGGATTGTGAATCATCAAGGTAAGTAGTTCAAGATCAAGTTGCACGTCATGTAACACATCACACACATTCGAACATTTTACAAAAACAAAAGTCATGTTTTACAACAGTTCTTCTTGACTGGACTTTGAAGGTCACACTTTGTTCTGCTGGTACCTAAGGTAAAACAAATGATAATTTAACTTCTTCAGGACTGAGGATGGACAATTCTGCTAGAACCTCTCGCAGTCAGAGAGTAGGGATTCTGTTCTGGCATAGCTTGTCCTCATTAGAGAAGCTGTACTCATATTTCTATTGCTAAATTGGACTAGAATGTTATACATTATGGCTGCCCAAGCAGGCTCAACATGTATTTCTAGGTTCTGTGTCTTGCATTTTATACCTCTTACCTTACTGGCCAATGTTGGATGACTTTAGAGCTTTTCCCCTGGTTCAGTCTACCATCTACAATGGCACCGCTGTTCCTCCTGGGAAATAACCAAGGCCCATTTAAACCTGGTTTACTCTATGTTGGTGGTTCTGGTAGTATGGTCTCTTTTTCTGGTATCCACCATTCAAATGCACCACATACCAATAATGTTATACTATCCTACTTCCTGAGTCTCTACTTTGTCAGTCTGTTACATAGTAGTTTAGCTTGAAAAAAGTCTTGTGTCCGTCAAGTTCACTCTCTTCCATGTTTACAGCTGCTGATCCAAAAGAAGTCAAATAAAACCCCCTTATTTCAGCAATTTCGAATTCTTCTTTCAGTGGAGGGAAAACAAATTCTCCAAATGGCATGAGATTTCTACTTGGATTAACAAGCACTAAATAAATAAATATTATTGCCTATACTAACATGCGTAGTCCTCTATGCTCCGGCTCATTAAAAAAGTATCTAGGCCTCTTCTTAAGGCTGTGTCATTGCTGGCTCCACTTTGAGGTTCATCAAAGAGCTACAGCTGCGGAAACTTTGAACCTCAACAAGGAAAAGGTTTATAATACATCAAATTCACCACTAATATTTTTTTTTTAGGAACCTGCCTGGTAGCCTTGCTCCTTTTTATTTAGTCCACAGAACACTACAGCAATCAGTGTTAATTCAGTGAAGTAGAATCTTACTCTCACCACATCACCACTTAAATCAAACTGGTGTTCTAATTATATACAGTACAGTAGCTTCAACTTGGCACAATGGAGCAGCACTTATTCTGCCAAAGCAGCAGGAGCTTCTGTTTTATGCAGTACATTATGAATCATAATGATTTTAAAGTCACATGGCATTTTACTCTCTGAGTGCCAGAGGGTTTTGACTTGTATTAAACACACTGTGGCACTCAAAGGGCTTGTATATGCTTTTCAGTCTCTGCCCTTATCTTTAATCTCCCAATGATTATAGCCAGTGCATTATTCTGGCAGGAGTTAATAGCATAGCTGTGCATGACTTTATACCCTGATGTGTGGCTGTGTATGTTATCATTATAACAAATGGTTTGTATCCTCCGTATGGTACTTAAGAGAGAGCATTGAGGGGCTGTGTACATTGTTACTTCATCCATAATCAACATCCTTTTGTTATGTTACAAAAATAATGGGTTAGATTCTATGCTGTCCATTAAATCTGGCAAAATGTAAAGTTTTTATACCGCATGTTATTCCTGAAGAAATAATATGTGATTAAAATACAACAAATACCCCAAATATCCAGTGCATTAAAGCAGACGCTTGCCAAATACCCCTGGCACATTAAATAAATAAATTTAAAGTAAGTCCCTACCTACATCTCCTTAATTCTACCTTGCCAAGGTAGGGGGGACAAACTAAAACGGTCCTGTAACCTGGAAAATAAACCCTTTGAGTGCCATAAGGGTGGGCAGTGAAAATCTCTGCCAACCCCCCTGCACACAAAGGGTAAACATTACCTGTGACACCTTACCTGCGATGCTCTGAATCCTCCTATTCAGGCCCAGGGAAAGGGGCATCCATAAAAAATAATGATTAATATCCTAGCTATAAAAAATCTGTGCAGCAAAAGAAAATCATGGTGAGCAGACCAAAAAGGCTTGTATTTGAAAAGATTGTGTAAGGGATATAATTGACTGACTTTGTCAGCCAATCAGAATCCTCCCTTTCCCAGCCAAGTGGCAACTTCAAACCAGCCAATAGTAGAGATGGGGCAGGGAAGCTTTTGATTGGCTGAGTCAGACACCTCCTTCTGTCTTTTGAAATACCAGCCCGTCTGAGTCTACCCAATGAGAGCAGACTTAACCATACCTCCCAACTTTGCCCCCCTGGTGAATAGGGATGCTGTGGTGGAGTCTGGGGAGGGGGGGTGTCAGTGCTACCGCTCATGTGTGGTAACACTGTCACACACTTAAGATCCTGACATGTGCAGTAAGCATTCTCTGGTGTCTAGGACACTGGAGAATGTGAACAGGACTGCAGGATTGCGGTCCTGAGTCCTGCTGTCCCACTGAGCTCTACCTCTGTCCTGAAAAGTGGGAGTGGAAGCCATTCAGATAAACATAACAGACGAAATACATACGAAAACCGAAACCTTTCGGATAAAATCAACAGACAAAATACATCCAAAAAGGAGAAAAGGCATTAACGAAAAACGGGTTACTCAATAAAGTCAACATACGAAATCCAATGTGGATAAAGGGATAGAAAGTACATAAGATGGTGGGAAAGTAAACGAGCAATACGCAAAATAAAATAGCGCAACTCCCTACAACCATAAGCAATATAATAAAATATAATAAATACACTACTCAAATGAAAATACACTGCTACTGCTATGAAGAATGCCTGCGTCAAATTATGCTGGAAAAAAACCCTGTGCACTCTACATGCCTTCAACATGCACCAAAGTGAGTTTGGAGACTAGACCGTACCTTTAATACCAGTAATGTGCAATCTTTTAAAATACAATATTGTGCTATGTATGTTCTATTCCTTCCCTTTTTTTTTTTTTACATGTATCTCTGGTTGCTGAAGTCAGTATAATTCAAAGGGTGATTATTGTTTTAACCTTCATTTTGGCAACTAACAAGTGCACTAACTAACAATTTTTCGATATTCACAAAATTGAATTTAATTTTTAGTCGAATTGGCCATGTCTCTGGTTTACATTCATGACATATGTATGTGTCATATGTCCATAAGGGTTAAAGGGTAGTGATAAACACTCAAAGGTTGAAGAGTTCAACTTTCTATCCTAAACCAGACTGTCCATCCAGAGGATGGATAGGTTTTTAAAGCAGTTTATTTGGGTGCACTTTGTTTGCACCACAGAGAAGTGAGGTACCAGATAAGGAAAATGGGAAAGCAGGAGAGGGCCACCGGGTCGAAATGTCCCATAAAAGCTGTAACAGTTAACAGGTATATAATACTGATGGTTGCACTTTTCATGTGCCACTTTGAACACTGAAATGACTAACCCAGGTTAGTTCACTGTTACTTTAATATGAACCATACCTGCAGAGATGATAGAATGACAGGAGACCATTCACTAAAAAAATATTTTGTGGCATATTCACATATTTTAGTTAAATCCATCACCTGGGTTTGAAAACTCCTAGAACTGTTTGGGAGATTGTCCGACTGACATTTCTTGGGGGGTGATCTGCTGTTAAATTGGCTGTATCACCTTAGTCATTTTAGTCTAGGTTAGTTTACATTAGATTCCCTCTGCAATTATTAGTGGGAAAAATGAGCAAACTGAACAGAGGTGAATGACCATGGATCAAGGTTAACATCATCTGAGCAACAAATGTCTGAAAGCTCGACAGTAAAAGAAACAAGGCTATATTTGTATGGGAAAACGTGGCTGGAAACTGTAGATCTAAAGTACAGAGCTATTCAATAAAAGTGAGACGCAGGTGATGTGAAGGTGAAGGGACATGAGCATCTCTTCTAGCTGGAAAAACTCACCAGGTTTGTCCCTGCACGATTGTCAAATCAGTGACTAGAAATGTTTAGCTCACCTTAGCTCATCCTTCCTCACTTTTAGTGAATAGCTTCCACTGTTATCAACAGCATAAAGATATACAAAGATCAAGAGATTAAAGGGACTGTATCACCTAAACATTATTTTTACTGTGAATGTAGAGAATAAGGTTGAAAGTGATCTATACATTGTGCTAGCAAAACTGCAAAACTAAATTTTGAAAAAAAGTGTTTTATATATATTGGTGATGCCTCTTGCTTATGGCATCACTTATGACTTGATATGCAAATTTCCCATTGAAAAGCAGGTCATTTGCATATCAAACCACAGGTAATATCATAAACAGATTTAGGCATTTTGTTTGCAATTTTGCCAACACAAAATAGAGATAATTTTCAATATTTTTTCCTATCTATGTTCATAGTAAAAAACAATGTTCAGGTGATACAGTTCCTTTAAGATTATTTTTGAAACCCCTGAACACTTTTGTATTTATGGAACTTTATAAGAGATAACTTGTGAATTTTTTGATTCTGTCAAGTTTAAAGGGACAGTCTGGTGCCCAAATACTCAAAATATTAATTAATAGAAATGTGCTTTCAAATAGAGTTGAGCGGATACCTGGATGTTCGGGTTCGGCAGGTTCGGCCGAACGTCGGAAAAAAAGTCCGGGTTCGGGACAAGTGCCCTGCAAACAAATATGGATTGGGAAATAACTTCAAATAACATAAAATACATACAAATTAAAAATACAGCTGAGCAATAAAATAGCACTAGATGGAATCTTTGATTTTAATTTTGGAAGAACATAAATCTAAATCTAAAGCATGGCTGCCAGGAGGATCAACAGAATTATCCAATTGAGAGAGGGTTGGAGTGCAGGGTATTCTCTTTCAGTTTATACTAAGTGACCCATAGGTTGAGAAGGCGGTGACCGTGGCGGTGTAGGTGGAAGCGGCGCTGGAGGAGGAGGAGGTAGCCAGAATTTTTCAAAGTGCGCTGTAAGCACAGTATTTGACTCTCAGATATGAAGTGCACCGCAAGACACAAATGTACTATTTAGCACCCAAAACAATTAGAATTTTTCAAAGTGCACTGTAAGCACAGTATTGGACTGTTCTATTTGACTCTCAGATGTAATACATGTAATGCTATTGCTATTCTATAAACCGAAATAGAGTCCCCTTTCATTCGAATAGGTCAATTGACCTATTCGTATGAATGGGGACTCTATTTCGGTTTATAGAATAGCCATAGCATTACATGTATTCCATAAACTGAAAGTCTATAAACCGAATGTCTTTTGGTTTATAGACTTTCGGTTTATGGAATACATGTAATGCTATTGGCTTTCTTTAAACTGAAATAGAGTCCCCATTCATAAGAAATTCTTATGAATGGGGACTCTATTTCGGTTAATAGAAAGCCAATAGCATTACATACAATGTAATCGCCGAACCCTGAACTCCAACACGAACATACAGTGGAATGTCTGTGTTCGGGTCTGGGGTCCAAAAACCGTAATGTTTGGTAATTACATGCATTTTAAAATACTTTGAAAGTAGTGTTGCGCGAACACTACTTTCAAAGTATTTTAAAATACATGTTATACATTTTGCATTGCTTAGAATATAAAATACTTGCAGCTAAATGAAGTTGTGACATTACAGCAGTTTGCAAGAAACCAGTACTGTCCAAACTAGCTGAGTAAAAGTATTTTCCTTTTTGTTGCTGCAGGAACCAATGAGAATAATTTCTTCAAATTAATGTAATTTCCTTTCTCTCTAGCGATGTCATCAGACAATGTGTTGCACACAATGTATCCCATTTTGAAGAGCACATGAAGTGACTAAACGTTATATCGTCAGTGTCTTTAGAATCAGTGCTGCCGCACCTGCAATAAACTTGCAGAGTAATCACTGGGGAGGGCTTGAACCATATTAAAAATGTGGATTTATGCAGAATGCCTACATAAAATCACACTGGAAAAAAAGCCTGTGCACTATACAAGCAGTAATATTCATGCACCAAAGTGAGTTTGGGGACAAGACTGTCCCTTTAAGTTCTACAACACTGACAGCATTGAAAATTAAGAAAGAGTATTTGTGAGAAATTGCTATTCTATAGCACATAACAACACCAATCACAGCCAATCAGTGCAGTTCTGCTCTTAAATTGATTTATACAAAACGCAAGAGTTTGTGTTTCATCAAACAGTAATGGAATTTGGCATATGCAGAATCATTAATTTAAAGTGCAGCTCAAACCTGAAAAATAACAATCCTTCAAGTTAACCTGACAGAATGAATATTTCCTCTCCCCCTTCTCTAACCCACTGTTCTAAGCACATATGGGGTGCTTTATAAGGATCGAATGTGGGGCAAAGTTCTGAATACAGAATAACCTGAATGGTTACTATGGTGATTGCTCTGCATTTGGTCCTTTCCCCCGGGAATAACCTTTTAAACATAATCTTCATATTTTCCCGTAGAATGAGCAAACATTAATTTGAGCTGCTTTTGTGTAATGAGTGTTCATTGCACAAAGCATTGCATTAATTAATTAGAATATGATTGAACAGAAGCGACATGGGAGCAGCCAAAGGTATATTATTTCCTGGAGCCTAGGGAATTATACGAGTCTCCAGTATATATATATATATATATATATATATATATATATATATATATATATATATATATATATATATATATAATGTGGCACTGAATGGAGGGTCAGGAAGTGTGTAATTTGAGATATATAGGATCCATGAAATTATTAGGATTAAGTTGGTGACATAAAACCATAGTGCTATGTTGGGGGGGATTATGGTGTGGAAATGGTAAACAGGAATCTTGAGAATTGCCGCTTACTTGATTGCAGCAAAAATCCCATTCAGTTCATGCATAGCTATCATTTAACTATGCAGTGAATCTCTAATTAATTATAGGCTTAGCCTTGGTTATCTTTCTATACAAAGAGCAAATATCTCGGTCTCAATCTATACAGCATTGAATCTGCCGTACAGCAGAGAAGAAGATAAAGACCTTAGTCTGGTTTGAATAGCTATTTATTTTTATTAGTAACCCACCGGTAATACATTACTTTCAATATCTCTACAGGGGCTAAAAGTATAAAATGTTACATTGTGCAGTTTGTTTGTAGCAAATTATTGTAAGTAATACACCGCACATTGAGTTATATCTGGAATAGCTGGCTGTATATCAAATCTCGCTATCTTAATAAAGTGTTCTAACAGTATTTTTTTTACACAACCAAAACGACTGGTTTTATCATGATTCCTTATCTGTTATTTGTTTCACTTGGCCACACATTATTGTACATTATTATAACTATTTCGTTATTTTAATCCAATATAATAAAAGTTACAACCAACTCTGGTACTTGACCATTCAATAGCGGAAACATTATTTTGGCCTAAAGTTTGAAATTGCCATCTCAATTCCCTATAATTCTCTCTGTATTGAGTAGACGCTTAGGTATATCTCTGATGAGAAAGCTGAAGCCATGTCCAAATCAGATGCCTATGTATTCCAAAACTTAACTGTATTAGTTTGAAGTATTAAATGTAGAAAATCAATCTCTTCTCTATTATCATTTATTTATGATTCTCAGTTGTTAAGTTGACAGGTTCCTCTGCCAGGTTGAAGAGTTTCGACTGATCTCCTGAAGCAGAGTTAATGAAATATTTCTAATGCATAACTTATTTAAGAGCTTTTGTACCCTAAAGTCTAAATAATGAATTTTATATGGCTGTGTGGTGATGGCACCAGTATGATCCAGGAAAGTTATATATGTATTCACTCTGTGTTTGTCTTTATTTATGTCCAGAGCTGTGCAATAGATTGGCACTTCATCAATAGAGTATAAAAAGTGACTTACATAGAAGCACCATCGGGATAAAATGCAGCGATTGTCAGTATGGTGGTAAAGTGACACTAGACACAAGTTTATTTACCTCCCAACTACTGACCCATGGCAAATCCGGATTCCAGGGGCAGGGCTTCTGAGGTCAAGTGCTACAGTGCAAGCACACAAAGCTGCACATGTGAAAAATGCCTTCACTGGTGACCTAGAAATCGGAGGATGAGATTTTGACTGCATGATTGTGGTCCCGAATCCTGCTGAGCTCTATATCTGTCTCGAAGAGTCAGATAGACCATCCAAATTGGGACTGCTCCGTCTATGCTTTAACTGTTTGAAATAAATTGGACCAAAATATTTTTTTGGTACAAAATGCTTGGTAAGTCTTCATTTTATGATGACAGTTGTTATACATTTTGAGGAAGAGTATACTACTCCATCTAATTCATAAAGCTCTATTGCACAAAAGAGATGAAGGGGCAGCGTGGGAGATGCAGTACATCAACAGTTCTTATACTGCAATTTGAAAACGGTGTCTCTTTTGCACATACCAGCCAGGGCCAGCCCAAGACATTTTGTTGATTGGGGCGAAGATGAAATGCTGCCCCCCCCCCCCCCCCCAAAAAAAGAAAAAAGCCAACAGTCACAATAATTCAAACAGAAATGAAACTTATCAGTAAGTGACCACTTAATGCAACTGCGCCGTGCCTAAATGCACAATTATATGAAATACTGTATTGGCCTGAGTATTGGCTGGCCATGATTAAAATGTGCTACTATTACTCCATTTAATAGCATTCATTTTATCTCCATTGACCCTGCTAGGAATCAAATCTTGCACAAATTCTACAAATGGTGCATTAGGTCACTGCAATGAAGCCTTTTGTTATTCATCTCATGCACTACTTTGATGTTACAGGAGCCTCCCAGTGTTTTTTTCTTTTGTATATTCCCAGAAATGCTTGGTCTGTGTATTCAAAAAAGATCACAACATCCTCTTATGTAACATGAAGAGAGAGAGAAAATAGTGGTGTATCTACAGGATTACATTTTTTTTCCTGTGTGCTATTTTACTGTGCCTTTCTGAAAATCTATTTTTCATGCCAGCAAAACCTGTTACTTGTGCTGGATAAAAGATCAGCTTATATCAAATGAATGAGAAAATAATCTTCTCTGTGTCTGATAAGCAATTTTCGAAAAGTGTGGAATATGAGCATTTACACCATGCCGCACGTTTACACCATGCCGCACGTTTACACCATGCCCCACGTTTACACCATGCCGCACGTTTACACCATGCCTCACGTTTACACCATGCCGCACGTTTACACCATGCCGCACGTTTACACCATGCCCCACGTTTACACCATGCCGCACGTTTACACCATGCCGCACGTTTACACCATGCCTCACGTTTACACCATGCCGCACGTTTACACCATGCTACACTTTTATTTTTAATAGATCAGCACATGAATAGCAATGCAGGTCTCGGCTCTGTTTCATTATATTACAATTCAAGTCCCCACGGGACACCTCCAAAAATCCATTTACTGACAGGAGGTTAGAGCCAGTTGAAGAAATCTCGACATAACTATAATTTTGTTTTTCTAAAGAGCATGTTGCGCTGTTCTGTACAAAGTATGCACATACCATATGAAACTGGTGAGATACACTATATGGACAAAAATATTGAGACACCTGACAATTAAACCAACAGGCCCTTTTTAACATAGATATTAATATGTAGTTGATCTACCCTTTGTAGCTATAACAGCTTCTCTTCTGTGACAATGTTTGCCCATCAAGTAGACCATTTGTGAGGCCAGGCACTGATGTTGGATGAGAAGGACTAGCTCAAAATCTCCATTCCAGTTCACACATATCTCCCTCTGCCTTGGTTTGCAGCAGTTGTGAACATCCAGTGACCATCGCTGCATGCTGTCTAATCTGATCACAGGTCTGGTTGGGCATGCTTTCATTTAAATCACTCATGTTATACTGTTATACATTCTTACAATTGCAGATGCAGTCTCTCCCTCTCACAGCACCCATCAGATGTGATGACTGTCGCTTCCTGTCATGCGTTGTGTGCCTACACAGCACACAGATCCAAGTGTAATAAACTAACAGCAGTAATTCATGGTCTCAGCAGGGGTCTACTGCGCCCCCTTGAGTGATGGTTCCGGTCACGATTGCAACCTCTGCGACTATGGTAATTATGCCACTGGTTCATGACTAAACAATGGGAATTTTTTTCATCCCAAGAAAGTTTTTCAGGACACTGGGAGAAAGCATCCAAAACATGACCAAGCATTCTACTAGCATTTCCTTCTGCTTTATGTATAAGTATTTTAAAAATAAATATTTTACCAGGAAAATACAGTGAGATTTCTCTCATTTCCAAGCATTTCCTAGGTCCACAAACTTTGCATTGAGGGGCAGACCAGAGCATAAGACTGAAGACATGGCCAAGGAAGAAAGAAGAAGTATTCCCTTGAATTAGAATATTCAATTTCAAGTAATTTAGACGTTAGGAGTGAACCAAAGGGTCACCAAACTATCTGAATTGGTCAGCTCTATGGTGGTGGTAGAAAAACACAGAAGCAATCAGAATATGCTTTGAACAAGTGATTTAAACAAGGTAATGATGAAAGAACACTACCGATTACCCACTCTAGAGCACATAGCACATAAACATGTTGGGACGTCGGTGTTTAGCATACTCAATGCAGAGTCTGGGTATTGGCAACTGCATCTAGATGAGACGTCATTTGGGTATTGGGAACTGCGTCTAGCACGATTCACCTCAAGCACCCACTTTGTACCAAGGACTCACCCCAGCACCCACTAAGTACTCAGTACTCACCACCTGCACCCGCTTTGTACTCAGGAATTACCCCAGCACCCATTTTGTACTCAGGGCTCACTACCAGCATCGCTTTGTGCACCCCCTGTGCCTTTGTAGAGCCTGAGTGTAGAGAGGTCACATGATCCCCTACGCTTAGACGTGCAGGAGATTGGCACCTCATGGATCAGTCTGTTCTTCTAACTTAGTATTCAGTCCCTCTCTACAATCTATGTAACTACCACTACATAATTTATTAGTGCTGTATAAATAAATGTTAATGAAATGTATTGCCTCAGTTACTCCAACCTCGATCCTGACCCTTTATCCATGGGTTGCGTTGGCACCAATATTAGGTGCTAACACCATTTGCAGCCCTATTATCATGACCCTCACTACGTGGCTGCAAATGCAGCAATAGTATTGCTAACACTGTTTTTTTTAAAAGCCCTTTGGAAATTTCAAAGCTGAATTGCTCATTTTAGGAAACAGCGCTCTTTAATTCTACAGTGTAACTTCAGACTGACAGGAAAATCACACTGGGATTGTCTCTCTCAAGCTAGCTCCTGAACTACGAGAGCTGAAATTTAATATTTTATGAGAACAGCCCATCCTCGTAATCAGCATTACCTCTAAATAAAACCTTGCTGGGATCGCTCCCAATGATGTCATTTCAAAAAGAAGAGATTATTCTAAAAAGGCTGCTTGAAAAGCTTCTATGAAAACACTCAAATGTTATCTTTTACAGGTGAGTATCCCTTACCCAAAATGCTTGGGACCAGGAGTATTTTGGATAATGGGTCATTTTGGATAATGGATCATATTACATTAAAGCTTCTCAACACTCATGAAATACAGTAGTATCAATGCAAGTACTGTATAGATAAATCACTTTTACTGTGATGTAGCTGTGATGTGAGACAGTGTTGGGAAACTGTCGTTCAGGCCTGCACATGTGACATTGCATTATCCTTGTGGGCATGGTGCAAGGCTGCTTTAAGACCATAGTGGGTCCTGGGCAAAGTCTTTAGCAGTGGGCCCCCCTCGACCTTTAATATTATATGCAACTATTTCAATATCACATTCAACTATATGTAATAAACATGTTATTGAAAAATTACATTTCTTGTTTTTATTCTATTTTCTGCACCCACATTGTGCCTAAAGGACTTAACACAACACTATACAGTATCCACAGCACTTGCCATGCATCTATATTGCAACCACCAGGGCCGCCATCAGAAATCTCAGGGCCCCTTACTTAAGAAGAAATTCTGGCAACCCGCCCTTGAGAGTTTATCAGCCCACTGATAATTTGCTCATTAATAGCCCACTGATAATTTTTCCATTAATAGCCCACTGATAATTTGTCCATTAATAGCCACTGATAATTTGTTCTCTCTCCCCCTCCACCCCATATCTGTTCTCTCTTTCTCCCCTCCTTCCCATATCTGTTCTCTCTTTCTCCCCCTCCTTCCCATATCTGTTCTCTCTTTCTCCCCCTCCTTCTCATATCTGTTCTCTCTTTCTCCCCCTCCTTCCCATCTCTGTTCTCTCTTTCTCTCCCTCCTTCCCATATCTGTTTTCTTTCTCCCCCTCCTTCCCATATCTGTTCTCTCTTTCTCCCCCTCCTTCCCATATCTGTTCTCTCTTTCTCCCCCTCGGCTTCCCCTCCTCTGTTCTCTCTCTCCCCCTCGGCTTCGCCTCCTCTCTTCTCTCCCCCTCGGCTTCCCCTCCTCTGTTCTCTCCCCCTCGGCTTCCCCTCCTCTGCTCTCTCCCCCTCGGCTTCCCCTCCTCTGTTCTCTCCCCCTCGGCTTCCCCTCCTCTGTTCTCTTGCCCTCTCCCCCTCCTCTGTTCTCTTGCCCTCTCCCCCTCCTCTGTTCTCTTGCCCTCCCTCCTCTGTTCTCTTGCCCTCTCCTCTCCCCTCCTCTGTTCTCTTGCCCTCTCCTCTCCCCTCCCCTCCTCTGTTCTCTTGCCCTCTCCTCTCCCCTCCCCTCCTCTGTTCTCTTGCCCTCTCCCCTCCCCTGTTCTTTCCTACCCTCCTCCTCCCCCCTCGCCTCCCCCTCCCATTGTTACTTATGGGGAGGGGGCGGAGCTAACCGGATGAGCATCTGCTTCACTGGGAGCTGCGAGCCGTATGAGTAAGTGCTGATTGCACTCCCCACACTGCTCGCAGCTCCCAGTGAAGCAGATGCTGCTCTGCTTCACTGGGTGGGGGCGGAGCTACACCTCTCACCCAGTTAGATCCCCCCCCTCCCCATATCCAGTGCTGCCGAGCAGAGGGCTGGTGAGTGGAGATTTTCTGATCTCCCCTGCCAGTACCTCTACCGACAAACTTTTTTTTTTTTAGTGTATCACCCGTACGCCCCTGATAGCGGCCCTGGAAACCACAGCACTTGGCTTGCACTCATATTGCACCCACATGATTTGACATGCCAGTGTCAATTTGCCCCACAGAACATACCACAGTGTCACTTTGCCCCATATTATATGTTATTTTGCTCCACAGATGTCACAGAATTACTTTGCCACATAGCATTACTTTGACAATTATTATGAGCCACAGTCATTTACCAATTAACATGCAGCAATTAGTTTGCCATTAAAATATGTCACAGTTTGTCCATTTATATGCCACTGGTAGTTTGCCAATTAATATGCTATTGTTAGCTTTCTCATTGATATGGTACAATCAATTTGTCCACTAATATGCCCCAGCCAGTATGCCCAGTAATATCCCACTCTTTGCCCATTAACATGATCCAGCCAGTATGCCCAGTAACATGCCCCAGCCAGTATACCCAATAACATGCCCCAGCTTGTATGCCCATTAATATGCCACAGCAAGTATGACCAGTAATATGCCACATCCAGTATGCCCATTAGAATGCCACTTTTTGCCCATTAACATGCCCCAGCCAGTATGCCAAGTAATATGCCCCACCCAATAAAAAATTCCCACTCCCCCCAGTACTTACCTTGCTGCTGCTCTCTTGGCTGCCTCCTCCGCAGTCTTCTCTCCATGCTGGAGGAGGGGCAAACAGCTGCCGGATATGACTTGCTGTCATATCCGGCCGCACAAACAGTAACCTGGAGCACATCCGCTGGCTTCCGACTGCTGCACACCTGACTGTCATGCAGACAGCAGACAATGAGACAGCGAGGAGCATGTCGGGTCAGTGGGGGCCCCTTTAACCAGTGGGCCATGGGCAAGTGCCCACTTTGCCCATTGGTTAAAGCGGCACTGGCGTGGGGAAACCTGAGCATGCATGGAAAGGCTGTATCACAGCTTAACGGGTCTGGACACTGAAAAAAAATACTGGAAAAAGATGCCATTTTTGGTAATAAACAGATTTTTAAAAATTGTGAAAAAAGACATTGAAGTGATTTTTAATTCCCAACTATGAAAAAGTGAAAATAAACATTTAAACATGAGACTGCATGATTTTATCAGCCACTTAAAAGAAGTGTAAAATGTGAAAAATGCATTGTGGGATACTCATTTACATAATCACAGTAAGTTAGTATTAATGGTCAGCGCACACCCTATCTGCTCCACAATCCAACGAGGTAGGAGGGCTTAATCATTAAAACTGTTGGAAAATAATTTATTGATATTATGTAAAGGAGTATCTCTCAATACATTTGCTCCACCTTACACTAAAGTGGCAGATAGGGGGAGCTATTGCAGATTCCTATTAAATAGAGGCTTTTTTCCCCTCATTAAATCATGCATAGTCTCTCCTGTGTACCCCTTTATTCACTTTTTTCACACCTAAGAATGAAAAATCCCTTCAATATCTTTTTGCAATTAATTTATTTACTAAGAGTGTACAACATTGTTGGATGTATTGTTGTTTGTAACACTGATTTTCGATGTATATATTGGGCCGATTTTGACATTTCCGTAGAATTGTATATGCTATATAATTTAAGATTGAGTACATGTACACTAGACTTGATTAAAGCTCTGTATTGCGTTGAAATATTTCCAAGTAGAGAGATGATGAATTAAAATGTTATTATTACTGTTTCATTACTGTTTGTATTTCTTGTTTGCCTTTTCTTTCAGTACACAGCTGCTAGAGATCTCATTGGCTGAGACCATTTTTATTTAAAACAATGTATTGGTGTAAATTTGTTGTTTTTTAATCGTTGAGATCTAAGTGATAAAAGTGATTGCACCATTTTTGAAATACATTTCTGAGAGCTATGATAACTGATTTGGTGGAGGTTGTCTTCCAGTTTTTCTTTATACATTGGCTGCATATCACTGCACATTAACTGACCCCTGATTTTTGTTCCCGGTTGGCATTATACATAAGCTTCCAGGGCTGATAGTGCCAATATTTGCTGCTAATAGTATGTGAACCACTTTTACAACAAAACCTCTTCATATCAAGAACTAATACAGGTTGAATATCCCTAATACGAAATGCTTGGGACTAGCAGCATACTTTCGGTATGGATATAGGTAATGTAGAACATTTATAGGACTGGAGCTGCTGACATTATCTGCTCTAAGATGCTCCCGAAAAGATCCACTCGGTTGCG
The DNA here is from genome assembly GCA_036172795.1 of Pelodytes ibericus. NCBI lineage: Eukaryota > Metazoa > Chordata > Amphibia > Anura > Pelodytidae > Pelodytes > Pelodytes ibericus. Next base: position 41,920,018 of record CM069859.1, on the reverse strand, counting down.
ATAGTCCCTCCCCTTGCAGCGCTTGTTTTAAAACTACAGTGCGCCGCCAGGGTGGAACAACGGAACTTCACAACAGGGCTTAACCCCTTCGTGACCTTATGACGAGTTAACTTGTCATAAGAGCAGCAGCATTGGCGACCTTATGACGAGTAAACACGTCATGCAGTCTAGCCGGCGCGCACCGCCAGCCAGTCTGCAACGGGTCCAGGACTAAGCCTCGCACCCGAGGCAAAGCTCCTGGACCCGATCGGTGGGCTTCCGGGCATGTGATCGCGGTGATTGAGTGATCACCGCGATAACATGCAAATTAGATCAGATCAGTTCACACACTGACTTTGCGTCTAATTCACTCTCTGTGCTTCACATTCTTATAGTGAAGCACAGAGAGTGACCTGCAAGTTAAAATAAATAAATAAAGAACATAGTCAGAGGAAAAAAAAAAAAAAAATTAACCCTATCAATGCTGATCACATTTTGTAACTGTGATCAGTTTCTTTCCACTTTATGGCCCTCATTTATTTATTTTTTTATTTTTTTTTAAAGTTTTTTTAATAAATAAAGGTAATTTTAATATATTTATTTAATAAAATGTAACCCCTGCATGGCTGTTGCGTGATTTTTATGGATCTGAAATCGCACTCTTCAGAGTTTTTTTTTCCTGTCTTTTTTGTTTAGGGGGTTTGGGAACCAATATTTTTCTTTTTTATTAGTTAGTTAATTAGGGGGGATAAGTGGGTTAGTGTTGCACTAGTTGTGTAGCTTATTATTGGGGAAAATAATGGGGAAAAACTTTTTCCCCCCCAAATTTCCTCTTTTATATGTATTTTTTAATACTAAAATGTAAATAATTTTTATGTATAGGGTATCAAAAGAAAGCTCTAACTGTCCTTTAAAAAACAACATGTAACTTGTATGGGTGCGTTAAAGGAGAGAGAGGAAAATTATGTTTCAAAAACCACATATTAAAAATTGAAAAACGCTCTGGTCCTTGGCCTTGGAACTTCCCTTGTCCTTAAAGGGTTAAAGAAGGTGAGTATCCCTTATCTGAATCGACCCTTATCTAAAACAAATCTCTTTAGGATTTTGGGTAATTTTGCTTAAAGGGACACTAATATAGAAGCACAAGTGAAAAGTTAGTTGCCTCTAGTATGAGGATGAACTGGCATGTACTTTTGATGGTACACGCCAGTTTGTCCTGTGACCAGGGCCGGACTATCCCACCGGGATACCGGGAAAAATCCCGGTGGGCCGCCTGCCCCGGGGCCGCCTTGGCCACTTAAAGTGAATCGGCGGAGGCCGCCACTTTAAGAGTTCAGCTGCAGCAACAACCGGTGGCAGCAGGCGAATTTCTTAAAGCGGCGACGGCCGCCGAATTGCTTAAAGTTCGCCTGCTGCGGCCGGGTGTTGCAGCAGTAGTTCCGGCGGCAGGATGGGGAGCAGAGAAAGCAAGGTGAGTGTGACATAAAGGGGAGGGGGTGAAAGACACTATAGGGGGAAGGGGAGGGGGTGAAAGACACTACAGGGGGAAGGGGAGGGGGTGAAAGACACTACAGGGGGAAGGAGAAGGGAGGGGGTGAAAGACACTACAGGGGGAAGGGAGTGAAAGACTACAGGGGGAAGGGAGTGAAAGACTACAGGGGGAAGGGGGTGAAAGACTATAGGGGGAAAGGGGTGAAAGACACTACAGGGGGAAAGGGGTGAAAGACACTAAAGGGGGGAGGGGGTGAAAGACAATACAGGGGGGAGGGGGTGAAATACACTACAGGGGGGAGCAGTGGTGTATCTTGATTTTGTGCTGCCCTAGGCAGACAAAATCCGGGCAATCCCCTACCCAAGCTGCACACCCACGTTACACACCTAAGACATGCCCCATCATTCAGACTCACATCAAGCTTACACTCCCATCACACTCAGTCACACACTCCTACTCCCATCACACTCAGTCACACACTCCTACTCCCATCACACTCAGTCACACACTCCTACTCCCATCACACACACTCTGACTCCCATCACACTCAGTCACACACACTGTCTCCCATCACACACACTCTGACTCCCATCACACTCAGTCACACACACTGTCTCCCATCACACTCAGTCACACACACTGTCTCCCATCACACTCAGTCACACACTGTCTCCCATCACACACACTCTGATTCCCATCACACTCAGTTACACACACTGTCTCCCATCACACACACTCTGACTCCCATCACACTCAGCCACACACACTGTCTCCCATCCCACACACTCTGACTCCCATCACACTCAGTCACACACACACACACACACACACACACACACACAGTCTCCCATCAGCACTTACCTTACCCTGGTGTCAGGCAGCATGGTCCCTCCATGCTGTTCGGCTTCCCGGCGATTGTGCCGACAGGTCACGTGACCGGGCGCGCGTATGACGTCAGCGCGCCCGTCACGTGACCTGTCGGCACTTCCGTGTCGGCACACTGCATGGGGAGCCGAACAGGCAGCACGGAGGTTTCTCTGTGCTGCCTGTTCGGCTCCCCGTGCAGCCTGGCAGGCAGAGCGTTGGTGAGGGGGGGTCTTCCGATCCCCTCTCACCTCCGTCTCTGCCTGCAAGCGCGGTGGGGTTTTTTTTTTTTAAAGGGACAGAATTTTTTTTTTTTTTTTATTTTTTTTTTTTCAGTGCTGGGGGGCGCTGCCGCCCCCCAAAATTTGCCGCCATAGGCATCCGCCTAGGATGCCTCGCGGTAAATACAGCACTGGGGGGGAGGGGGTGAAAGACACTAAGGGGGAAGGGGGGAAGAGAGACGCCACAGAAAGGACACAGAGAGAGACGCCACAGAAAGGACAGAGAGAGAGACGCCACAGAAAGGACAGAGAGAGAGACGTTACAGAAAGGACAGAGAGGGACAGGCTACATATATATGCGAGAGACATGCTACAGGATATGTCTCACACACTGCCCTGATATATACCTCTGCACAGGGCAATTCATATAACTCTGTGTACATACTGGAGGTATATATATTGCCCTAGGCAGGCTTATATATCAGTCTTATCTATAAATAATACACTGTTCAGATGTGCTTTTTAAAATGCATGTTTTTCCCTTTAATGAACAAAAAAATTATATTATGCTATGGGCTGGTTTAAAAATGTTATGCGATGGGGTTGGTATACAAATTTTTTCCAGGGCTGGTTTTTGTTCCCAGTCCGACCCTGCCTGTGACTGACAGCAGGCAGCTGTCTGGTCAGCAACTGCGTTTGCAGAGAGAGACCCTCTTTTTTGCATAGGATTAACTAGGTCCCCCCTGCTGATTCGGTGCAAAAACGAGGGTCTCCCGCTCTGATTGGCTGTGCGCATTCTGACGTTTGTCAGCACACGACAACCAGGAAGTGCTGTGTCTCACATGCGAGACACAGCAGGTAGTAAACCCGCGTGTATCTATTAAGATACACATCGGGTTTACTTAATTGTACCAGGACATGTTTTGTCTAACCCTTGTCTAACCCTTGCTTCCTTCAAATCCTTAAATGGATTTTTGGATAAGGATACTCAACACTGATGACCCTTCATATCTGCACAAGGAAATCCATGAAATAAAATCATTTTTTTTTTTTAGCAGAGTAAAATAGTTAAACGAATCTAAAATTGGTCAATTTGTTAAGAAAAAAAATATTGACGAGTTTACAATCTGACACTTAAAACTAAAGTCATAATAATTTAGACTGTGCTTGAAGTTAAATAGGTTAAATCTTTAAGAAATAATCTCCTGGTGATGCAACATGCAGTGGATAAATCTAATTAAAACAATATATTCAAAATCTCTCTCTCTATATATACACTCACATGTTTATCAATATAAAATTACAAATTCAATTGTTCGCTACATCCCTATAAGTCTATAGATCTGTATATAGTTATATGCTCAATAATAATTCTCCTGACTGCATTGTAGGAGATGGCGACATGTCATTAAACACAAGGAACAATGTATTCGGAAATAAATCATTATGCAGTGTTTGTTTCCTTTTAAGAAAAATTTTGAAAACTCTCACATCTGACTCTGAATAGGTTTTTATTATACACATACAGAATCCATGTGAAATCATGCTCCATGACCTCCTCTGCTTTCTCATTCAGTAATAGTCTATGATATATTCTATGAGAAGCATCATTTAGATGTTGGTTACACCCAATGTTTAGGAGCTGATTAGAAGAAATAGATTATGGAATAGGAAAGAATATAGAAAATAATATAATATTAATACAAAGAGATGAAATGTTTACAATGTAAACAATGTCTAGATATACTGGATTTATTTACTCTTTAATGAGCATTCTACGAGGCTGTATCATTATTGTATGGTAGTCAATATAGGTTCCTCTCAGGAGAACTATCCATCCTTTGAACAGAGCAAACAGTGAGAAGCAATTATTTAAACAGCAATTCCACCAAGGTTGTTTTTTTTACTTTAAAACAATTTAAAGTTTTCCTGTAAATTGTCATTAAAAACAATTACACAGGGGCTTCTAAATTCAATGAAAGCCAGTAAGGAAGGCTTGGAGAAACAGCAAGAACTCTTGCTTAACCATAGAACTCTTGTTACACCATATTAGTGTTTTTTTTTACAAGATAGGAAGAAGAAAAACATGATAAGATAGAGCTGCTGTTTTTAGTTTTTTTTTTTTAGTACTTAACTAAAAATATGTTTCCAGACTCTGTAGGTGGAACGGTCACTAAACTATTTTCTTAAACTGGGGATAAACTACCCATTTAAAACCAATAGCCAAAGAACTCACAACTCGAAAGTGTGGATTGATAGCCCGATGAAGTGTTAGACTAATATTGGTTACTATTTAGGAAATAGAACTCAACCTCCTCCGCGCAGGTTACCATGATGATGTTTGGAATTTTTGTGTTTTGTAACGTTTGTCATACATGATATCAATAATTCTTATCAGTTTGATATCAAACATGGCAATTTATGACTGGTATCTTGTATGAGCGTATGTCTTTGTAATGGCAATTATGTGTTTGTGTATTCTTTCTTCTCTGTTTGTTAAAATTATAAACCTAATAAATATTGATAAGAATTAAAAATATAATACAGATAATATAAAAAAAAAAGAGGGGAAAAAACAAAAACAATGTACTGAAACTTCTTTAGTAGAAGCACAAATTAAAAACTTGATACATGTAGGTTGGTGCATATTAACTTTAGCCATGTCTCCAATGTACCATTTCCTGTCTTATACATTCTTATTTTTTATACAGTATAAAAGAAAAAGTGTAAAACAGGAGAAGATGGAAGTCAACTGGGTCTGTGATTTGCAACATGCTTTTATTGTTTTACTCACTCAAGGCTTGAAAAGAATAAAACCTTGATGGAATAACCCTGAAGTAAACAATTCAAGGATTAACACAGAGTCTGCACAAATGTCATGGTAGTGAGTATAGATGGCTGCTGTGTACATAAAGATATGAGGATGGGATTTAGCCATAGTCAGTCCACAATCCATCCACTATTCTCTCAAATTAAACTATTAAAGAAAAGAAATTAACTAAACTTTTTTTTTACTTGGTGTGTTTCAAAACGGTGTCAATAATTAACTCAATTGTGCTTTAAATGTTATTTGATTCAGATAGTCTCCAGCCCCTCCTACTTCCATTAATGACCAAGGGGCCAAATGTGGCATCCAAATTGCATTTCTGACACATTTCTCGATGAGCTATTAAATTTAAATTCGATTCATTTGAACAGAATTATTCTCATTGATTCCTTCAGCAAAAAAAAGGAAATTGACTTTTGCTCAGCTAGTGTTGGCAGTCTTGGCTTCTTGCAAACTGCTGTAATTTCACAATTTAATCCAGCTGTAAGGATTTTATATTTTAAGTCCTTCCTTTAAGTCTATGGAGGAAATAGCATGGCCGGTATTTTTTTAAGAAAGGCGGGCAAACCTATACTCATATGGCGCTAACTCCTGACATCTGTCTGCAGTGTTTGGTGCTATTTCGGCATGCTCTTGCTTTATACACACACACAAAAATATCTATATATCTGCTTTATAAGTATTAGTTGGGTGGTTAAGGAGATTCATAGTTAAATAAATGTAGCTAACTAGAAGTGAGATCCAAATTGAATATAGAATCCATTGGAAGCTGAAATTCATAGGGCTGATGAGTTCATTATGTAATTTCTGCATCCATTATGTGACATAATAGAAAATTATTGCAAATAATTAGTGAGTATATAATCCCAAGAACATATAATTCAAAGAGACTTCTTTGCATGTAAATTTGGGTCTAGTAGCAAGGCTAGTCACACTACATTAAGTGGAAAATAGGAGCATTACATTTGACTTGTTCATTCAAAATGATTTTGATATTAATAGTAAGTATCTTCTAATCCTAAAGCAGTTACTGTTAGAGGCGTTAATAATGTTTCTGTGGTTTATTGATTGATTGATACAAGTAGAAGACAATGGTTAAATAGAAAGGATAATGAAAACATATGTCTCTTGCTCTGGGGTTTTAAGACTACAAATGAATGCAGTTCCTGATGGTTTGGAGCCAGCTAAGTTGGTGCTTAATTAGATTTGATTACAAATGTGCTGAGAGGCTACAAGGGAATCATTTCAGTAGATTCATAGTTGCTGGTGGTAGCAGGGTCTGTCACATTACAGCATCCTTAACCCTTCATGGTCCATTAACTTTTTTGGCGTCTCGAAAATCCCAAGACAAATGTCCTAATAATTCATTTATTTTTAGCACTAATCCAAAACAAACAGAATACATGATACCGGCACAGGTTTTACAATTTACAAATTACAAGAATGATAAAGAATCAGTGTGCCTTATGATGTCAACCTTAACATATACTGTACTGGGAATGTAAATAATAAAAAAATTATGAAAATGAGATATACATTGTGCTAGCAGAGTTGCAAGCAAATGCATAACATAAGAGAAATATATATTCTAAATGTTATCTGTGGTGTTTACTCCTTATGGCTTTATACGTTCCCATTGAAAAGTTCATCAAGACACAAGTGTGCAACTCCCACATCTAACCATCTGAAGAACTGATTCTGCCTCTCCACCATCTAGGGATGGAACAGATCCTGATTACTCACCATCCCAGTGAGTTGCTAGTTCATTCAAGAGATGTCTTGCTTGACCCCAGCAATCACACCATGGACAGCAGCCAAGAATGTAGTCATTGGAGGCAGGGGCGGATCCAGAGTCTGATCTCTGGGTGGGGGGCACATTCCGTCTTTCTTTTCCTCTCCCCCATGTCCTTCTGTCACTCTCATCTTCCTTCCCATGTCTGCCTGTCTCTCTCCTCCCCCTTCCGATGTCCGTCTGTCTCTCTCCTCTCCCTTCCCATGTCCGCCTGTCTCTCTCGTCCTCCTTCCCATGTCTGTCTTTGTGGCCTCTTTTTTCGCATGTCTGTCTCTCTCCCATTGCTTCCCATGTATGTCTGTCTCTCCTCTCCCTTCCAATGTCTGTCTGTCTCTCCTCTGCCTTCCCATGTCTGTCTTATGCCTTTCCCTTCCTCCCATGTCACTCTCTATTCTCTTCCCCATGTATGTCTCTCCTCTTCCCCATGGTTGCCACTCTTCTCTTCCCCATAGCTGTCTCTATTCCTCATCTCCACCATCTGTGTTCTCTCCTCTTCCCATCTTTATTCTCTCTTCTCCCTTCAGTGTTCTCGCCTCTCCGCCCCCCTTCTCTCCTGTCTTTCACCGTTCTCTCCTCTCTCTCCCCCCTGTTCTCTTCTCTGTCCCCCGTGTGTTCTCTCCTCTGTCCCCCCTTCTCTCCCCTGTGTTCTCTCCTCTGTCACCCCTTCTCTCCCTGGTGTTCTCTCCTCTGTTCCCCCTTCTCGAGAGAGAGACAGGTGGGCATGGGAAGGGTGTTCTTTCCTCTGTCCCCCATTGTCTCCTTGTGTTCTCTCCTCCCCCCAGTGTTCTCTCTTTCCTCCCCAGTGTTCTCTCTTTCCTCCCTAGTGTTCTCTCCCCCCCCCCCCCCCAGTGTTCTCTCACAGGCTGAGAGACTAACATGTAAAAGACAGGCTGGCAAACCAGTAAAGAAGAGAGCTAGGAACATGGAAGTCAGAGCTCAAGTCCAGGTACAGTCAGTTCTTGACTGCAGGGTAATCTACATCCTGAACTATTGTAAATTGACATTCCGCTAATGCTAATAAAATTAGACATTACATAAATTAACCTATGCTATACTCATTGCTTGTTAAACCTGCTTGCTTGAACCTATGGTGTTAAAAATTCTAATCACTTTAGAGCACAAATACATACTTATTTATACTACTGTACATCTATGTTCACATTTCTGTATGATGTATGGAGTATGTAAGTGGATGGTGATCTACTAGTAATAAGCTACATTTGCATTAACATCTAACCAGAATGATGTAGTGGTGGATCACAGTGCCTTGGGTGGTGGATCCCAGAGCCTGAAATTGGTGGGAATTATCAATTCCGGGGAAAGGGAATAATAATAATGCATTGTTAGTGTTGGGCGCAGAAAATATCACATCAACATTTGCATTGGGATTAATTCATGAAAGAGGGAATTGCATGCGATATGGATATACCATGTTATTCCCTCTTACCATAAATGAAACCCTGTCTGTTTTATATGTTTCTACTGTTAGTGTATATGTGTTTTTTACTTACCGGAGGCAGGTGAAGCTGCCGCCAAGGCCCGCAGAGCCGCCGAACCTAGCGGGGTCCGAGGAGATGCTGCCAGATGCTGTGTTGACTGTGTAGGCCTTGAGGCCCCATCATCTGTTGATGCAGGAAGTAATGTGAGAGAACAGTGTTAATCCATATCAAATTACATACTTAACACATGGATGGCGGGGCCTGCCCCGGTTAGCTTTCTCTTCATCTGCCTTTTGATATTGGATTATCTGAACGATGTGAGTAAAACAATTAAATTGGTTTACTACAAATCATTATCTGTACATGTTATCCTATTTAAAAATATTTTTATATCTACACACATCTGTACATCTATATATCATGCATGTGCATATTGATATCTACATATATAAACACCTATGTATATGTTACCAAATACGCTGATATTGATATGTACTGCCACAAACATTGCCCTTAGCTTCTTGCAGCATTTTTTTTTTACATGTTAATTGCTGCAGTGTGCTTCTTGACCACCCTTTCTGCACAGCTACAATTCTCTACACACACCATTGCAGCTTCTTCATGTGTGTCAGTCATTTTAACATGTGCATCTGCATGCAACATCCCCTATCTGTAAATTCCTTGCTAACTTTGAGACAGCTTTTATATGTGTTACATGAACTACATGTGTGTGGCCTATGGTGAATGAGTATTCTAAATGAACTTACCTTTTCTTCACCACCACCACGGACTGGTTGTTCCCATCAACTTTAGGGACATAAATCACAACCTCCTGCCAGATTCGGTTTATTTTGGTTGAATTTCAGATTATTTTTTGTTTTGTTCGATATCATAGGGAATTTGAGGCTACCACCATGAGTTGGTGTATTTTGGCCATATTTTTTGGGGCTACCTGGGTAGCTAAAAATTCGGTTACCGATGTGATCCCAATCCATCCGTAATTCGGAGTAACCATTTGGTGCTAAAAATCGGTATCTGAAAATCGGTGCTACCTGAGTCAATCTTTGAATGATAAAAGGCAGAATTAGTGCCTGACAAGTTATGTATTATTACAGTCTTTATTAATTTATGGCTTGTAATTGCTTTACACTTCCCTTATTAATGTACTTGTAATTTTTGTATTGCTTGACATTATGTTTATTATCATTAAAGTATACCTGTTATGAATAAATTACTTGCAAATGTACAGAATTATTTTTATTACAAGATTTTGATAGTTTTAATGCAAGGCTTTTTTTTTGTATAGCGGTAGAAACATACTCAGTTCCCCCAATCTACAAATCTGCTGGTGATAGGATTGCCACATTTTGTTAGATAAAGTAAATGATGTGTGTAAACATAAAGTGCAAAAACAATTAAACAAATATACTTGCTTCCAAGGAAAACAATGCCCCATCACACTCTCCCAAATGCTTTGACTGATTCATATTTACAAATCAGGTGGGTGCAGAATCAGATGAAGCTTCTTAAAAAACATTAATAAACACAACAATAGTGTAATACAGTAAATGTGGGGAAACTGGAATAAATTATGCCCACAAACAAAAAAAAAATAGGTGTCTTGGTAATAGCTCAGATTTCATTAAAAAAATTGGCTTTAATATATCTGCAATGAACAAACACAAGGACACATAGGGCAGAACCTTCAATAGAGCGATTTACTAAATTCAGAGTGTAAGTGGGCAAAAAGATGTACAAGATGAGTCAGTGGTACAAAAAAGTGATACAAGATGAGTCAGTGACATACAAAACAATACTAGTTTTGCTACTGCCTGTATAGACTTTAAACCAATTCTTACCTGCCTGCCAGTAAAATACTGGCTAGGGTGACAAGCCTAGTTGGTGATTGTACAACCAGATTTCTACAAGAAGCTAAACATGTTACCTACAAGTTCACTTTATAAACATTACTTATTGTTTGTTAAAACCTTAACTTCAAACAACTTCATGAAATTGACAGTTAATGAGAAATTTGAGCAGAATGCTTGTACTCAGCTAGAAACGAGAGGACGAAATGACAGAAGAGAACGTCTCTCAGCTGTAGATCAAATTATGGATTATATACAGTTTCCAACAGGATAGATATTAGAGTTACAAATCCAAATTGTGAAAGCACACACACACACAATGAAAAATAAATTGATAGAATAAAAAAAACGAATACATAGAATGTGCTGACAGACAAGAACAATTCTGCCCACCTAGACTGTCCAATTTTCTGAAACTTTCATTAGTCCCTGGCCTTATCTTATATCTAGGATAGCCTTATGCTTAACCCACGCATGCTTAATTTTATGTATTTAAATATTTGTATCATATATAGAAACATAGAATGTGTTGGCAGGCTCTCTTCACTCCTCCGAAGTATCCATCAATAAGTTGGTTGGAGCTGCCATGCCATATGTGTGAAAAACATTGGAAAAAATCCCTTAGAACAATGGGTCAACAGATCCATGAATGGCGTCAGGATTCTTGTTGGACCTAGGGATTTACCAGATTTTTGCAGTGTGAACCGCACCCGGGACAGGATGGATTTTAGTCCTGACATTTGATTGTATAAATCAAGCTTTCGCACAAATGTATTGTGCAAAAGGCGTGTTTGTATTACATTTATTATGATGATTTTTTTTATGTGATAGCATTTCTATTCTACTTTAAAGCATATGGTTAATCAAGGCAGATTCAGGGGATAAAAAGCGCAGAACGATGGAAAGATAGAAATGGGATGAGATTTAACCTAAAGGAAAAAAAATGGTCGCAGTCTTATTCTCCATGAAAACACGTAACACCTGGTAGGTTAGAATATGACTCTTTAATAAAAAGTTAGCAAAATAATTCAGAGATCAAAGGTTTAAGAAATGTATACATACAGATCAGTTCTAATGATGGGTGAACTGATTCTGATGATAAGAAATTATCCTGACAATGGCATACCTTCGAAAACTTTCAAGTGACCAAAGACAGACGCTATTATTTTTGTCCGAGTGGCTGAAGGTGTGTATATGGACGGGGCATTACTGAAACATTCTCAGTGACTTTCTGTCCAAGTGATATGCATTTGGACAGTTTGGTAAGCAGGGCCAGCGCCTCCTATAGGTGAAGTAGGCGTTGGCCTAGGGTGCATTTTTACAAGGGGCGTCCTCACCCCGCGAATTTTTTTTATTGGGGAGCAGTACTAGAGAGAGAGACAGGCATGGGAAGGGAGAGGAGAGAAAGAGACAGGCATGGGAAGGGAGAGGAAAGAGAGAGACAGGCATGGGAAGGGAGAGGAGAGAAAGAGAGAGAAAGAGACAGGCATGTGAAGGCAGAGGAGATAGACTGGCATGGGAAGGGAGAGGAGAGGGACAGACATGAGGAGGGAGAGGAGAGGGACCGGCATGGGAAGGGAGAGGAGAGGGACAGACATGAGGAGGGAGAGGAGAGGGACTGGCATGGGAAGGGAGAGGAGAGGGACAGGCATGATGAGGAAGAGGAGACAAAAAGGGGGACACATTAAGAAATGTACTTTTTCTTTAACAGAAAAAAAAAACTGCTCAAAAAATGAGGGTTCACCTAGGGTGGCAAAAATCCTTGTACCAGTCCTGTTGTTAAGTCATTTAGATAAAGAATAAAGTATTTGCTTCACACAAATTTAATTAAAAGCACATTTACTGCAGTTTAAAGACAGTTATGCGTTTTTATCCTCTTTCTCTGGGAGGTAAGGTGTTGAGCACGGTCGAACAGCTATGGAGCCCGCCATTCAAGTGCTGCCATCTGCAGCTGATGCACTTCGGTCAGCATGGCAGTAATCCCCTCTGCTGGAGGATTGGACCCATACCGGGCCAAGAGGAGTAGAATCTCCTGCCGGAAAAATGCAGGGTCCAGTATCGCTGTGTAGCTTCGTATCTCCATATCCATTCCCAGGCTGCACTTCTCCAATCCTGAGTAATGATCCGGTGGTGGTTTGGATGTTCCCTTAGCAAGGAAGCACATCCCACCACTGCCACCAATGTGACGGACCCCCTGGTACCCTGACTGGGTCCCTCCATCAAAACTCTGCTTCCTTATATCAGCCACTCCAAGCTACCAGGCAGAACCAGTGTAGTAGATGGAGCTTCCAAATTGCCAGACAGGACCAGTAACTTTGAAACAGGAATGAACATTTATTGAACAGTAACAGGGTCTATATTCAGACATAATCCAGTAAACATAAAACTCAACACACATATTAACATATAATCAAACAGGAACTAAAAAACAATTAACCAGCATTGCTACAGATATAGAAAACCACATCATAATTAGTGTAAATCACACTTAAGCAGCAGACAGGCTGTCTGCACTACAGGGGGTAAACAACCAACCATTGTCCCTTACTCCCCTGTGACATATTGTAATTAGAGTGGTCTCCTTACAGATTTATTCATTACACATAAGCCAATATACTAACACAATCTGACTTAATAACCATAATAAACATAGCACATAATCCAGGGTGAGTCAGGATTACAGAGGGCACAATCGGGGTGCATGAGTAAAGTCAATGAAAAGTGCTCCCTTACCCATTGTACCCAAATCCCAATGCCAGGGCCCATAATCTATAGGGAGGTGGCAAGCCATTAGTTCTCTCTCTAAGAACCCCAGTGATGGAGGGTTCTGTCACAATCCTCCTCCTTCATAGAATACCTATAAGACGTATAGTTTATAAATTTACATGATTCGATATAACACGGTGTTTTGTTCTTGAGCTCTGTATTTGTTTGTGATTACTCTTTCTGTGAGTGCGTATGTCATTTCTTTGTATCTGTCTATCTATATGTCAATGCGCTATTAACATTTTACACTGTAGGCCTTTATGTTTGTTTTTCCCATAGGGCACTGGGCCTTCAAGCAATTTAATACATGATTTGTTGATAACGGATTTGGCCAGGAAGGACAAGAAACAGAGGGACATTTATTTGTAGCAGTGATGAGTAAAACGTGTCGGAGGAAGGAAAGAAAGCGATTTCCATCTTAATGAATTGTCAGTGCAGACAGGCTGGAGTCAGGATATGGAGAAATGATGAAGCCTGTTATGTCCACATTGGGAACATTCACAGAAACCACAGTCATTTATATTACTGTACACATTTACAGTGCCAGTCAAAAGTTTGAGCACACTTCCTGAAAACGTTTGATTGAAAAGTTTATTATTTATCAGTGGAAATGTTTTATCTTGTATAACTGACTTAAAATATTTGGAAATGAAAACACGTTACAATACACAAAGCAAAAAATAAATAACATTAAAGTAACAATCAAGAACATGGAGAATGCAGTTTGGATTTCTCAAAACAACTCAGTTGGAAGTTTTTGTGATGCGGCAATAAGGCTTTACTGGGAGGATTTTGCAGGGAGTGTTCGAGGCTACCATTTCTGAATTAGACTAATTTAAAGGGACATTCTGAAGTGACCTGAAATGGTTTGATATTTGGGGCTCCAACCTTCAGAGATTCCTAAATAAATCCTATAATATTAGACAATTTATTTAATTATCTGTGAGTCTCTATGGACCTGTGAAAGTTACTAGGGTCGCCATCACAAATTTCAGGGCCATTTACAGAAAGAAAATTCTGGACCCTGTCATTCCTATATGCCCCTACCCTCCCAAAGTCATTTTATCCAGGTCTTTGTATATCATGCCAATGATTTAAATGCACCCCAGGGCATGCCCCACCACTTGCATTACACATCCAGGACTTGCCACTGCTCCCCAGGACATACCTCATCACCCACATTGCATTGGGCTTACCCCATTGATATACCACAGCCAGTTTTTCCATTAATATGCAACATTTTGCCCATTAATAGACCACGGCCAGTTTGCCCATTAGTATGCCACTATTTGGCCATTAATATACCACAGACTGTTTGCCCTTTAATATGGCACTGTTTTCTCATTCATTTGCCATAGCCAATGTTCTCATTAATATGCCACTCTTTGACAGTTTTATGCCACGTTTTGCCCATTAATATGCCACTGTTTTCCCATTGATTTGCCAAGCCAATGTTCTCATTAATATGCCACACTTTGCCCGTTTTATGCCATGCTTTGCCCATTAATATGCCACAGCCAGTATGCTCATTAATATACTACAGACAGTTTTCCTATTTATAGGCTCCAAAAAGGGGGATCTCTTCCTTCTTATGGCGAACCGTGATAAAGGCGCCCTGTTGACTAGGCCGCAAAAGCCTATGCTGTCTTACCACCGTTCAAAGCCCGATCCGACTCTGAGGACTCTTCAGTTGACTCAATACCCTCCAAGAAACAGACGGTAGCCGTTAAGCCTCGTGAATTGCATGGAGACAAGACCCCGGTGACCAGGGGCAATCTGCGTAAAACTTTTCAGGAATTTGCAAGCAAATGTTTCGGGATGAACTAGCAGTGCAAAACTGCTATATTGGAAACCACGACTGAGAGTCTGCAGAAGACTCAATCAGACACAAGTCCACAGGTGAGTTTTCTTACCAAACAGCTGCACAGCACACAGGAACGTACGGCTTTACTATTGCTAGAAAGGCCCCGCAGGCCTTCCCACGCGATGTTATTGTACGACTTGGCTGGTGCAAGACAAGATGTCACTTATATCTGTCACTCGCAATTTACAGCAGATTTAGTATGGTGAGGATATGCTTCACATCTTTGAGGACCCGATATTTGTGAATGACAAAAGTCGATGCACCCATTAACTACACACCTATGATGTCTGGGAACAAAATATCGATGGGGTTTCAACACAACACCTACCGTGGGCTGAAAGTGAAAGCAGCTATATATTGCCAACCCAGCAGACATCCCAATGTTTCTGTCTGATTTAGGCATCGCACCACTTTCTTGAATGCCTGCGGATAATCCGACGATGGGACATGAGCTCCCCAAAACATCCAACGCTTCCCACTGACTCGGTCACTTGGTTCTTAATTGGAAGAGTCACCAGAACAGTGAACCAACAGGCCGTCCTTTTGTACAGCCTCCCTTGTGCTGTCTGTACCTCTCCCTTGAGGTACACTTTCCCCGCTAACTCTTATATCTCACTTTTCTGACTCCTCTCTCTCTCTGCACCTTTTCTGGCTTGCCTTTTCTTTTTCATTATTGACTGCTTAGAGTACCAGGTTCTTTGTTAACCACAACTCTTCATGCCTTCATTTATTTGCTGTCCGGTTTTATCCTTTGTATATTCTGTAAATACTATATTCATTGTATTATGATTTCTCGAGTTCCCGCGGTACCCGTGTCCCTAAATCCATGTAAGGTACTATCCTGACCCCTGACTTTGCCCCAAGTGGCAAAACTTTCGCAGAAGGACTATGTGCAGCCTAGGGGTTATTTCGTTTTTAGTTTTTAGGCTTTTATTATATAAATCTGATACATTGTTCTTACAATTTTATTGGAACCTCGAACCGGTGAAGTTTAGATGCCACAAGGTTTACATACTCTATCTTAGGTACTACCTCTACTACTCATTGCTTCTTTGCCAGTATGCTTAGCTTAGATAGAAGAAACAATGGACCAGATTCACCTGCCCCCAATAACCCCAAAATGGCATTAGCTGTAAATTAACAGGCATTTTTGATTCAATTCCTGCTGCGAACAACATTAACAAGTAAAACCATTACTGCACCTGTTAAAAAAATTACCGCACCCACTAAAAATCTTCATATTTTCTATGGAGGTTTAGCAGTGCCCGGGAGAAAAAACGCCTTTAAAACACTGTTCTATGTGGTAATTACCAAACAGTGATTTAATGACAGCCGGTAATAGTTCACGATCAAAAAAATCTTTTTTTTTTTTTGCCTGCTTCAGAGCTCTGTGATTCACTCTGACACTAGGGTGACCACATCTTAAAACACATTTAAAAAAGAGTAAAGACTGCAGACCAGTCTATATGTTACTTATTATAGCCCTGGAATTTGAATTTGCCATGGAGCTGTGTCATGCATTCTAACACACCGTACATTACTGTGAGTTTTATTGCTGTCGAACTCTGTGATTGTCTCATGCAAACTGCACTTCACTGTGAGGTTTATTGCTGTGGAGCTCTGTGATGAACATTACTGTGAGTTATATTGCTGTGGAGCTCTATGACTGTGTATAAACTGCACGTCACTGTGAGTTGTGATGCTGTGGAGCTCTGTAATACACTCACACATTGCCTATTACTGTGAGGTTTATTGCTGTAGACCTCTGTGATACACTCATACACCATAGTTGACAACAGTCCCAGAAAATCAGCAGTTGCTCGCAATCACGGGTCATCATGCGTCCTCATTTGACCCCGCACATTCATTCATTTTGATCACAATGCCACTAAGATATCAGTAACATTACGAACTTGAACGTTGTGAGCTTGGGTTAGATGTCTAGCGATTTTTAGTTATTGATCTAAAGATGCAGTCATGTGCTTGAAGCCCTTTTTAATGGTTGCATTGTATCATTTGTGGCACTGAATATGCAAGTTAGTTAAATAACTGTAACTGTACTGATTGTTTTTAACTTTTATAACTATATAGTTTTTTAAATTCAGTGCCACAAAATGGTTTTGAAAACCAGTCAATAATAGGGATGGGACAGGGAGGTTTCTGATTGGTGGCCCGGTATTTTTGTTGTTGTTGTAATATATGTATTATTGGCCCGGTATTTTTTTAATATTTAAAGGGATAAGGCATAGCATCCCAACTTTCACTTCCCACTGCCTTCCCTTTGGGGTGGAAGGGAAATGCAATCCTTCACAATATAGTGGGCAGAACAGGGGTCTGTCTGTGTTATCTTATGATGCCTCATACTCTTCTGATTGGATGTTACACAGCTTGGTGCTCATACTGAGATCCTCTATGCCGACACATTCTATTTTTCTATGTTTCTAGTTGTGGTAGTTTTTCTTCTTTTAAATATACTCTCTTCCTTTACTGTGTTGATTCCCTTTATGTATTTAAATGTTTCTATCATATCCCCCCTGTTACCTCTTTCCTCCAAGCTATACATGTTAAGATGCTTTAACCTTTCCTGGTATGTTTTATCCTTCAACCCATGAACCAGTTTAGTAGCCCTTCTCTGAACTTTCTCCAAAGTATCAATATCCTTCTGGAGATACGGTCTCCAGTACTGCGTACAATACTCCAAGTGAGGTCTCACCAGTGCTCTGTACAATGGCACGAGCACTTCCCTCTTCCTACTGCTAATACCTCTCCCTATGCAACCAAGCATTCTGCTAGCATTTCCTGCTGCTCTATTGCATTGCCTACCTACCTTCAAGTCCTCTGAAATTATTACTCCTAAATCCCTTTCCTCAGATGTTGAGGTTAGGACTGTACCAAATAGTCTATATTCTGCTTTTGGGTTTTTACGCCCAAGGTGCATAATCTTGCACTTGTCCACATTAAATGTCAGTTGCCACTGCTCTGACCATTTTTCTAGTTTAGCTAAATCATTTGCCATTTGGCTTATCCCTCCATGAATATCAACCCTGCTGCAAATCTTTGTATCATCAGAAAAAATACATACTTTGCCAACAAGACCTTCTGCAATATCGCTAATAAAAATATTAAAGAGAATGGGTCCAAGTACAGATCCCTGAGGTACCCCACTAGTAACAAGACCTTGCATCGGTCTAGATGCAAGGTCTTAAATTAGAGGGGCAACGATTTAAAAGTAATATCAGGAAGTATTACTTTACTGAGAGGGTAGTGGATTTATGGAATAGCCTTCTAGCAGAAGTGGTAGAGGTAAACACAGTTAAGGATTTTAAGCATGCGTGGGATAGACACAAGGCTATCCTAGCTATAAGACCGGGAACGGGGGACTAAAAAAAAATTGGGCAGACTAGATGGACCGAATGGTTCTTATCTGCCGACACATTCTATGTTTCTATGTTTCTCTACTGACACGTGCGTTGATTAGGGGAGAATCACTTTACCTGCCTTACCTCCATGCTGTGGCACTGGACCTGGACCAAGAGCCGTCTCTAGGGGGGGCTCTAGTTTCTAAATCCGGCTCTGTAATCAACCAGTTCAATGAGCTTGTCAAGGATCTGCAATAGCTTTTAAGCGTGAATGCTATTTTGATGCTGTAGCACATTTAGTGATACATTATTTTCAACACGGTGTAGAAAAAAAATGTACTTAAAAGGAATTTAACTGACATCTCAATGAAAACAATGCATGTTTTCTGATGTAACAAATGCTGGAGTATTGTGCTTCTCATGCATAAAGAGCAATTTGTTTATTTGGTTGTTTGTCTTTATTTTATTTTTTTTGCAAATTCAATTTCACTAATCCTCTTGATACACATGGCGTACACAGCCGTTTGCTTGCTTTGTTTGGTTAAGTACATTTTATTATACATTCTATTCCCGCTTTTGACAGTGCTCAAACTGTAAGTATGATGCAGAGATTTTACACACAACAAAAAAATGTGATATAGGACAATTAGTTTCACATATTCAGAGGCATCTTCTGTTTACTGTCGTTGGTAATTAAAATGTAACAATTGAAGCCTTTATATGCAAAAGAGAGGCATGCAGTATACTGTAAACCAGCCTTCAACTCTGCCTTGTTTTCCCCATGGCTCATTGCAAAATAGAAAACAAATGACAGGAACCATTTACATATATTTGTAGGTTTTGTAGGCAGTGCAGAGATGCAACATGAATGTAATCGAGCTGTGACGTACAACCCTTGCATTCTGGGTAACTTCCTTTGGGTGGAGACAGAGTTACATGGTGGAAAACATTTATGGGGGGGTGTATTAAAAAAAAAAAAGGAATTTATTTTATCTGCAAAATTATTTTTGTTCCTTTTACAATGTACTAAACATTTCTCTTCTCATTAAATATTAGCACCTTGTGAATAAAAACATGCATGTTTGCAAATATTTTTCTGAGTTTTTTATTAGCACTTGTTAAAAGTTGGTTAGAATAGGGTTGCAATATGACTAGTTTTGGACTGAAAAGTAGTACAGAATTTGGGATGTCTGTCCAGTGAAGTAATGAAGGGAATAGTGGATATGTGCAGTGCTTTCTATGGGAGAATGGGATGATGTTTTTAGTGGAGTTCAGTATTATACAGACAACCATCTGATACTAGCAGGGGAGAAGCAAGCTCTTGACTTGGCATACATGTTTCAAACTCTGGGGCCCTTCAGCGTTCTGGGGTTATGTATAAAATTGGTGCAGAGCAAAGCATAAGTAAATGATAGAAAGTGGGCATTTATTGAACTGTATCTCTTTTTTTTAATAAATCCAGGAATGTCTTCTCTTGTTTGTTTGTGCATGGAGTGCGCTAAGTGCACTGGCCCAACCTAGAACTGTAGATGAGGTTCACAAAACATCATACATTATACATGTATAATGTGAGTCCCTTGGGATCCAGGGACTCATGTAGTGATACCAGAGGGAAGCGAGATGTGGTTGTGATGATACGGACACCAAAAGCAGCCTCTCCACCAAAGTGAATCATCCCAGAGGAGAATGTTGCATAGACTGGGGTCAAATCACTGACTATAGCTCCCCAGGATGCTGGTCTCAGTAATGGAAAGTTTGAGAGGCTGAAGGGGTGGTAGTCAGTAGCAGACTGTGACCAGAGCCGGGGTAGGCAGAGAGTCCTCTACCCACTGGGGTAGAGGACTCTGCTACCCAGATTGAGGCAGGTATCAACTCCTATGCCTCCAATTATAGCCTTTACAAAGGCTGCCAAGTGTTAAGCTCTGTGCTGACAGATCAGAAGACTCTGCTGCAGGAATGGACACAACAAACGATTTTGGAAGACTTTATTTCAAGGCAGACCGAGTTATATATAGAAAAACAAGGGTTTGGGTATAACAACAGAAACAACTCAGTACAAAAGTTAACTTTTTCTCAGAGGGGATATGATAACATTATATAAATATGTGTAGGGAAAAAGAGCTCTCCAGTGACTTGTTCATTAACATAAATGTACAAAGAACAAGAGGTCACCCCCTCAGACTGGAAGAGCAAGGATTTCATAGACTCATAGACAGCAAAGGAAGGGATTCTTTACAGTGAGGACAATAAAGTTATGGACCTTACTGCCAAGAGAGGTGGTGCTATCAACTACAATAGATGCATTTAAAAAGGGTCTGCATATGTTATTAGAAAACCAGGTCATACAGGGCTATTCATAATAGAATAAGCATTAATAATAGAGCTTCTTGATCCAAGGAGAAATCTGATTGCCTTTTGGAGTCAAGAAGAAAAATTTCCCCCAAGTGTCAAAATTTTAAATAGCATACTAAGGGTTTTTTTTATCTTCTTTTAGATTGAAAGCAGGCATGATAGGTAGAAGGGTTGAACTTGATGGTGTTTTTTCAACCTAAATTAATATGTTACTATGTATTAAAGGTACAGCATCACAAGGCCATAAAAAGGCAAAGTATAATACAAACTATTTTCACATATATAGATATATGCCCATTTAGATATACCCAATTTATAAGGTCAAAATAGACACTTCACAATTATTTTACACTTAACCAGTATCCTCTGTAGTCAGTATTCATATATCTTTAAATTCCTACATGGATAGTCTCAGACAGAATTATTAAGTACAAGAAAAAAAAACACTATTGAAAGAAGAGAAATTAATTGGTGGAACTCATATGCATTCTCCAAGGGATCATGTAAATGGTAAATGTGTCCCTCCACAAAAATGCCCACTCTTGTAAGCTTACTTACTAGGAACAAGATCTATATTATAGCATTGTTTTCTGACGAGCGTAACTTATCTCTGTGTATGTAATAAGTTTGTCACAAATCAAGCAGAAAGTGATAAGAAGTCATGTTTATTTTCTAACCCTGTTACAGGCAGCTGGGTCCACATTTCCATTTTAATATATTCGGCATCTCAGTGCTAAGCTTGCTTGTCCAGTGACAGGGTTCTTTTTGACTTCCCTATAGCATACTATAACATGGCAGCCCCTGACGTCAAAGCCCTCTTACATAATACTGCTATTTTTACATTTCCCTCTAGCCTGGCCACATTTGCTACAACCTGAGAGACAGCGGTGGGAGGTGCATGGTTAGCTCCTAGCCATGAATTTCATACTAGAAAGCAGGCTGAATACTATGGTCATTTTACCTTGTTACTGTGTTACATTGTTACATTCCCTCTCTAGAACTGCCAGACTGGAGATTCATAAGAGCTACTGAACCTATGGAAGGGGGATCAAGGAAATTTGAGAGATATGAGATATTTATTATATTAACCTTAACCCCTTCAGTACAAGAGCTTTCTTGGAACTTTTTGTTCATGCAATATTGATCCTTATGAAGCCGAATTTCACATTATTATTTGTTTTAATGGGTCACACACCTATTTTTTTTTAATATTTATGACTTATACATGTGTCCTTAAGGGTTTAAAAGACAACTGTAGCAAAAAATGACTTATGTTTAATTGAAAGATTGTAACAAGTATAGATGATTAATAAAGGGGATGGGACACTTCATCGCGGCTGTTTCCGCGCAGCCGCTTCACCGCCGACTCTACAGCACAAGACAGATCGTCGCTGGAGATTTCATCGCGGGACATTTCATCGCTAAAGGTAAGTATTTTACCGATTTTAGTTGGTTTAGAATTAGGGTTTAGGGGGTTAGAATTAGGTTTAGTGTTTAGTGTTAGGGGTTAATTTTACTATTAGGGTCGGGGGTTAGTATTAGGGTTTAGGGGGTTAGAATTAGGTTTAGTGTTTAGTGTTAGGGGTTAATTTTACTATTAGGGGTCGGGGGTTAGTATTAGGGTTAGTATTAGGGTTTAGGGGTTTAATTTTAGTATTAGGGGTCGGGGTTAGTATTAGGGTTAGTATTAGGGTTAGTATTAGGGTTTAGGGGGTTAATTTTAGTATTAGGGGTCGGGGTTAGTATTAGGGTTAGTATTAGGGTTAGTATTAGGGTTTAGGGGGTTAACTTTAGTATTAGGGGTCGGGGGTTAGTATTAGGGTTAGTATTAGGGTTAGTATTGGGGTTTAGGGGGTTAACTTTAGTATTAGGGTTAGTATTGGGGTTTAGGGGGTTAACTTTAGTATTAGGGGTCGGGGATTAGTATTAGGGTTAGTATTAGGGGTCGGGGTTAGTATTAGGGGTCGGGGGTTAGTATTAGGGTTTAGGGGGTTAATTTTAGTATTGGGGTTAATTTTAGTGTTAGTATTGGGGTTTAGTGTTTAGTGTTACTATTGGGGGGGGGAATCATTTATTAGGGGGGGTTATTTTCGTTTTACTTTTAGATTGTAAGAGCTGACAGTTCAGCGCTGAACTGTCAGCTCTTACATAGCTGCAGCCGCGGTGAAACGGCCGCGTTATACTTCATTGCTGACAATTCAGCGTTCTAACTGCCGCGCTGAACTGTCAGCGATGAAAATGCGGCGAAGAAGTGTCCTAGACCCTTTATAAAGACATTCTTTAATGAAAGCATCCAAATAATGTTCCTTATTGAGTCTTCTTTACTCCACATTGTTCTCTTACGGGGCAGACATGTTGTTTAGACTCTTGGGTCAGATCTTCACTCACTTTGGTTCAGATGAAGAAAGATCTGCCCCATCTGACAAAAGATTCTAAACAAAATGTCTGCCTCCTGGTGGAGCTAAATGGAGTAAAAATGGCTCAGTAAAGTACTTTATTTGTATTCTTTCATTAAAACATTACTCTATAAAATGCCTACATTTGATGCCATCTGTCAATTAAACAGAACTTCATTTTTTGCTACAGTTGTCCTTTAATGACAGTTTTTCAATGGGCATAACCGAATTTAAAAAAAAGAATCAAACAACATCTATTCAGTTACTTCTACTGTTATAATGTACAAATACATTTTTCCACTGTATATTCAAAATGTACTATTAAAGTGCTATCATACAGGGTATATTCCTTTTAACAGTTTCCTACATCTTAACCCACACAACTGGAAAAAGTTGCCCTGCCAACTTAATGACATTATCTTGGATCACCTTAAAGGAGAATGATTATCTAGATAATAAATGCCATGTACACAATTTAATTAAATATTACAAACTATGTTCTAGTCACCTCGGACATAATTAAGTGTTCTTGCATAGCAAGACCACTTAATGTTATCTCACATATATATTATTAAGTGTTCTTGCATAGCAAGACCACTTAATGTTATCTCACATATATATTATTAAGTGTTCTTGCATAGCAAGACCACTTAATGTTATCTCACATATATATTATTATTATTATAGCAAAATTTGCCACCCTAACTCCTCCCACAGTTTTTACACTACATAGACAAAAATTTACCAAAACGTGCAGATTGTTCCCGATCGGATTGCTATTACTTTGTGGAACGTTTCGCCGAATGGTTCACGGAATATCGTCGTTTTTGTGGCGCAATTTGTCCCATAGGAATGAATGGCAAAGCTAGAGTGGGAGCTGCCAAAAGCTGAAAAATCAGGACATGATTTCTAAACTGCCACCACTCCCTCATTTTCAAGCCCACCTACACAAATCTTATATCAAAACGTTCAGCTATCCCTGGTGCCACTAAACATGTAAACGGCTAAGCCGTAGTCCTGATAGTTTTCACAATATGACCATTTGTTTGCAACCAACGCCGTCCATTGACATTCATTGAAACTTCACTCTGCAAAGCTCAAATTTGAAGTGAAATTTCTAAACTGCGGCTGTGCCTTCATTTTTAATACTTCAGAGACACACTATGCATCAAAATGTAGGTCTGGGTCTTGTGATTCTCACAATATAAAGCTCTTCGCTGTAGGATTGACAGTTTTTAAAATACGACCGTTTGAATATGGCAACCGCCAAAATACTCTGACCTGTGTCAAGCTGCAGCAGCAAGTGATGTCATAGACAGGGCCTTTTGAACACCTGCTAATGTTTTTATAAATGTATGGTTTAATGTAACTGTGCAACAACGTTGCAATTAAATGTGCTATGTAAATGATAACAGTTACTCCGCCCACTCCAGTTGTAGACTACAGGTGGAGGCAAGAACACTTCACACAATTTCCCCAGAAATTGTAACTTTTCTAGTTAAGTGTTCTTGCATAGCAAGACCACTTAATGTTATCTCACATATATATTATTATTATTATAGCAAAATTTGCCACCCTAACTCCTCCCACAGTTTTTACACTACATAGACAAAAATTTACCAAAACGTGCAGATTGTTCCCGATCGGATTGCTATTACTTTGTGGAACGTTTCGCCGAATGGTTCACGGAATATCGTCGTTTTTGTGGCGCAATTTGTCCCATAGGAATGAATGGCAAAGCTAGAGTGGGAGCTGCCAAAAGCTGAAAAATCAGGACATGATTTCTAAACTGCCACCACTCCCTCATTTTCAAGCCCACCTACACAAATCTTATATCAAAACGTTCAGCTATCCCTGGTGCCACTAAACATGTAAACGGCTAAGCCGTAGTCCTGATAGTTTTCACAATATGACCATTTGTTTGCAACCAACGCCGTCCATTGACATTCATTGAAACTTCACTCTGCAAAGCTCAAATTTGAAGTGAAATTTCTAAACTGCGGCTGTGCCTTCATTTTTAATACTTCAGAGACATACTATGCATCAAAATGTAGGTCTGGGTCTTGTGATTCTCACAATATAAAGCTCTTCGCTGTAGGATTGATAGTTTTTAAAATACGACCGTTTGAATATGGCAACCGCCAAAATACTCTGACCTGTGTCAAGCTGCAGCAGCAAGTGATGTCATAGACAGGGCCTTTTGAACACCTGCTAATGTTTTTATAAATGTATGGTTTAATGTAACTGTGCAACAACGTTGCAATTAAATGTGCTATGTAAATGATAACAGTTACTCCGCCCACTCCAGTTGTAGACTACAGGTGGAGGCAAGAACACTTCACACAATTTCCCCAGAAATTGTAACTTTTCTAGTTATTATTATTATTATAGCAAAATTTGCCACCCTAACTCCTCCCACAGTTTTTACACTACATAGACAAAAATTTACCAAAACGTGCAGATTGTTCCCGATCGGATTGCTATTACTTTGTGGAACGTTTCGCCGAATGGTTCACGGAATATCGTCGTTTTTGTGGCGCAATTTGTCCCATAGGAATGAATGGCAAAGCTAGAGTGGGAGCTGCCAAAAGCTGAAAAATCAGGACATGATTTCTAAACTGCCACCACTCCCTCATTTTCAAGCCCACCTACACAAATCTTATATCAAAACGTTCAGCTATCCCTGGTGCCACTAAACATGTAAACGGCTAAGCCGTAGTCCTGATAGTTTTCACAATATGACCATTTGTTTGCAACCAACGCCGTCCATTGACATTCATTGAAACTTCACTCTGCAAAGCTCAAATTTGAAGTGAAATTTCTAAACTGCGGCTGTGCCTTCATTTTTAATACTTCAGAGACATACTATGCATCAAAATGTAGGTCTGGGTCTTGTGATTCTCACAATATAAAGCTCTTCGCTGTAGGATTGATAGTTTTTAAAATACGACCGTTTGAATATGGCAACCGCCAAAATACTCTGACCTGTGTCAAGCTGCAGCAGCAAGTGATGTCATAGACAGGGCCTTTTGAACACCTGCTAATGTTTTTATAAATGTATGGTTTAATGTAACTGTGCAACAACGTTGCAATTAAATGTGCTATGTAAATGATAACAGTTACTCCGCCCACTCCAGTTGTAGACTACAGGTGGAGGCAAGAACACTTCACACAATTTCCCCAGAAATTGTAACTTTTCTAGTTACAGAGTGTTCTCTTATAAATCTGCAGCAAGTTACACTCATACAATAAATACAAAGCAGCTATCAATAGCACAGCTATTTAATGTTTTCATACATAAACAATATTCCCAAAGTATCTATACATACAAAGTGACATTTTAGGGTAAAAAAAATAAAATAAATCAATTTTGTATGTTAATATACTGCTCAACAATTACTTTAATGCCATAATGATAATCATGCTTTCATACTGTTGTTTAATGATTACTTTCAGTGCTGTGTACTAACATTTTTTTTATCTGTTGTCATATTCCATGGACGTGGACATTAGGGAGTGTCTTGTGATGTAGGCGTGTCAGCCACTCATTAACTATTAATTAACCATACGTGTGTATGTAGAATGTTTTTCCTCAGGTGCCCCCATGAACTAGGTCACTGATAAAAATAAATTTGGTACAGACCTCGGTACAGAAACAGGCACTACACTGCTCAAAGTAACACAGAGGGGCAGAATCAAATTCTACGAGGAATGGGCTTTCCCTTCCTTCCAAAATCCCTTTGCAAAATCTTCTAGTCTGATATATTGGTTTGTCTCTGGTCTTTTGATGGATGTTATGACTAGGTTGACCACATTGCTGTTTTATTCAGGGATGCTTGTAATAAATGCATGCTCTAGGACTATACTCAGTAAAATGGAGAAAAGTCTGCAGTCTTCATTTTAGTCTATGCAGCCCCGATTCATGCATGTTTCACAAGGGTCCTGAAATAAAACAGGGATGTGGTCAACCTAGTTGTGACATCACTTTAAGGCACCTGCAGAACATAACTTAGAGACCACATAAGTATATTTTGTAATGCTCCCTAGGCATACACGGGACTTTTATTGTTTGTTGTTTATTGTTTATTCTCTAACTGGTAAAAATTGGCCTGAGGCCAATGTTAAGTCAATGGAGACAGTTATATGGCCTCTCAGAAAGAGTCTAAGTAATGCAACCAGAAAATGTATAAAAATATTGCTGGTCATTTTTTCAGGGACCCTTTCTTTTCTTGTCCCACTTTTGACAGATGAGCATCACTGGAAGTGGAGTCCTTAATAGCTACATTTTCAAAGGGATTTAGCTGGGAAGAGATGTAACAATATTTCCCCTATAGAACAATACTTCCTTCTTCTTTATTCCAGCTTATAACTTGAGGTCAGTGGTGAAGATTTTGCAACCTCAGGAATTAAAGCAAAACTAAATGTTATTTTAATATAGAAGCACAAGTGAAATTTTAGTTGTCCCTAGTATGAGGATGAACTGGCGTGTACTTTTGATAGTACACGCCAGTTTATCCTCTGACGACAGCTGCCATGTTTCCATAGGAAGCAGGCAGCCGTCTGGTCGGCGACTGGCTCTCTCTGCAATCACAGAGAGAGACCCTCGTTTTTGCATGGGAACCTTAACTATGTCCTCCTTGCTAATCCCATGCAAAAACGAGTGTCTCTCTCTCCGCTAGCAGCGAGAGACCCTCGCATTCAGCTGATTGGCTGTGCTGGTGCTGATGTTTCTCAGCACGCAACAACCAGGAACTGCTGTGTCTCCCATGTGAGACACAACAGATAGTATACCTGCCTGTATCTATTAAGATACAAGTCGGGTTCACTTACATGTCCCGGGACATGTTTTGTTTAACCCTTGCTTCCTTCAAAGAAGCAAGGGTTAAACAATGTTTAATGTTCCTTTAAGTGTATGTTTTTCTACAATAAAGAAATGAACATTTTGCGTGACAAAGACAAAACTAACATAAATGTTTGCACATTGGTCTGAAACTCAAAAGATTTAAGCACAGAAATAGAAAGTGTTTAAACTAGAATTTGTACGTGTCAGATTAATTTGCTCAAGCAATGTTTGGATCCCCTGCCAAAAGAGAAATTGCAAAGTTCTTTCCTTTCCAACCTGTCACCTGCTATCATTTATTGATATGCTTCTATCGTAAAAAGATGGTATTATGTGTTTTATAATGTAAGTTGCAGTTTACCACATAATGCTTTTCAAACTCTAAAAGCTTAGGCGCTTGGTCACTAAATTATCTTTATAAAATGAAATGAACAAAACTGTTTTACACCCTGGCCTGCACAATTCTGACATTTCTAGTGTATTTCTGTTAATGTCTCTCTAATTGAAAAGCAGCTTTTGATAGAAATTCTTTGTAGCTATTTCTGCTGGCCTCTAGATGAAAAGGGCTTTTTTTTCCTGCTCTGACACTCCTGCTGAGATATTGTTGGACTCAGACGTGGACTATTCCTTACTGTCCACTCTGTACACTTAGCCTACAATTAAATCGATTCAATTATGTGTACCCTTTTTATTTTTAAACAGTTTTTCCTAATTTACCAGATGCCCTACTGGGGTATATTAAGAGTATATTGTAGCCCATTCCTGAGCAAGCAAAGTATCTGTTTTATTAAAACATACCTTTCAATGTATTAAATGGACACAGAGGTATATTTTTGTTTCAAAGTGATTGGCCGACAGTTTGGCTTGCCTATTTTCTTTAAGTCCTTTCTGAGCTCTACCTGTGTTATTTGGTAAGCCTTTTATAATAGGTACAATATATTTTATAAACTTTTATATAAACACATTAACTGTGGGTTTTACATGCATTATTACTCGGTGGAACTCTGTGGTACACTCATACACACCAAACCTTCTAATAAAAAGGAACTCCACTAGAACAAAGAGGTACTGGTATCAAAAAAGAGAATGTACTGCACAAAAATGGGGGCACTCGGAATATGCCAAAATCTGGTCTGGCTTGATTCTTTTAAAACCAATGTCGGCAAGCTACGGCCCGCCAACTAATTCTACCCAGTCCAAAGTTTCCTAACAAAAATATGCATCTACCCAGCCAGCGATGTAGATCCTGCTTTCCTACTGAGCGCTAACTCTGTCTCAAAAACCAGGACAGAGGTAGAGCACGGCAGGATAGATGAAATCAGGAAAGCAATCTTGCGCTCCGCTCACCATCCTTTTCTCCAGAGTCAGGGACACCAGAGAATGCGTACTGTGCATGTCTAGACTTGTGTGCATGCGCAGTAGCACTGCCCACTTCAGTGACAGCTCTACAACGCATGACGTGATGTGGTCAGCAATCACATCCATACTTTGGTTCTGGCCTGCGAACCAGAAAAGGTTGCTGACCAGAGGCGTCGCTAGGGGTGGGCTAAAGCCCCGAATGTAATGAGCAAAGCCCCGAGTCTCTGCAGCTCCATTATAGCTCCGCCCCCTGACATCACACAGACAGTGTGTGAAAGCCCTACACTGATAGGAGGCTGAGTGATGTGTCAGCCAATCAGTGCAGGGCTTTTACACAGCATCATTACTGTGTGTGAAAGCCCTGCACTGATTGGCTGACACATCACTGAGCATCCTATCAGTGCAGGGCTTTTACACAGCATCATGACAGGGATGTGAAGGAAGCTCCACGTGGGACAGTGAAGCAGCTCTGAAGGAATCCTTGCAGGCTGTCACCTTGTGGGAGATACAGAACAGGTCTGTTCCCATTCAGGTAAGCTCTGGGTATGGTGGAGAGAAGGGAAGGTTGGGGTCACTTATTTACATCCACCTTTGTGTATTTAAGCTATATATTGTTGGTTTGAGATTCCTTATTACAGGACTGCCAAACAGCATAGGAATGATTCATGTTACATATGTGTGTGTGTGTGTGTATATATATATATGTAACATAAATCCTTCCTATGCTGTTTGGCAGTCCTGTAATAAGGAACCTCAAACCAACAATATATAGCTTAAATACACAAAGGTGGATGTAAATAAGTGATTTATGCTATATATGCATAATGATTTATACTATATATATATATATATATATATATATATATATATATATATATATATATAAATAATCATAAATCATTCCTATCCTGTTTAGCAGTCCTGTAATAAATAATGTCACACATATGTGTGTTATGTGTATGTGTGACATGTTTTATTACAGGACTGCCAAACAGCATAGGAAGGATTTATGTTTATATCAGGGCTTGACAAATTTTATTTCGTTTTAGGAGCCAGCAAAAAAATTTAGGAGCCAGACAATGGCACATCAGAAAAGCATACATACACAGAGACAATCACATGCACACACCTCACAGACATCCAGTCAGTTTTATTTTTAAATAAAAAAATAATTCCTTAATGTGTCCCACACGTCACATGCACAGCCAGTTACATACATATTCACATACAACACATACACAGCCAGTTACATGCATACACACACAACACATACACAGCCAGTTACATACACAAACAACACATACACAGCCAGTTACATACACACACAACACATACACAGCCAGTTACATACACACACAACACACACAGACAGTTACATACACACACAACACACACAGACAGTTACATACATACACACACAACACATACACAGCCAGTTACATACACACACAGACAGTTACAAAGATACACACACACTACACATACACAGCCAGTTACATATATATACACACACACACAGCCAGTTACATACATACACACACAACACACTCACACTGACATACACACACTCTCGCTCACACTGACATCAACACACTGTCGCTCACACTGACATACACACACTCTCGCTCACACTGACATGCACACACTCTCGCTCACACTGACATGCACACACTCTTGCTCACACTGACATACACACACTCTCGCTCACACTGTCATACACACACTCTTTCTCATTCTGACATACACACACTCTTGCTCACACTGACATACACACACTCTTGCTCACACTGACATACACACACTCTCGCTCACACTGACACACACACACTCTCGCTCACACTGACATGCACACACGCTCGCTCACACTGACATGCACACACTCTCGCTCACACTGACACACACTCTCGCTCACACTGACACACACTCTCGCTCACACTGACATGCACACACTCTCGCTCACACTGACATGCACACACTCACACTGACATGCACACACTCTCACTCACACTGACATGCACACACTCTTACTGACATGCACACACTGACATGCACACACTCACTCACACTGACATGCACACACTCACTCACACTGACATGCACACACTCACACTGACATGCACACACTGACACTGACATGCACACACTGACACTGACATGCACACACTGACACTGACATGCACACACTGACACTGACATGCACATACTCACACTGACATGCACACACTCACTCACACTGACATGCACACACTCTCACTTTCACTGACATGCACACACTCACACTGACATGCACACACTCACACTGACATACACACACTCATTCACACACTGTCAGGTTTTTAACTTACCTGCTGCAGGCATCTCTTTGCTTTGAGCTCAGTGTGAAGGAGGTCTTAGCCAATCATGGGAGCCTTCGGAACTCTCAGCCGGTCAGGAGAGTTGAGAAGTCTCACCTGATTGGCTGAGACCTCCTTCAATCAAGCTCCCCTGGACACAAGAAAAAAAAAAGACTGCTGCATAGAGCAGCAAAGTGCCGCCCCTGCCAGGGTGCTGCCTGCGGCAGCTGCCCCATTGAAGGACCGGCCCTGTGAAGGCTCCTAAATTACAAAACTGTCATGAAGCTCAGAGCGGTGAGCATATATTGGTAAGTGCCCGTATGGTTCCATTTAAAAAACTAAAAAAGTCTCATGGGCTATAGCCCCAGATCTTTTGGAAACCTAGCAACGCCTCTGTTGCTGACCCCTATTTTAAAGGGACTCCGTCACCTAAGAGAACAAAAAAATTAAAAAATACCTATGCATTGTGATAGCAGGATAGCTGGCATCATGCAAAATGTGCTTTAAATATGATGAGTGCTATTTATATCATAACCTTGTAGCTTGATTAACTACTTTAAACTGAAAAAAAGTGGTACATTTTCTATCAAGACACAAGATGATGCCAGGAAAAACCACAGGCACACTGTTCTCTTCATTTGTTTTTAACTCTTCTAGTACAATGTACAGGTTTTTATTATTTTGTATTCTGTAAAGTTGTCCCTTTGGGCAACAATGTTGAAGCAAACTAATAACTTCCATTATTATCAGAAAAGCTAAAGTTTCCTACAAACATGTCAGCAACATGATAACACAATGCTGACCTGCAAAAGAAGGGTTAAAAAAATGGACCCAGGAGAGTAGGTTACTGTGCGGTATAGATAAGCCTGAAAGTAAGTGATCTGGGTAACCCAAGTCACGTCAGCTCTTTTGTCTAGTGTTATCACTGCAATCCTTTATAATGGATACTGCAGGGCAAGCGAATAAGTGCAAACAATGTAGCACCCTCCCAAAAAGAAATAAATTATTAAATGGAAAATAGGGCAAT
The DNA here is from genome assembly GCA_036172795.1 of Pelodytes ibericus. NCBI lineage: Eukaryota > Metazoa > Chordata > Amphibia > Anura > Pelodytidae > Pelodytes > Pelodytes ibericus. Next base: position 41,887,240 of record CM069859.1, on the reverse strand, counting down.
TCCTTTACAGAGAGCAAGGTGCATCACTCCAATGGGAAATCTCTGGTTTTATTCCTCTGTATCTGAAAGGAATAAGCTTGCTATTCTCAGTAGGTGGCAGTCTCGCACCAAAAAGTACTATGGTCTCAATCTCTTTCATTGATCCCCATGAGAAATGGCAAAAGGTAAGTTTTAAAGGAATTATTGCAAATCATCCCCCAAAATGTCTACTGATATAGACAATATTATTTTTGGTGTTATATATTGAAAACAATATTAATTAATGTGCATTTGTCCGTGGACTGATATAATCCAAACAAAGAAAGCACCAGGCTTCAACTCCAGCTGGGCAGTTCCACATAAGTACAGATGACATACCATATATGAAAATGAATGTGTAAGCACTGTATAAGGGTGGCGCGGTCAATGATAATCCACTATAATGAAGACTAGGAAAACATGTAGGATTTTATTCATATGAGAGAGAATTACAGAGAATTGGGAATTTTAAACTCAAGGCCACAGTAGTGGAGTTGTAAAAATGTACTTATTCATGGGCAAAAGAGGAATATGTGTGATGGTAAGTTTATTTTTTTTTTTTATATTCTCCATTTTTTAACCAAAACTGAAGTTTGGAGGAAAATTATTTCACTTGACCAACCTTTGGCCACATAGAGTTTTCCATAGAAAGAGTTAATCAGGAGTAAAATGCTAAAAGCAGAGCAACAAGCATAAAAAAAAACATTCCAATGGTTACAGTGGTGATTATCTCTCTCTATAGCCTTTATACTAGAGGGTGTACTCAATAAAGACAGAATTGTAGGAAACTGAGAGGGGAAATTCAAACTTTAGACCAATGTAGTTGAGTTGGAAAAATTCTCTCTGAACCAAATATGGCCAAAAATGTACAGAAATTTGTGTTTTTGGGCCTATATCGGTTATACTGAATAGCTGAATTTCGAAAACTTTGAGCGACTACCTTGACCGTTATGGCCCCATTTCAGGCCAGATCATTCTACATTGAGTTGACCTTTTTGAGTATTCCATTTGAAAGCAGGTCGCTTGTTTGATTTAGAAAATGCAGATGGAAAGATGAGTCATATTAGGGTGATTTGTGCCAATTAGCATTACATATGGGTTGCTTATAAGAAGTCTTGTGTTTAACACCTTGATAAGTGTTTGATAAGTGTCTATGTGTCCCCATTCCCTGGTGGCTAGTGGGGGCAGCAGGGGGATGTCTGCATGATATGTACAGACATCCTCCATGCTGCCCGACACTTCCGTCTATTATGACGGACAGCCGGACCTCCCGACTTCCGTCATAATAGATGGAGGTGTCGGGCATCATGGAGGATCCCCCAGCTTCCCAAATCTCCTGGTGGCTAGTGTGGGTAGCCACCAGGAGACCTGGATCCCCCTCTCAAGCAGCCGGGGGATGTCTGCGCAATGTGCGCAGACATCCCCCGGCTGCTTGAGAGGGGGATCCAGGTCCCCTGCAGCTCTACGGGGGACATGGATCCCAGTCTTATAGTCTGACCTCGAATTTAGTTCAGACTATGAGACGACCTCGAATATAAGAGCATTTGCTCTGAAAAAAACCTTGTCTTATATTCGAGCAAATACGGTATATTTCCACTTCCTGCATCAATCATAGAACTGGAATCTTTGCCTCTTGAAGAATGGTGCTTTTCAAAAGCAAATTAAAGCTGATCTGAAGGCAAAAAGTAGCCATACTCCTTACTAGGTCCTTGATCTATTGTCAGGTGAAAACTGAAATACATAGCGCATAACATAATCATGCAACACAAACAAGTAACTTCACAAAGTCGAATTAATGTATATTCAGAAATATCATATAAAAATGGAAAAAATAGCTCCCACAAAGGCTATTCTATGAAAACCTAATTTACAGTTCTTAAACGACGCTAGGGCGGCATAGAACGTCCTTCACTAAGTAATCACCGCGGCCCAAGCTGTGCAACTTTGAATGGCAGGGAAAATGTAGCCGACACTCAAAGCCAGCACCGGCTACATTTTGCTCAGTCATGCCAAGTGATGTCGGGAGGTATTGCAGGTTCTCGGCACGGACCCATATATCTTCTGGGACTCAAGTACCGTGCGTCGTGAAGGGGTTAATGTGGCAGACCATAATATGGTGAGGTGTTTCTATTTTATTGTCCACATCCTGTGCGTAAAAAATCATGCTGGTTGTGGCACATGCTCAAACTTGAGTTGTAAAATGTCAGGTCATCGCTAATAGATAGCGTGTAACTTCTTTTCTTCAGAATTATTAGAATTAGCATTTATATTGCATTTCCTATCTAACAAGGATCTCAACGCACTTAACAGCTAGGGATCAAATACAGTTATCTCTGAGCCATGCTGTGTCCTTTTTGAAGTATGTGATTAAAAAGAGCAAATAAGAAAGAAAATATATTTATATAATACCAGGATTACAGAAGAAATTATTTACCTGTTAAATGCAGATTTGATACAAGTTTGCCATGTAATGAAAGTCATTTGTATAAGCCATATATAGATTAACTTTCATTCTTTGATCTTCTTGTTTAATTCCCTTCTCTCTCTTTTCTCTTTCTTTATCATCTGCTTCCCTTTCTCTTGTTTAAATTGTATCTTAATAATGGTATAAGAATAAGATGTGTATAGGGGTAATTAGCTACAATGACTTGTTTAATAATTTAATACTTCATACTCTGAGAAATCTGTGATTTAGATACAATTGAAATGATCTTGAACATTGCTTTGGTACTCCCCATGACTTATACATTGTAATATATATTTTCTTTTTCTAGAATTTCTAGAACATTACATAAACTATAACACTGGCAATTATGAAATGACCTAAAATTTCAAACACATGCACTTGTTACATATACATAGAACCTTCAGTGCTGCGGGATGTCTAAGTATAATTATAGCATGAAGGTTCATTTTTTTGAAACATTAAATAATATAACTGTGAAAGAATATCTAATTCCACATTAACCAAACTCTTGTTATAATGTGTCACTGTGTTCCGACCTACTGCCGGTCAATTCTTTTTTGGTGTCCTCGGGTTTCTATCATTTCAGGAACATCACAGAGGACAGAGGACGGTTTGCAAGAAGGGCTGCCCTTGACCCTAACTCAATGGACCACTGGCCTACTTTTCACTTAGAAAAGTTCTACTGCCTGGGAAACCAGCTGCGGCTGTCCAGCTCCTGCAGAATTACAAGCCCCTAACTTCCCCACCAACTTTCTAGAATGGCATAGAATTATGGTTGTTGTAGTCCAGAAACAGTTGCAGGGCAGCCAAAGGATGCCTAGGTCCTAGCACTTTCTATATCTATTCTGCTTGTGTGTCTGTTGGTCTGTCTATCTCTCTGTCTACCTCTGAGTCTGTCTCTATGTATGTCTATCTATCATTCTCTAAATCTTATCTGTCAGTATATTTGTCCTGCCTGTCTATCTGTTTCTCTCTACAAAAAACAAATATTCATGTGGCGGGTGACCTTAATTATGCTTTGGCCAATTCATATAACCAAAACCTCCCATGTATTATATTTATATATTTGTTGCCAACTTTATTACTTTGTGAGAAGTGCAGACAGTGTTTGTTTTTTGTATACATCGTACAGCCAATCACACTGTATTTGCAGCATACTCACACCTGCTTTGGTAAGCATTATTTTATACATTTATATTATTTGAGCCTGTGACTAGCTTAGCGCACCGACATTTTTCTTTTCCCTTTTTCTCTCTGTCTATCTCTGCACCATGTCAGTATATTTGTCCTACCTGTCTATATATGTCTGCCTGTCTGTCTGTCACTGTGTCTATCTGTCAGCCTCTGTTTCTGCCATTATATCTATCCTGCTTGTCTATTTGTACCTATCTCTGATGATAACAGGTGGGCTGATGAAATAGTAAATTGGGTCACTAAATTGTTTTTGCCCCCCCCCCCCCCCCGCCCCTCCCCCCAGCCAAAAGGCCCCAGTCCTCCCCCAACAAAGAAGAATTAGTTACAGGCTTGCTGAGATGTGAAGCCTGTCTTTTTCTTAAGACATTTGTATATATTTATTCATGAAACTCTTGGAGCAATCTATACTTTAAGAAAATGTCTACCTACTTGTAACATGAATCAAAGTACTACAGAGTCTTAATACTCTTCATAGTTTGCAGTACAATCAAATAAACACTTTGTTAAAGTTAAACGATCATTCTAGTTGTATAAGGGGCACATTTTACTTCTCATACAGTAGAATTAAATGTAGTTTGCATTTTATACTTAACTTAATTTTCCTCCAACTGCCGAATGATCTAATTCCCAATGCTTTGCAAGCGGTACCCTAATATTGCAGAGGACAAATAATGATAACATTGTGTAAACAACATTCTAGATCCCAATAACTAACGTAGGATCAATATGAATATTCCCCTTTCTCATGTTCTCATTTTAATGGAACTGAACAAAATGAAGACATGAGTGTTGATATATCTATCAGTATATATACTGCTAACTCATAACGTAAAAACAGAACTACTTAAAAACACCTAAGATAACACTAAATATCGTTGCTTGTATTATCTCTTCAATAATTTTTCTTACCAGGGACCAAACGCCTTCCTATTGTACAGTTCAGATACACTCTAACAATTTATAGTTCTGGACACCACTGATGGAGCACCTGTGATGGGGAAGGGAGCTTCGTCTGGACCTCACATATACAAAACTGACAGAAAAGGGAGCACTCAGCTAAACAAGCATTCATTATAAGGAGATTACTTTACTTTAGTATTTTGGGTGAGTTTTGTAGCTAGCTTTTTAAGTATATATGTGTATGCCAATTTTGTGTATAGTTCAGTGCCTCCAAGAGTGAAATATGTGAGGCAGATGGCAACCAGTACCATCCTCGCCAGGATTATATTTACCGTATTTGTCGGATATAACACACTGATTATAAGACGACCCCCAAAACTTTGTATATTCCTTTAGGGAAAAAAACTAAAAGCCTGAATATAAGACTACCCTATAGGAAAAAAGTTTAACTTGTATATATTCACATGTAAACTGCTTTCTCATATTTAATAAAAATTATGGTATAAAAAAAATGCATTACTTGTTTTTATTTCCTTTTATGTGCCGGTGCTGCCCCTACCCCCCAGACTTGCCTAATGCTCCCTCTCCCCAACGTTGCCTCTCTTCCCTTCCCTACCCCCAATGTTGCCTCTCTCCCCTCCCTCCCCAATGCTGTCTCTCTCCCCTCTCTCTCTATAACATATCGTGCAGACATCTACTGGCTGCCCAAATCTCCCTGGTGGGTAGTCGGGGCAGCCGATACGCGCAGACATCCTCCGCTGCTGCCTGGCACTATCGCCGGGACTTCAATGATGAAGCCGGAAGGTCACATGACCTCCTGGCTTCCGTCATAGAAGTCCTGATGCATTGCGCAGACATCCACCTCTGCTTGAGAGGGGGATCCAGGTTCCCTGCAGCTCTGCAGGGGACCTGGATCCGAGTCTTATAGTGAGACCTCGATTTGAGGTCAGACTATAAGACGACCTTGATTATAAGACGGTGTTTTGTTCAGAACTTTTTTTCTGAAAAAAACCTTGTCTTATAATTGAGCAATTTCACTATTTAATGTTTTCACTATTTTTGTATGCAATAAAATAACTGAGCTTCTGACCTGTCTTTTTTTTTGTATACTGTGATGTGGACATGCAATAAAAATAATGTAACATTTGGCTCCTAAGACTAGCCTTACCACACTGGAGAGGCCTATTATCGGCCAAAACATCTTGTGCAGAGGAGATTTGCCATGCATTTCAGATCTGGACCACCCTGATGGGTGGGACCTGTCTAATGTCCTAATTTAGAAATTTCCTCTGCAATGGTGCAAGCAAGCAAAAAACAGTGATGCCCCTCCCAAGTAGGTACCATCCTATAGGGCAGATTAAGAGCACTGACATTTTTTGGTCAAAGTAAGTCAATATATTTGCTACTATGTAGAGTACCTAAAGCGGTGCTAATGTTTAGAAAGGAAGTATTTTAGAAATTAAACCTAATTCATAACATTAAATAAGCTACCAACAGATGATTATACTTAATATCTCAGGCATTTCTGACAGTGGAATTCTCAGAAACCTCTTGATCCAGTAACAATTTGTAGATGCGATACTCATGTGTGAAGACGTGAATGGCTGTGTGTACAACGCTTTGTGATGTTTACATAAATACAAAAACACAATATTTTCCTGGAATCCCGTCTCAGATGGGTAGTATCTTTTAATATATGTGTTCTCATCACCTTCTTAGAAATGTTAGATCATAATGGCAGACATTTTCAAAGCTTTAAAAACTGGAAAAAGCTTTTGACTAGAATGTAAACAATCATCTTTGCAATGCTAGACTCAGCTGTATGTGGGTTCATTTGGCTCTAACATAATTCTTATCAACCTAGTCTTATGGGAAAATGCATGTTATGACTGTGTGCCATTCTTTATGGTAATCTGGAAAAAATAAATTTCAGAGGAAACTACTCAAAGTTTGGACTACAACTCCAAACACCATGACTGGTTAAGCTGGCTCAGCTTTAATTTGCATAATTAAAACTGGCTTTTGAATAGTGATTCTATTGTCCAGCATTTAAAACAGGGTCTAGGACTCTTCTTCGCCGCATTTTCATCGCTGACAGTTCAGCGCGGCAGTTAGAACGCTGAACTGTCAGCAATGAAGTATAACGCGGCCGTTTCACCGCGGCTGCAGCTATGTAAGAGCTGACAGTTCAGCGCTGAACTGTCAGCTCTTACAAATCTAAAAGTAAAACGAAAATAACCCCCCTAATAAATGATTCCCCCCCAATAGTAACACTAAACACTAAACCCCAATACTAACACTAAAATTAACCCCAATACTAAAATTAACCCCCTAAACCCCAATACTAACCCCCAACCCCTAATACTAAAGTTAACCCCCTAAACCCTAATACTAACCCTAATACTATTCCCCGACCCCTAATACTAAAGTTAACCCCCTTAACCCTAATACTAACCCTAATACTATTCCCCGACCCCTAATACTAAAGTTAACCCCCTAAACCCTAACACTAACCCTAATACTATTCCCCGACCCCTAATACTAAAATTAACCCCCTAAACCCAAATACTAACCCTAATACTAACCCTAATACTATTCCCCGACCCCTAATACTAAAATTAACCCCCTAAACCCTAATACTAACCCCCGACCCTAATAGTAAAATTAACCCCTAACACTAAACCTAATTCTAACCCACTAAACCCTAATTCTAAACAAACTAAAATCGGTAAAATACTTACCTTTAGCGATGAAATGTCCCGCGATGAAATCTCCAGCGACGATCTGTCTTGTGCTGTAGAGTCGGCGGTGAAGCGGCTGCGCGGAAGCAGTCGCGATGAAGAGTCCCATCCCCTTTAAAACATACCGTCTCTTAGCTTAAGAAAGAGCAAAGACTAGGGGATTGCAATTGGAAGGAATAAGCAGAAGGAGCCAATTGATTTCTGTTTGTCAATCTACTCACTCCAGAGCTCAGGCTCCTGATATGGGGGAACTCCATTTTTTTTAGCATATCTCTAACGCTAGTGGTTACAGAATAAACATATAAGTATTTTGTTTTTTGAGTGTAACGATATTTATCATTATTATTTTCTCACTCTTTAAAGGTTCATTAGTGCTATATATAGCTTTTATATAAAGTGCTAATCTGAATAATTGTAAATATATATTTAAAAGCCATGGTCCTAGTCTACTTTTTAATTTAAATGTTGTTAAAAGCTCAGCATTTTTGAGAAATCAGGGAATAATTAGTAGAATTTTATTTTCACTGCATTCTAAGCAATAAATATACAAACAGAATTGGAATCAATCATGCTAGGCAGAAAATACACAAATACACTACCCATGTATAAAATTAATATATTCTGCAGTGAAACTCCCATAACCTTTACACATAAATTAACTTCTGGAGTTGGAGCTATATTGAATAGTATTCCATTTTAATGCACTAATAGTAATATATTATGTAGACATTTAAGTCAACTTCTAAAATTAATATTGGATGTTGGCAAAGAACCAAAACTATTTTATTATACATGTACTATACCACTTTTCTGATCTTGTATTTCCCTTGTTTGTAACAGAACAAACACCATTTTGTCTTTGATTGAAGATGATCAGCCTCTTGATAATTCGATAGTATTTTGTACAAGAGAGGAAGGGACAGAATGATACAGTTGTAATATTGTCAAACATACATTTCATAAGACTTCATAGTTCTAATGTTCTCAAAAAGTATTTCATTACAGAGAAATCAGTTCACAATAATAAGTGTGACTTAGGGAAGTTTGGTTTGATTTGGACATAGGAACTGCCAGCTGGGAATCGTTGGAGGTCTTCCCTGTCTACACCTTGCAGATTAGAGTCCCGAAGAGGTAAAAAGGAGGGAGGCTGTTTCTTTCGTTCACATTAAAGAAAATAAGCTGTTATGACGCACAATAGTAAAGTGAAAAACAAGTACGTACGTGCCAGTCTTCAAGTCCATTACAAAAGAAAGAAAAAAATACAAGGCAAAAAATGTCAAGAAAAGCTAATACTGGTTGGTATAGCTTGGAATATAAAATATATTGAGGCTAGATAATACCCGAGACTGGGAATGTCCCACTTTCTTGTTCATGTCACTTTTCCTCCCCAACAAGCACACGTTAAATGTTATAATCATGCTTATCCTGTATTTGTGAGCATGGGTCGCTGGTACACCTCACAGCACCTCCCAAACATCACCTGGGGTAATCCTCCACTTCCCAGTTAGCACATGGAAAAGGATCTAAAATATCAGTTTGAAAGTATTTAACATTAGGAGCTGTGAGATGTAAACTGTAACATCAGAAAATCTTACTTCACTAAGAGAATGGTTGATGCATGGAATAGCCTTAGGTCAAAGGTGGTAAAGGTTAATTGTAATGACTCTGAGGAGGATCAGTGATGCAGAACCTGGTGTCGAAGGAAACAGAGGACTTAAGAGGTAGTCGAGTTTTCACTCTGACCAACATGCATCCTATGGTTGAGCCGCAGATGGAGAAGGCCAGAGACTTGAGAGGCTCCCAGGACTGCCTCCAGAACCTCAGTAAACCTAAGAACACATTCAACTGAAGAAGCAGGTTGGGATAACAGCCGGTCAGAAGGGTAGGACAAGCAGGGCCGGTGGAAGGATTTTTTGGTACACATACGAAAGTGCTTTTTGGTGCTTCCCCCATTATAGTCCCATGACTCTCCCCATATCCCTTATCTATCTTCTCTCTCCCCATATCTCTTTCCCTCTCCCCCATCTCTGTTCTCCCCCCCATCTGTTTTCTCCCCTCTTCTGTTCTCTCCCTCTTTTCATCTGTTTGCGACCCCTCCTCCCCATCTCTGTTCTCTCCCCCTCCTACCCCATCTCTGTTCTACCCCCATCTGTTTTCTCCCCTCTTCTGTTCTCTCCTCTTTTCATCTGTTTGCGACCCCTCCTCCCCATCTCTGTTCTCTCCCACTCCTACCCCCATCTCTGTTCTCTCCCCATCTTCCTCCGTTCTCTAAACAATCTCTGTTCTCTCCCCCTCTTCCTCCATTCTCTCTCAACTTCCACCTCATGTCTGTTCTCTCCCCACCTCCCCTTCTCTGTTCTCTCCCCCTCCCCATCTCTGTTCTCTCTCCCCCTGCCCTGTTCTCTCCTCCCCCTCCCCTCTTCACTCCCCCCCTCTCCCCTGTTCACTGCTCCCCTCAGACAGATGGAGTCTGCTTCAAGGTGAGCCGAGCAGCATGAGCTCTATGTGACAGAGCTCAGTAAGTGCTGTTCATGCTCCCCATGCTAAGTGATGATGAAATCGAATTTCCGATTGCCCTGCATTTAACTCCACACGGGGAGTACAAGCAGCACTTACTGAGCTTTGTCACACAGAGCTCATGCTGCTTAGCTCCCCAAATCAGATGCCACTCTGCTTCAAGGGGAGGTGGCTGACCTCACTCCCAGTGAGATCCGCCCCCTATCAGCATCCTGCACTCCGGCCATGTAAAGGGCTGGTGAGGGGAGATCATCTCCCCAGCCAGTGCCTCTACCGGCATTTTTTTTTACCCCCAGGGCCGGTGCCCCCGTCGCTGTGGCGCCCTAAGACGACTGCCTAAGCAGCCTTACGGTGGCTGAGGACAAGGCAGGATAAACGATGAACAGGCCAAGGTCAGAATCCAGGGAATCAATCAGGAACAAATAAGGAACAAGGACAAAACATGGGAAGCAGGATAAACAGGAACAAGCCGAGGTCAGGAATATAGAAGTCAGAATGGTCAAAACAAGCAGGAGTCAGAATACCAGAAAAAACGAATACTGAATAACAATACCACAAATAGGCACAAGGCACTATCACAGACTATGCAGACTGAGCCTTTAAATATCCCTCCAAAACATGTCTCCACCTCTGGGATGAAAACGAGGCTTAGAGGCAAAATAGGTAAGTTGCCTTTAAAACTAAGATGGCACCCAGTACGGAGGTCACACCACCGTATGGCAATAGCTAAGCCGTTGGAATTGTGTGGTGTGGAGCAGTGTGCGGTGCGCTGTGTAAGCACATGCGCACACTCTCAGAAACAGCAGCGGCGGATCCTCACGGACCGAACCTCGACGTAAGTATTACATTAATACAGTGAAAGAGCATGTATGCGACAAACACAACAAAGCTATCATGAACAAAAGATAAGGCTAAGGACCAAATAAAGTATGAGGATTTTACAGTGGGTAAAAAATATGGACAGACTAGATGGGCCGAATGATTTGTCTATCGACACATTCTATGTTTTATAGTTAGAACATGTTATTTAGTGAACTTAACAGTATTACTCTTCAGATTGGGTCAGCATTTGTAAGGAAAATAAATGCCTTTGCATCGTTATTCACAGACGATAAAACGTTATCCATATCCAGTTAATGATGAAAAGCAGGGATATTTCATAGTCTGCATTATACCTAAACCATTTTTGCCTTTGGTTTATTTTGTACTATTTTTGCTAAATGTCTGAGGGGATATTGTTTAGTGCTATTCAACTTCTGTAATACAGGGATCTACAGATCGTTAGGGGATCATCACTATCGAAATAATGATGCCACATTGCAAAATATGAGATTTCTCTGGTGATTAGAAGCTATATTGGTTACATATAGCCCACTGCCTCCAGTTTGATAGCCCTGCTTTAGATAACCTTTTGTACCGTTTAGCAGACAGATTAAAGAAAACTTTAGTGTGCCAACTCTGCTAGCAGCAAATGGACTCACTCTGATCCCTTTAGCATTTGAAAACATTGAAGATGATGACAACCGAAAAATGTCAAGGGGCCTCTATTGAAAACTGAGCATAGACAAGCTGAATATCAGTAATTGCCAACTGTGGGAGTTCCACATGACAATGTTTCACTGTAATTATGATCTATACCTGGGGTCTCCAATCTACGGCCCATGGGCAGTTTTTATCTGGCTTGCAGCCAAGCAGTGTTTTTTCCCCTCTCATTTCTGTGTGTAGGGGTGCTGCACAGAGCAGGGGGAAGCAGTCGGTGCCAGCGACTTCTGCACAGACTGCTTGCTCCACTCCCTAGTGTGGCACTGAATTATCTGAGCACCAGGTGACATGTAACAACCCGGTGCTCAGTGAAAAGTCAGTGGGCAGGAGCAGCTGGTCCTTGGGGTAAGTGGGTGCTGGTGCAAGTCCTGAGTACATATCAAGGTGCTGGGAAAAAGTTCTGACTGCTACCTGGGTGCTGGTGCAAAGTCCTGAGTGCATACCTGATTGCTTGGGCAAAGTCCTGAGTGCAAATCTGGTTGCTGGGTAAAGTTCTGTGAGCGTAATCTTGGTGCTGCGGTAAATTATGGGTGCAATCTAGGTGGTGGGGTAAGTCCTGGGTGCAATGTGAGTACTGGGTAGGTACCAAGGTACCAAGGGTACACACATTTTTTTTATTAAGCAGCACGTGATTTTCTTCTGGGGTGTTGGCCACAATTGTCTATTGTAACCTCTTTCAAGTAATTAGAGTAAAGTAATTAGAAAATTGCCAGCCACAGCCGTAGCAAAATTCAGCTAATAACACACAGCCTGCCCGCATCAGGCATAGCTAAATCCAGCGATAACACAGAGCCTGTCAGCTTCATGCATAGATAAATCCAGCTAATAACACACAGCCTGCCAGCTTCAAGCATAGATAAATTCAGCAATAACACAGAGCCTACCAGCTTCAGGCATAGCTAAATCCCACAAATAACACACATTCTGCCAGATACAGGTATATTTTTTCCCTACAGGGAATCCCTTTGTTTGCCAGGGGGTGCACAGTGGTTGTCACTGCCTACAATAATGTCACTCAAAGGGTGTTTTTTTTTTTTTTTTACAAATTATGGGGCAATTGATGATTGTCAAACACCCTACCTGGCAAAGTAATGGTGGGGAGATAGGTAGGAATTACATTTTATTTATTTATTGTGCAGGGGCATTTGGCCTGCCCCTATCAGAAGGGAGGGGGCAAGAAGGGAAAAGATATATATAGTTTACCTGGGCTTGGGGCATAGTGTCAACCACAAGTCCAGGGGGGCAGTATTTGATTATACTGGGGCCACTGGCATTGCGTCAGCTCGTGGCCCCATGAGTTCCTTAATTATTTTATTTTAGTGACCATGGGTATGGCGCATGCCCATGGTCACTAAGGCCCAGTTATTTTTTTTCATGTGGTCAGCAGGAGGCATATTTTTTTTCTTTTTGGAAAGGAAGGTGGGGGATTTTGGGGGCACCCCTGCGGCTCCCCCATCATTTTTATTTTTCCAGGTTTATCCATTTAGTACTGTAGTCATCCTTTTTTTGGTTACGTTAACAGTGTTTCAGTGCCATTTTTTGGACAGGGCATTGAGATTTTTACTGGTTAATTTGCCACTAACACCATTTTTTTTGGTTAACGGAGCCCATTGAAACTACCCCAATATGTGTTAGAAGATCATGATTACTGTTCGCATTTATTTTATGACTTATGGCTTTTAAACACTTATATGTCATCAGATAAGATATATAAAGTTGTATTACACAGATGATATCGATTCACATTAAAATATATTGTATGTTTACATGTATTCTACATGTTCTCAATAATTGATTCCCCAGAATCCTAAACCTTATATAATTAGTCAGGACATCAGGGAGTGGAGTGACCTTTATAAAAATGTAGATGGACTAAAAATATAGGTATTTCCTGCAATATAATGCTAACATAAATTGCAACCACCATTCACAGCTGTCACACACAATCTTTGTCTTCCTAAATGGATATGTAGAGCGATAAGGGAGTGATGGAAACTTATAGTATTGGCTGTTGGTCTCTCACAGCTAGTGTTTGGCCCGTACATGTGGGTGCAGGGCCGCTTTAACCAATGGACAAACTGTAGGAGGCCCATGGCAGGCCTCCTACTGGGCTGCTTCATAGCTATCTGTGAAAACATATAAAGTTTCAGTGATGCCTACTTGTCTTTTGCACATGGGCATCTTTGAGGCAAGAACAATGGGGCAACTGTCAAGGGTTCACACAAGTTACAGGGGCCCACAGTAGCTGCCCTTTGTACCTCTGTTATGCCCCTTGTAATTGTCTGTACTGCAGTAATCAGGAGGCACTTCAGGGAGGCAAAGTGTCTGTCCCAGGGTACCATCACAAAGTCCAGTAAAGGTCCACCATGAACAATACTGCCGCCTACCTCTGGGAAACTCCAGTCTTGGTTTTGCAAGCTGCTGGTCTGCACAGGATGTGTATATCATTGTGTGTTTCTGCATATACATGTATGCTTCTATCTGTATACTAGTCTAACCTTTTTAATTCTAGCGGATGTGGACTATTTTTCCATTATCCTCAGTCTAAATCTTGCTGGGATCATGAGGGATTTAATCCACAACTGATAGAGTTCAAAAGGTTACCATCGCCAATGTACGTACTGTAGATGTATACATCTACGTAACAGTAAATATATGCAAGAAAGGAAGGGAAATTAAGGACATGGAATTGGAGCATTGCTATGCAGGAATGGGATGCAGCCACTTTGTCAACGTTTAAAGAAGGCCCTGACCTTATACAATATAGATATGGATTCATTTAAAGGTAAACGGAATGAAGGGTTTTGTATAAACAGAAATTCTGGGGCAAAAGTGGTGCAATCATCAGGAAAATTCTAATTGTTTCCATGGTAATACCCTTACTTTCAGAGCTTTGCCCTAGAACTGACTTTTATGAATGACATTATTTATACAGAATGCCGGCATCAAATCACATTGGAAAAAAGGTCTGTGCACTACACAACCAGTATACACCAAAGTGAGTTTGGGGACTAGACTGTCCCTTTAAATCATTCCTTGCAACACATGCCAGTGTTTTTTTATGGAGAAGAGGAACATCTATCTTCATCTGTATGTTAATGATCAGAATCTGAATAAAATTACAATCAGAAATAATGAGCTTTCACATCTGATTTCAAAGTTATTTGACCATCTCTACACATCAAAGAATATTCTGTATCTAGAACACCTAGCAGCAGGAAGAATGGAAAAAACAGTATTATATATGCAAAGCAATACTAATGAATGTGAGTGAAATTCTGATTTGTTTCCCAAAACTTTTTAAAGTCATTAATAGGTCAGAAAGATCCTAAAATATGTAATGGAAAATAAGCTAAAAAACAAAAAGTGCTAGTTTATCCCTTTTTTTGGTACTTTATGTCTGGGCAGTCTCAATCGGGGACAATGCAAATCAGTTGAGACCTCTCAACTCTCCTGATTTTTTCAGTTCCTCCTTCACACGTAGCTCAAAGTTAAAGCGGCCTGTCTACATGAGGTAAGGTAAATACTCTAAAAGTGTGTGTGTGACAGACTGTGTGTGTGTGTATGTATTAGACATTTGCATTAGTTTTCGGACTAATGCATTTTCGTCGGAAAATAGCATTTTCTTCCATTCGTCAAAAAAACGAATAACGAAATTGCTAAACTAACGAAAGCCAAATGAACGAATGGCTAATAAATGAAAACCATTCGTCCATTCGTGCTATTGGCATTCTATAAACCGAAATAGAGTCGGTTTTTAGAATACCAATAGCATTACATACATTCCATAAACCGACATAATGAACGACTTTCGGTTTATGGAATGCATGTAATGCTATTGCTATTCTATAAACCGAAATAGAGTCCCCATTCATACTAATAGGTCAATTGACCTATTCGTATGAATGGGGACTCTATTTTGGTTTATAGAATAGCAATAGCATTACATGTATTCCATAAACCGAAAGTCTATAAACCGAAAGACATTCGGTTTATAGACTTTCGGTTTATAGAATACATGTAATGCTATTGCTATTCTATAAACCGAACGTCTATAAACCGAATGTCGTTCAGTTTATAGACTTTCGGCTTATGGAATACATGTAATTCTATTGGCTTTCTATAAACCGAAATAGAGTCCCCATTCATAAGAAATTCTTCTGAATGGGGATTCTATTTCGGTTTATAGAAAGCCAATAGCATTACATGTATTCCATAAGCCAAAAGTTTATAAACCGAACGACATTCGGTTTATAGACTTTCGGTTTATAGAATACATGTAATGCTATTGCTATTCTATAAACCGAAAGTCTATAAAACGAATGTCGTAAACCGAATTAGTATCGAATGTCGTAAACCGAATTAGTATCCATCCCTTTTTTTACATCATCAAAAAAACAAACAAACAAAAAAACTAAAACATCCACATACATCAACCCAGTACTATCGAGCCCCTGTTCGGATAATCCTAGAAAGAGAGAAAGAGAGAGAGACCATATCTCCACTCCAGAGGCGTCACTATGGTTGGTGTCACCCGGTGCGGTAACTCATGGTGTCACCCCCCCTGGATTTCCTCCAATACCATGCCAAACAGATTACTTAGTAATGCCAGTCAGATGGCCCATTAAATATGCCACATACAGGAGCCCCACAAATTGTTATACATAGGAGCTCATTAACTATGCCACACACAGGAGCCCCATAACTATGACACACACAAGAGCCCCATAAATTATGCCACACCAGAGCCCCATAAATTATGCCACACCAGTGCCCCATAAATTATGCCACACCAGAGCCCCATAAATTATGCCACACCAGAGCCCCATAAATTATGCCACACCAGAGCCCCATTATTTATGCCATACCAGAGCCCCATAAATTGTGCCACACCAGCGCCCCATTATTTATGCCTCACCTCGGAGACCAATTAATTATGCCACACACACTGACACCCCTTAATTATGCCACACACAAGAGCCCCATAGTTTTGCCACACACAAGCGCCCCATAATTATTCCACACATAAGAATCTCTTAATTATGCCACACATGGGGCCCAATAAATACACCACACATGGGACCGCCATTAATTATGCGAAACACAGGAGCCCCATAAGGTGACAATTGTACAATTCTTTTTCACACAAAGCAGAAGAATTATTTTTCACAAAATATTCACAAAAGTCTTTAGCGTGCTCAGATATATTAGCGCAAACGGGAAAATGCATGCTAAATAAAAATAAAAGGAAAACAGGGAAAAAGGTGAAACTTGTTTTATCTCTTTTTTTCCCCTCACTGCACTTGTTTAATGCATGACCCCCATAGACTGTAGATGTACAGTAGATGTGTATAAATTTCCTCACAGTGAACCCATAGTTTAAGAAGAACTAGCGAGAAATAACTTTACACTTATGGAGTTATTCACTAAAAGGTGAGTTGAGGTGAGCAGCGGGTGAGTTAAAGTGAAGAACAGGTGAGATGAAAATTTTATCTTACCAATTTAGCTATACATTGCGCATAAATAATCCTGGTGAGTTCCCGCTCACCAGTGAACTCATCAGGTTTGTTCCTGCACAATGCATAGCTGAATTGGTGAGATTAAGTTTTCATATCACCTCAACTCACCTGCTACTCACTTCAACTCACCTGCTACTCACCTCAACTCACCTTTTAGTGAATAGCCCCGAACAAGTCAATTCAGCTAGCATACAGGAAAACAAATATTTCCACATCTCTGCATTCACTTGACCAGTTGTGAACTGAGCAATTTACAACCAGAGCAACTTACTACCTAGTTTGCTACAGCTGTAAATACCAAGGCGATTCACTAAAAGGTGAGTTGCAAGTGAGTTGATGTGAGATGAACATTTCAACTCACCATTGTAACTATACATTGTGCAGGGACAAAGATGGTGAGTTTTCTCCGCTACACAAACTCACCAGGTTTGCCCCTGCACATTGGTGATATGAAATCTTCATCTCACTGCATCTCACCCCAACTCACCGTTTAATAGTTATGTGATTCAGAATTTTCTGGTTAGAACGTTGGTAAGAATTGGGAATATACAAACTGACTAATCAACAGCCCTTTTCTTAAAAATAGATTTTATTTAATATGTTTTGTTACATGAACACAGCCTCAGGTACAGGTACAATCGGTTTAGAAGTAGCCTTGGCTCAGACCAGCCACCAGAACGGCATTGAATTTCTCCCAGGCAGCTTGGACCTTTGGAGTGAAGGAGGCTCCTAGTTTTGCAGACAGAACAATTACGAGCACCTCACCAAGACGCTGTAAAGAGAAAAGATAATTCATTTATATAGTTTAATTTGGCATTAAATATATGAATGGATAATTCTGTTATATAGTGGGGACAATATAATGTATAGGTAACAAGCTAGACAAATGTCTATCTACTGTATATTGGATATATATTAGGAAAAACTATGAAAATAAAAATTGTCTTTATATTGTGCCAAACTTTTTTTTGACACTTAAAAAAATAATATTTTCCAGCATAAACATAGGGCTTCGTTCAATAAAAACTGAAAAGATAAAAAAAAAAAAAAAATAAACGAAAAGACATAGGAACTTTTAAAAATCAGGCTTTTATAGCAATACTGGAAAGATAAATAACTTGGAAACGATTTCTAACTCTGCTATTAAATGTCTGATTTTTTCGGATCACTTTTGTGGCGTGACTGGAGGTGTGGCCATGACACCCTCATGCAAAACAAAAATCCTGAGCTGTTATAAAATAGAGACGGCAGAAGAGAAAAGAGGGCCACAGGGATTTGGGTTCAAATTAGGGACTGTCTCTCGCAAATAGGGACACTTGGCAGGTATGCGTGTCAGTTCAGTTTTAGTGAATAGCCCAATCGTTTTCCATAGACTTCGCCAATATAAAGAGGTCTGTTAGTACATATAGTATCATCCGACGGTCAACACTGGTTTCATTTCAACATTTATTAAAATCTTGTAAAATATTATTCTAAAATCAGCTGATGTTTATTATTAAAAAAATACATGAACACAGCGATAAATCAATTATTTGTATCTCTTTGTTAAATATTTAAGTATAAATGCCATTAATACAAATATCCTCTTCACACGCCAAATGGTGATCCTATAAGGTTGACATATTTTCTTCAGAGTGGTTAGACTTATAGAAAAATACCCCATAGACTTAAAATCAACCTCATGTCAATTTTTTACTGACCTTCTGTTAAAATAGTTGTTGGATGGGAACCCCATTATAATAATAAATATTAAGAATTTTAGATTTTCATTACGTGCTTGCACACTAATTTATCAATTACTAGGGAAAATTAGATCTTTTTAAGAAGCAGTGGGTATGGTATCAGATAAAAGCACATTTTAGTAGTGAACTCAGACTTTTGGACCATAATGCACATTGTAAAACCAACCTATTTTTTAAATGTAAGCCTGAACATCACGGGAGTAATGTAGGCTGATTATCTCTCAGAGTTTTGGCAAGGTCAACGAGAGAACACTTGAAAGATACATTAATACATTTATACCTTGAAGTTCTCTGGGTCCACATGCAGCTTGAAGGCATGGATTTCACTGAGGTCGTGGAGGGAGGCCTTCACACTATCTATGTGTTGGATGGCATTACCAATAGCTGAGAGGACAACCTTGCCATGGGCTCGGACTTTGGAGTTTCCAGTGATAGCTGTTGCATTGGACACGTTTCCAAAAGAACTGAAATACCTCTGGGTCCAGGGGTAGACAATGAACAGCCTAGTGAGAGAGGAAATAAAGAATTAGCAATACAATGAACACATACCTGACTCAATGGTTGTTGTATATGGTGTGGCAAAGGGACTAGCCCCTTTATGTTTATAAAGGACAACTGTCGTCAAAAAATTAAGTTAGGTTTAATTGAAAGATTGCATCAAGTATAGGCATTTTTAAATAGAAATGCTTTAATGAAAGAATACAAATAAAGTACCTTATTAAGCTTCCTTTGCCTATATAGCTCTATCAGGGCACGGACATATTGGTCAGATTTTCTTTTGGCTGACTCAAGATTCTAAACAACATGTCTGCCCCCTGATAGAACTATACCAGTATAGAGGGCTCAATACGGTACTTTATTTGTGGTCTTTATTTAAAATGTCTAGACTTGATGCAATTTTTACTTAATTTAAGTTTTTGATGACACATCAAACAGAAAACTAGTAGAGAAAAGTTCTAAAAGAGGAACAAACACAATTGAAACTAACTGATAAAACCACTTTTATAAGTTTTATTCATAACCCCAATGTTCTAGGTAGCCTACTAAAGTGCACAGGTAACAATTACAAATAACAGGTTATTGTTTAAAAGCTGTTCAAAAGAATTTGTGGATTGTAGTTGATAAGTGCAGGCAAATGTATGAATCATATGAAAATTCCAATGAATTGAAAATACACAATGACATACATTACATTGAGGGACTATAAGGTATTTTTGTGTGATAATGCGTAGGTCATATGTATTGTTTATATACTGATGCATTTACATTTTAATGATAACAAGAACATTTATACACATGGCTAATACAATTATACAGATCAGCCTTCCCAACCTCAATATCTGTATTAGAAAATATAGATTTCGCACGGAGACTGACAACAATGTCTGTTGTCATCAGTGATGGACATGTTTAGACAGACAGGATAGATATACTGGCAGATAAAGTACAGTGATTGATAGGCAAACAGGACACCTGGATATCATATTTGGCTCACAGGGACATTAAAATGTGAAAAGGGGTGACATCCCAGCCCATTGAGACAGGTTAGGGAGCTGACTGGGGGGCGATTGCCCCATTACACCGTTCCTGACAATCCAATTAGATGTACATATCTATGAATAAGGATTACTTGGAGTAGGGATTATCTGTAATGTCAGGTTATATTAAAGGAAAGGTCAGTGTTGAACCTTTCTGAATGCTGTATGGATCGAAATGAGATTTTGAGTCATGTTCATGCATTCCAGGATACTTACTACCAGGCATTTCTGAATAAAATCCCATTATCCAATATAATGCCCTCAGCCCTTACATGTAAATGCATCTTCTCCAAGACAATGAATAACAGCTCATTGATCTCATTATTACCTGGTTAGGGCGGCAAGTCCGTCAGCCTCAATGTCAACGTTATCCCACACAGAGGTGATGGCGGCCTTCTCTTCAGCTGTCCAGTGAACCATGGTGACTGTAGGAGTGAGGAGTAGTTGAGGCTGTAGATGTGAAGTACAGAGCTGTGTGAAGCAAGCATTCCATCCCTGGGTTTTATAAGAGAACTAACTATGTTACGCCTATGTTAACTTTGCTCTGTCATCCCCTTTTCTCCATCTCATTACTGATACCAGGAAACTTGTCGCTGACCATGCTACTTTGTATTACTCCTGATTCATGGTGGAGTTTCTGCTGTTATAGTTTATTCTGCTGACTTTTTGAAAACTCAACTGTACAAGTAAAAAAAATGATGACAACTGATAAAAAAAGTAGTTACATTTTACACTAAAAAGCCTTTGATAGAAAGGATGTTAGCACACCATAAAATAATTCTGTTTATTTATCATAATTTAACTTACATTCCTGTAGTGGAATTATAGTATGTTTGTTACACAATATTACATCTCACTGGCATTTTTTTTACACAGCATTTGGTACAGAGTCTATATGGTAGAGACAGCACGTTGCATGAGGTAGAGAGGTCAGCTCACGAACTTACAACCAATGTTTGGTTTGCCAACAGAGGGCACATCTACCAAAAAGTCAGGCAGAGAATATCTGAAAAGCTTTCCCTGAAGGTTGGGTAAAATACAGTGTTCCAATTTGCTATTATTCCAATCAAAAATCCATTGTCTTTATTTCATAAAGGAAATCGAAACCATGCCTAACAGGTATTTGTTATTCATTAGGAAATGTGTTCTTGACATACCAGAGGAGAAGGATTGCACGTATCTATTGGGCTTTGGAATAAGTTATTAAAAAAAACCCCATTAGGGCATCACTCCATAGTTTCAGTATGTTATCAAACCCTTCCCGCTTGTAGGACATTATATGCCGTTTTTAGTGCCTAAAAGCTTTTAGGACGGCATAGAACGTCCTGCATTTAACAGCTCATCGCGGCTCCGAGTGATGAGCTGTGTGTGGATCCTGCTGCAGGGAGTTTAGGTGGCCTCAGTCTGACTCAGAAAAATACCTGCAGTAAGGCATAGACCGTCCTGAAAAGGGGAGCTGCAATGAGCTTTGCTGTGGATCCCCCTGCAGGGACTTGCAGCAGGATCCCAGTGTCAGGTGAGGCCACATTTTTTTTTAACAAACTTTATTGAAGCCGTGTGGCTGGAGGGGAGCGCACAACAACTTCCCTCACAGCCGCGGACCTGCACCGGGAGATAGACAGAGCAGCAAGGAGGTAAGTAGTGGGGAAGGGGGGAGAAGGTTGGCAAACGAGCATAACGCTGGCACATTGAGGGGAAAAATCCTGGCACATTGAGCGGCAATATCCTGGCATATTGAGGGGCAAAAGAAAGGCATATTGAGGGGCAGAATCCTGGCATATTAACTGGCATATTGAGGGTAAAAATACTGGCATATTAAATGGCAAAATAATTGCATATTCAGGGGCAAAAGAATGGCATATTGAGGGGAAAGATACTGGCATATTAAATGGCAAAAAAATGGCATATTGAATGGCTAAAGAATGGCATACTGAGGGGGAAAAATACTGGCATATTAAACGGCAAAAGAATGGCATATTGAATGGCTAAATACTGGCATACTGAGTGGCAAAAAAATGGCATATTGAATGGCTAAAGAATGGCATATTGAGGGGCAAAATACTGGAATATTGAGTGGCAAAATATTACTGGCATATTGACCAACTGGTCCTAACCACCCTCCATATTACACTAGACCGGGATAACATGCTTGTGAGGGTAGGTGGGGAGAGTGGGAGATATTGTCGGGGGGGGGGGGGTTAGAAAATTTGTTCAGGAAGGGGACCTGAAATTCCTGGTGGCGGCCCTGCCTACAGGATCTGCACAAAGACGCTGGCTTTGTGTTTTGGTCGTTCAGGGCACTTTCATTTTCTTTTGATAAAAAAGAGTTTAAACACTGGATAAATCAGCCATGTAAAATGTATTCAATACTCCCATACACCCCACCACCTATATTATGAATACTTTTCAAGTTACTTCCATAACACTAATATTAATAAATAATAATAATAATAAAAAAACATCAGCCTATGATTCATAAATTCCATGCTTCTCAAGTTTTCAATTTATATGGCTTCTTAATATTTGAAACTGATTTCATTTAATTTTGTAGTATATAAGAAATTAGATAACTACATTAATATTTATTTCTACATTTTTTTGTCATGGTCTTATATAGTCATGACCAAGCATCACTAGGGTCTCCTCAATAAAGAGAGAATTACAGGGAATTCCCAGGGGAATCTCAAACTTTAGACCAATGTAACTGAACTGGAAAAATTCTCCAGTGCAGCAGAATTGGAGAATTTCTCCAACTTTGGCCTTAAGTTTGAAATTCCCATCTCAATTCCCTACAATTCTCTCTTTATTGTGTAGACCCTTTTAAGAACATGTCACCCAAAGATATTAACATAGACATGTGCAAATGTCGCAACAATGTCAACTGGCCACAAAACAGTTTTGTTCACTTGTGCTTCTGACATTATCAGCGCTGTAGCCTTTGGTAAAGATACACATCGGTTTACTCCGAAAAGAGAATGTTCATTTTTTAACCCTTGCTTCTTCTAAAGAAGATTAGTCTTTGAACATTTTACACTGTATCTCTTCTATAGTGTTTTTTATTTTTGGAACAAAAAATCTTCTAATAATCTCTATAAAAACAAAAGTAAAAATAATTATCTGCATTTTCTGCTCCACGTTTGAACATATCAATACAACATGTTTCCAAATATGTACCACTGGATTTAGCTAGATCTTTGAATATTGATACATCTGTGTGGAGATTTTCAAAAAGAATTTTTTTTCTTTTTTAATTCTTCATTTTTTTTCTCCTTCAAAATGGTATTAAAATTAAACAAAAATAAAACAAATAAATAAGGAAATAAAAGAAAATACAAGAAAAACAGGGCCAAAAGTTGTACAAATATATAATAAATAGTTATATATAAAAAGCATTTTGAAATTCCTCCCCCGCCGTCCAGTATATCGAGTATATCATTTCTTCAGCAGGGTGAGGGTAGGTTATATCCTCACACAAGTTAGGATTAATTATCCTTTAACCGAGTCGCCTATTACTGGAACTAGTGTGAACAGCAGCCACTATTAGCACAGGTTTTCTCTTTTCTACCTGGAGGTGGCGTTGCACCGCAGCACACTCTCACCCATTGCGCCTGCAGAAGAGCAGCTATGCCTTTTCTGTAGGGTGAGGTGCTGGAATGGATTAGCGTGCAAACAAACAAGTTAGCGTACTTAGCCTATGGAGGCTAAACTGTAATTAGCCTGATGCTCATTGGTTATCACTGTACCGGCGGTCAGTATTAATGTCAGTATTTAGGTAAATGCCCCAATAACAGTCCTTTCCGCATTCAGTGTATATGCTGATGCTAGTAATAGCTGATTCCAGGTGGACTCTTTCTCAGTCTCCCTGCCTGAAGTGCATATAGTGGACAGTGGGGGAAGGAAAGGGATTGAAGGGGTAAAATGACGCTATCTCTACCAGGCGGGAGATCCCAGTGTTATATTCCTCTGTACTCTATACACATACTCCCCACACAAACCACTAGGCGGCAGCAGTGGGCTAAAAATGTATATGGATGTAACATAATACAAGGGTTTTGAATGACAATAGCCCTCCCACATTGCCCCCCCTTAACATTTATATATATATATTTATATATATATATATATATATATATATTCACATTTTGTCATTTATAAAAGAATTACATTTTGTCCATTAAATAATTACGTGTTCATACTATTGTCTCTCTTTCTTGTCATTCATTTTGGCAATGGATTATGCCAACCTATCTTAAACATACTTTATTAAAAGTCACATTTTGATGGCTGAGTGACAGGCAACAGAGGGTTGTAGTAAATGGAGTATATTCGATGTAAGGTCTTGTTACTAGTGGGTTGCCTCAGGGATCTGTACTTGGACCCATTCTCTTTAATATCTTTATTAGTGATATTACAGAAGGTCTTGTTGGCAAAGTATGTCTTTTTGCTGATGATACAAAGATTTGTAGCAGGGTTGATGTTTATGGAGGGATAAGCCAAATTAGCTAAACTAGAAAAATGGTGAAAGCTGTGGCAATTGACATTTAATGTGGATAAGTGCAAGATTATGCACTGTGGGCATAAAACCCCCAAAACAGAATATAGTATATATGATACAGTCATAAATTCAAAATCTGAGGAGAGGGATTTAAGAGTAATAATTTATAGAGGACTTAAAGGTAGGTAGGCAATGTAATAGACCAGCAGGAAATGCTAGCAGAATGCTTGGTTGCATAGGGAGAGGTATTAGCAGTAGAAATTGTCATTGTACAGAGCACTGGTGAGACCTCACTTGGAGTATTGTATGCAGTACTGGAGACCATATCGCCAGAAGGATATTGGAGACCGTATCTACAGAAGGATACTTTGGAGAAAGTTCAGAAAAGGGTTCATGGGTTGAAGGATAAAACTTACCAGGAAAGGTTAAAGCATCTTAACATCTATAGCATGGAACCTTGGGTTATGAACGCTTGTGCTAATAGGGCCGCCTTGGCACTCTCATGAATAATGGGTGCCCATAGACCCACAGATTGTCTCCTCCTTGCCAATAATTGAAGATTTAGCCTAGGTATTTTTGCTGCCCAGATGAATCCATTAAAAGTGGCTTGGATTAGATCCAACCAGCTTTTGGGCCATATGAACTGAATCATCCTAAATATGTACAGACATTTTGGGAGGATATATGCTTTGACTGCATTAATCCATCCCAGCCATGATATATACAGTCCTTTCCATTTTTTGAATGAAGCATTAATTTCTCTAATTAGAGGTAAGATATTAATCTGTCCCCATATTTATGGCTTTGCAGCAATCCTGATACCCATGTACACCATCGATTCTTTGGCCCATACAAAACCAAACTTCCCCAATTCTCTTTTTTGCTGTTGGTCTATAGAGATCGATAACACAGTGGATTTAGGTATGTTTAATTTGTAATTTGATAAATAGCAATATTGATTGATCAAAGTCATGATGTGATGAAAAGAGTTTACTGGATCCTGGATAGTAAGTAGCACATCATCCGCATATAGCAGGATCTTCTGTATGCTCCCCTCTCCACAACCTATAATCTCAGGACATGATCTAATTTCTCTTGTTATTGGCTCTAATGCAAGGATAGAGAAGGGTGAGAGGGGACAACCCTGCCGAGTACCGTTACCTAGAGGTAACCAATTTGATTTTATACCCAGGCCTACTACTCTTCCTGTGGGAGCTGAGTACAGGGCCATGATTGCCTGATGGATTGTTCCCTCTATGTCAAATGCACTTATGACCCTAGAAAGGTAACCCCAGCTGACCTTGGCAAATGCTTTTTCAGCGTCCAATGACTGGGTCAGCTGGATCACCCTCGAGCATGCAGCCTCCTCCAGCGGGTCAGACAATGTTCTTACATGACAAGTAGAGGATCCCCCTGGGACAAAACCCACTTGATTGTCATGCACCAGATTAGGTATCACTTGTTTTAATCTCTGTGCGAGAATTCCCACATAGATTTTAGCGTCAAGATTAAGGAGTAATATCGGTCTATATCTCCCAATCTCTTCAGGGTTTTTTCCATGTTTTAAAATTGGGGTTATATTACCTCTCAACAATTCCTCCTCCATGGTCCCTTTCTTCATTGTCTCATTAAATAAGCGAGCTGAGCATGGAGACAGCTGCTCTCTAAAGGTTTTATAAAAAAAATTGCACCAAAACCGTCAGAGGTCATGGTCTTTTCCAACTTTTAAGATCTAATATTCTTTCAGTAACTTCTTCCGCTGTAATT
The DNA here is from genome assembly GCA_036172795.1 of Pelodytes ibericus. Taxonomy (NCBI): domain Eukaryota; kingdom Metazoa; phylum Chordata; class Amphibia; order Anura; family Pelodytidae; genus Pelodytes; species Pelodytes ibericus. Next base: position 41,860,800 of record CM069859.1, on the reverse strand, counting down.
ATTTTGTTCTAATTGCTAAAGGCATCCTCAGATGGTTTTGGGAAGGTTCGCATTGCAAAATAATCCTCTATCTGTTCATGGCTTTGTGAGGAAGGTTATGTAGGCCTCCATAGAAGTTATCAAATGCCTGTCCGATATCTACTGGAGCCAAGCAGATTTTCCCATTATTAACTATCCTAGAAATTTATCAGCCCTGTTTCCTAAATAATACCTTTTAGTGTTCAAAGCCGCCAGTGTTTTATTAACCCTTTCCAAGAGCATTGTGTTTATCGTATTTCCTAAAAGCAAAACAAGAACAATGGTATAAGTTAGAACTCTCAAGAATAGGACTTCCCAGGGATCTATAAACTTGTTTCTGGAGAGGAGAGACTTATGGTGCAGATGGATTTGAAGATGTAGATTATCTGCTATTAAAGCACCTTCTCAAAAACTGGAGGCAGACACAAAATAGAATAGGATTACAAGATTGATTGCTACCCTGCTCACCACTGTCTATCCTAGATAACCTTAATGAAAATTGAAATCTAACAAAATGAATAGAGAATGGTATATATACTTGGATTTGAAAGAAGGAAATAAGACCACACCATTTGCAATTTTACAGTTGGAATATGCCCTCCCAATAGGGGAATGCTTCAGATATCTGAGAGTTAAAAGCTTCCTCTCAAAAGTACTCATTCAAGGGCATCTCTCTAAATCACAAAGGCTCCTATCAGAAATAATTGAATGTGGAGATTATAATAAATTATTTTCCAATGCACTTGACCTAATAAGATCAGTTAAAAAAGAACAAACTCCAAGTGCTATAAAAAAATGGGAGAAAGATTTGAAGATAGATATACATGGAAATGAGTGGAATAGAACCTTAAAGGTTATTTATAAATGTGTTCATTGCCTAAATCTTAACGAGCTTCAATTTAAACGAATGTATAGGTATCTGGTGTCTGCAATGCTTGCAAAGTTTTCTAAAAACAATCTAGCAAGTTGCTGGAGATGTGGGGCAGAAAGAGGAGACACACTACATATCTGGTGGGGATGTCCTTCAATTAACAAAATGTGGAATTGTATATCTCAAAAGCTGACTGAGAAATTGGGAGAAGACTGTAAACTTACATAAGAAAAAGCACTCCTCTACTTAAATCTACCAAGAAATTGACAGCATCCATTAACAGCAATTAAGCTGGAGATTGCAAGATTTTGTAAGGTACTGGGTCATATCGTATGGCAAAGGATATAGGCGCAACTAACATTTAAATGTCGTATGGAAAAGGGAATTATAGGGCAATTTAACTGGAATGAGAAAATGTACCATTTTGGGGATAGTAAGGTGAATGACCTATGCAAGGGATCATGGGACCCTTAGTGTCAATATAGGAAAAATATTGGTGTATGGCTCCCTTCTCCGCACCCGAACCCTACTTGGATCATAACAAAGCTTGATTGAATATAAACTCTAATAACAGAATCAGTGTGTGTCATATATGTCTTATGTCTGTATATTGTTATGTTTTATATGAATCTCATGAAACAGTCACAACAATCTATTTTACTGTAATTTCGATTTTTGTAATTTGTTAATAAAGGGAAAAAAAGAAAAGAAAAGAAAAGAAAGACTAAGTCACCTTAGAGCGCATACAGCCCAAAACATGTAAACTGTGTGTCAAAATTTTATGTTTTAACTGTTTCTGTCTTGGAAATAAAAATAACTTTTTTTACGGATTAAAAAAAAAAATATATGTATAGCTTGGAGGAAAACCGTAACGGGGGATATGATAGAAACATTCAAATACATAACGGGAATAAACACAGTAAAGGAAGAGAGTATATTTAAAAGAAGAAAAACTACCAGAACTAGAGGACATAGAGGGGCATATATTAACCCCTTAACGACAGATGACGTGCCAGGCACGTCACGGCAAATCGAGGACTTGCCGACAGGTGACGTGCCTGGCACGTCATGCACTAAATGGAGTAAAGAAAGCGACCAGCGGTCGCTTTCTTTACTCTAACGGTGTTGCTACAATGCCTCTAGGTAGAGGCATTGTGCAACACCCCCCAAATGTGCAGGGGCGCGCTACGATCACTCCACGGAGTGATCGTAGCACCCATTTAAAAATGGCTGCGCCCGCTGCACACATGTGCTTAGAAAGCGAACGATCGTTCGCTTTCTAAGCATCTGCGGTGTTGTTAAAGTGCCTCGCTAGCGAGGCACTTTAACAACACCTTCAGCTGCCCCAGAGCCGATGGTGGTCACTCTCCTGAGCGACCCCATCGGCTCAGTAGAAGGGAACGCTGCCTATACAGGCAGCGCTTCCCTTCTAATGGCAAGAGCATCGGAAGTGAAAGTATTTCACTTCCGATCCTCTAGGGGGAGCCAATCGATGCCGGCACAACAGATCTATGTGATCTGTGTGCAGGCATGTATGGTAAGTGCTCTGATGAGCACTTACCATACAGTCAAAGGCAATATTAGCAAATATTGCCTTTGACAAGTATTGATCTGCCTCCCTCACCTTACTAGTTATAGTAAGGGAGAGAGACAGATCAGATAAAGTAAAAAAATAAAATAAAATAATAAAAAAAATATTTAATAAAATTTTAAACACCAAGGGCTTTTATAAAAGCCATTTAACCCCTTCCCTGCCATTGATCGCTGTGTACGCAGTGATCATACACAGCAGCACATTTTTTGCTGTCTGCATTTTTTAGGGGTTCATTTTTTTTTTCCTGTAATTCATTACAGTATAAAAAAAAGCTCTTTTAAGAGAGATTAACCCCTTTCTTGCTGTAGATCACTGCCTAAGCAGCGAGCTGACGCAAATGCAGCAATCTTGCTGCAGAAGCATTTTTAAATTTTTTTTTACTTTTTTATTACACCCGTCACGTGTTAATTATACCCGCTAGGGGACTACGTTTAACGTAAAAAAATTTTTTTTAGCTGTCTGACCGCATGTATAGCGATCAGTAACAGCTGATAAGTGACAAAGGCGGGTTGGCGTTTGCTTAGATGAGCATCACCATTCGTCTGGTTAGATCAATATTTGTAAATATTTGATCTGACCCGTGTAGATCTGCCTCCCTCTTACTTGAGTTTTAGTGAGGGAGGGAGACAGAGCTGTATAATGTAAGTTTTTAATTATAATATATTTAATAGAATTGAGACCCAAAGGCTTTTATAAAAGCCATTTCCAGTATTTAACCCCTTCCCTGCAATTGATCGCTGTGTACGCAGTGATCTTACACAGCAGCACATTTTTTGCTGTCTGTGCATTTTTTTAGGGGTTATTTTTTTTTACTTTGATTTATTACAGTATATCAAAGGCTCTTTTAAGAGCTATTAACCCCTTCCTTGCCGTATATCACTTCCTAAGCAGCACATATGGTCACTGCCTAAGCAGTGCATATGGTCACTGCCTAAGCAGCGCATATGGAGCAATCTAGTCGCAGAAGGATTTTTTTTTGCTATCAGCATTTTTTTTGTCAGACTCGCTAGGGGTTAGTTATACCCACTAGGGGATTACGTGTATTCCTTTTGAAGCTGTCTGAACGCGTGTATAGCGATCAGTAACAGCCGATCAGTGGCAAAGGTGGTTTGGTGATTTCTCAGATGAGCATCACCATTCGTCTGGTTCGTAAATATTGTTCTGACCCATATGGATCTGCCTCCCTCTCCTCACTTGAGTTTTAGTGAGGGAAAGAGACAGATCTGTATAACATAATTTTTTAATTGTAATAAATTAAATAAAATGTAAAAAAATTGTGAGTCCCAAGGGCTTTTATAAAAGCCATACCCTTTGTATAGTGTAGTGTATTAACCCCTTCCCTGCCACTGATCACTGCACAGCAGAACCTTTTTTCTTGTCTGTGCATTTTTAGGGGTTAATTTTTTTGTACAGTACTACAAAGGCTCTTATAAGAGCTATTAACCCCTTCCTTGCTCTACATGTTCAAATTCCAAGTTTGAAAATCAAAAAGCGCACCTCTCAAATGTAGCCTTTCAACACCCAACAAAGCTGACAAAGCTATGCATGGGTGGTATCCCTGTGCTCGGGAGATGTTGCTGAACATATATTGTGGTATTGTTTGTCAGTGACACATACCGAAATATGTGAATTTGTGTCTAAAGCACAATGTATGTGGGAAAAAATACACAATAAAATGACTACCACAAACTTTGACAAAGGCTGGTGGTAGAATTAGTGCATGGAAAGTGTTAAAATACCACCATTTGAAATAGCGTAGGGTGTCTACTTTTAAAAAATATATGGGTTGATGGGGTAAAATACACTGGCTGGTTTCAAATATGTCCCAAATGGGACATGGGTGCAGGCGGTCTGCATGTCAAAATTTCAATTTGGAAAACCAAAAACTGCACCTACCAAATTTGGCCTTTTACCCCCCAAACAACCCAACAAACCTATGCATGGGTGGTATCCCTGTACTCAAGAGATGTTGTTGAACACTTATTGGGGTGTTATTTGGCAGTGACACATACCAAAATCTGTAAATTCATGTCTGAAGTACAAGGTTTGTGAAAAAAAACCACAAAAAAATTACTACCACAAACTTTGACAAAGGCTGGTGGTAGAATTAGTGCATGGAAAGTGTAAAAATACCACCATTTGAGATAGCCTAGGGTGTCTACTTTTAAAAAATATATGGGTTGATGTGGTAAAATACACTGGCTGGTTTCAAATATGTCCCAAATGGGACATGGGTGCAGGCTGTCTGCATGTCAAAATTTCAAATTGGAAAACCAAAAACTTCACCTCCCAAATTTGGCCTTTTACCCCCCAAACAATCCAACAAACCTATGCATGGGGGGTATCAAGAGTACTGAAGAGATGTTGCTGAACACTTATTGGGGTGTTATTTGGCAGTGACACATACCAAAATCTGTAAATTCATGTCTGAAGTACAAGGTTTGTGAAAAGAAAAACACAAAAAAATTACTACCACAAATTTTGACAAAGGCTAGTGGTAGAATTAGTGCATGGAAAGTGTTAAAATACCACCATTTGAGATAGCCTAGGGTGTCTACTTTTAAAAAATATATGGGTTGATGGGGTAAAATACACTGGCTGGTTTCAAATATGTCCCAAATGGGACATGGGTGCAGGCTGTCTGCATGTAAAAATTTCAAGTTGGAAAACAAAAAACTGCACCTCACAAATTTGGCATTTTAGCCCCCAAACAACCCAACAAACCTATGCATGGGTGGTATCCCTGTACTCAGGAGAAATAGTAGAATCTATTTAGCATGTTTTTTCGTTCGCTATTGTCGATGAGGAGAAGTTGTTTCAAATAAAAACAAAGAAATGTGTGTATTTTTTTTTTTTTTACCATATTTTATTATTTTTTTTTAATAATATGATAAGATATGATCAAAAATATGGCATCCATAGAAAGCCCTTTTTGTCCCGATAAAAACAATATATAATATGTGTGGGTACAGCAAATGACGAAGAAGAAAATTACTGCTAAACACAAACAGCACAGAAATGTTAAAATAGCCATTGTCCAGAAAGGACAAAAATGTTTCAAAGGCTCTGTCCTTAAGGGGTTAAAAAAACGCAAATATATTTTGTGCAAAACTATTTTTGCCCTATTGCAATGTACTAAACATTTAACATACAAGCAAATTGAGAATAAAAAAGGCATAAAAAGGGCATAATTGAGAATACCTACCTCTTTTGATAGCACTTGCTAAAAGCTGGTGTAATTTTCACATGCAAATAAGAATTATTTTTCACAAAATATTCGCAAAACTCTTTAGCGTGCGCAAATATAACCGCAATTTTTTACCTACTTTTTTCCCTCACTGCACTTGTTTAGTACATGACCCCCATAGTCTTAAATTAGAGGGGCAAAGATTTAAAAGTAATATCAGGAAGTATTACTTACTGAGAGGGTAGTGGATGTATGGAATAGCCTGCCAGCAGAAGTGGTAGAGGTAAACACAGTCAAAGATTTTAAGCATGCGTGGGATAGACACAAGGCTATCCTAGATATGAGAAAGGGAACTGGGGACTAATAAAAGTATTTAGAGAATTGAACAGACTAGATGGACCCAATGGTTCTTATCTGCCGACACATTCAATGTTTCTATGGTACAAGAACACAATTTATTTTCATTCGAATAAAGTTTATACCCAAGACTAATCAGGAAATCCTCTCCCACTCTCTTAATATACTTATTGTTCACAGTGAAGAGAGCTGCTAAAGTGGTATGAGATGTGGTAGCTTTAAAGGAAACAAATTTATCACACACAGGGGAGGCCATTTTTACTCCAAACACTATACTCAGATGTTTCATGTCAGATATGCACAAACAAGTGGGCCACATCTATACTCATACACAGGAATGTAGCCGTCTCCCTAGAATCATCGACCATTGATCTGCTTGATCAATGACACTCAAAACACGTTAGATAATGTTCATGTTCCTAATACTGGACAAATTAATGACATGGGCATCGTTGGATTCTCGGGACCCCTTCAAGATCAAATCTCTTACCTTTATTAATAACCACTCTGACACAGATAGAAATGGGAATAATAAGACCACAGCTGTTTAATTATAAATATATATTAAAGTGATAAATAACATAGAAAAGTAATTGCCCACACATAACTTGCCATCCCCCCAATTATACAAAATACTAAGGCAATGACCCCCAAACATAAACATAAAAGTGAAATTCCTGAATAAACCATTTATAGAGACAATCCGAGATGCCTCTATACCACCTGGGTAATGAGCCACAGGCCAGCTCATACCCACCAACCATAATAACCCCCACAGGATCAGTTTCCTGACGATGGCCATTCCTATCCTAATAATTATCTTCCAACCCCCATTACTTCCTAAACCCCTGCCACAAACCCAGTACTTGACACCTTAAGCCGACTGGGTTTCGCCATAAAAAGTGCCCGCTCCAACCCCGACTGAAAATCCATGTTGAGGAAATCAGTTCCAATATCTGACAGGTGAACACCATCTGCCCTGTAATTCCCCTGGCAACTACGCTTCCAACTCCCTATGCTGAACTACCACACCACCCATCCTTCTGACAAAAGCCGACATTAACCGATTAATTTTAATCCGGCATTTTCCCAAAAGCCACCTGGTCCCTCGCATGTCTCCACTGAACCTGGGCACTATCTCGGACATGACCACCGTCACCCCTGGTAACCAATCCCTCAACCTATTGATATCCTGCTTCATGGTACAGACTAACACCCTCTGAGGAACGAGCCCTAAATTGTTCCCCCCAGCATGTATGAGGACCACATCTGTCCGCCTCCCCCTATTCAGTAAATGAATCAGTTCAGAAAATACATCTCCCCAACCAAATCCCATTAACCCAAACCATTGAACTTCGAGTTGAGCCCTAGAAAAACCCAGCTGTTGGCCATCAGGACGAGCTGCGGCTCTTCGTTTAGCCCAAAAGACGAAGAAATTACCAATTATCCAACAGACCAAACCTATGAAAACACAAAAATGACACCCAGCATCCTGCAAATCAACAACCTAACCACCCACCAAGCCCTCCAAAACGCCCCAATCATGTCTTCACCCAATTAACCAAGCCAGACGGAGATAGGAGCGAAACCTATGAGACTCCCACCTTCCAATCCTCTTTACCATGTCCTCACCTAGACCCAACCGAGCCACCTCTGTGGTCGCCCCTATGCGAAAGGAGTGTTTCCCATAAAGAATAGGATCCCACCCCAGGAGCTGTAAACCTAACCGAAAAACCATGAAAAACTGAAAACGTGATATTGCCAACCCATCCTCATGAATTAAAAAAGCCCCATCCCCCACCGGCCAAACCCATAAGAACTTGGACACCCATGCCACAGGGCACAAAGCCGACCCGGGAACCAGATACAGCACAACATCCTAGTCCTTACCCAGCTGTTATGTTATTGACTTAGCAAGCCTGATGCTTTCAACAGTACATCCCTAACCCGCAAGCCACCTAGACCCATTTTAGAGCTACATACCACCTCGCCTATATGAAAAGCCCCAAGGAATGTTAGTAAAAATGCCACAGAAAACAAAAGAGACTCATACTGCAAGGAACAGATCGTCGGTAACACCCCCAGCAAACGTTCCAACAAATGGACGGACAAAGGCCGTCTAGCGTCAGGCCACCGCTTACTCCTGCAAAACCCCTTGACCGCCTGCTTCACAAGAAAATGTTTGGTAATATCCTCCCAACCCCGAACCTTAAACCAGAATTCCATAGCCGCCATAGATTTATCCAAAGACGCCCCCCGCAAATAAACTAGTGAGAAACCACAGAAACGCCTCACAGCGTGTTGTAGGCAGCCCCACATCCCCCACCTGCCACACCATACCTTCCCATTTCGCCCAGACCTTCGAATAAGACGTCCATGTGCTCGTGCCCAGGAAAGCCCTCACACACCTCCCAAACAAGAAGTCCCAAGACGCCACATCTCCTCTGGGCACACCTGACTCACTTCGTCTGCATCCAGTGCCAACGCCCGAAACCATGTCCACTGGAAACGAGACAAAGAATCAGCAATCCCATTAAGGAAACCCGGAACATGTCGAGCCCGGAAAAAGAAGCCGACAGATTGTTAACCGCCTGAACCACTGCCATGTTATCAGTAAAAAATATTACCTTGCTATCTCTCAGTTATTCCCCCCATAGCATCAAAGACACCAACAAAGGGAAAATCTCCAAGAAAGCTAGATCACGGATGGTAGGATCCAAAAACCATGCCTCTGGCCACCGAGCTGCACACCATCTGCCCCCAAAGTACGCCCCGAACCTCGCGCTACCAGACGCATCGGTAAACAGTTCCTAAATCCTCCACCGAGACCCCCTCAGAGCGAAATAACACTATCCCGTTAAAATGCATCAAAAACTCCTCCCACACTGCCAAATCCGTCTTCATGCCACGGGACACCCTGATGAAATGAGGCCCTGCCTTGACACCCGACGTGGACCTCGAAATACTCCTAATAAATATCCTTCCCATCGGAATGACCCGGCAAGCAAAATTGAGGCTGCCAAGTAAGGACTGCATTTGCTTCAGAGTAACTTTTTTGGCCCCCCGCACCAACCCCACCTATGCCCTTAAGGCAGTAAGCATTTCCACTGGCAACCTGCGTTCCCCCTTGACCGAGTCAATCTCTAAGCCCACTAAGGTGAGACAAGTGACCGGACCAACCGTTTTGTCCTCTGCCAATGGGACCCCAAATAGCTGAGCCACCCACTCCAAAGTCCTCAACAAAAATCTACAAGGATCCGACAACGCCGGTCCCACACATAGGAAATCATCTAAATAGGGAACAAAAAAACGGGTGCCCCGCCTCAACCTTTTTCACCCATTCTATAAACGAGCTGAACTTCTCAAAATAAGTACATGAAATGGAATATCCCATAGGAAAACAAAAAACTGTCCCTCAAAGAAACACCCCAACAGGTGGCGACAGTTGGGGTGAATCGGAAGAAGCTGAAACGCAGATTTGACATCCGCCTTAGCCATAAGGGCCCCAGGCCCGGCCTTCCTAACCAAATCGACCACATGGTCGAATGATGCGTAGGAGACAGAGCACAATTCTTTGACGATGTCATCATTGACCGACACCCCAGCTGGGTACGACAAATGATGAATCAACCTGTACTTCGGTGGACGATGTGGCACCGGCCCCAGACTGAAAGGGGGACGTCTTCTGAGCTATCATAAGCCTAATCCATAGCAACAGGTCCATATGGTTCCACTGCACCCCAGGCGACGCCGCCAAGCACTGCCTGAACTGTTCATCATACTTCCACCATGCAAGGCCACCGTAAGTCCTGTAAGCCTCCCAGATGCCTTCAAGGTAGCAGAACAGCTGACAGCACTTGTCCGGTGTCTTTTCACCAATCACACTAGCTAGCTCACAAAAAGCCTGTAGCCAGTTCCTGAAAGTTTCCGGAATCTTCTGGTACCTTTTCTTTTTCTCTTCCTCCGCTTTCTTAGCATCTTTCTTATCCTCTTCCTTGAGATCAATATACTCCTCAAGGGGGAGGAGAGAAAATATCTCCACGAATTCCCCAAACCTTCTCCTTCACCTCTGACTTCAAATGCACCCCTAACAGGCTAGAGAAGGACATATACCGGTTCCTTCGCGACGCCTCTGGCGCACAACCCCCCGACTCCTTGTCTGACTCCATTTCTGAGACCACCGATCATGCCACTGCATCAGTCACCCCACTCACCGTCTCCTGACCCCCATCACCCATCGCCATGCTCACCTCCCTAGGAACCCACGCCTGACTGATTCCCGCGGCCTCCGGCCTAACCCTTCCCCAGGAATCCACTAAAGCAACAAGGTCATGTAAAAGACCCCTTGTTTGTGGTGCACAAATAACACACTCACCGCCCAAGCCAGCCGTAGCCATTGGTACTGAGGCCGCCGCTGTCCCATTCAGTCCTGTGCGAGTCACGTCCGATGTCCTGCCATCTCTGTCCCGAAAGGAATGGCGCTGTTGATCTTCGACCGATGGGCTCCCGATCATGGAAGCAGAAACCCACCGCCTGGGAGAACTGTCATGCAAACTCCCCTGCCATCCATCTACCTTCCCGGTAACCTGGTCACTGCCAGATGCATCCAGATGCCCCGCCTGTCTGTTATAGCAGTAACCGGAGCCCAGCGACAGAGCCCGCGAACTCCTATGGTCTCCTTCCCGTGCCGCCGCAGAAGCGTGAGTATCGTGAACCAGGGACACAGACCATACCCTTGACCTCTCCACCCCACTGCGCCAGCCATCCTGGACCCCCGACCCCACTTCACGCACAGTATACTAAGATATCCTGTCCCTGTGCATCCAAACCTGCGGGCTTGGTGATCGTGCCGACCGCACCAGGGGGCTGCCCTGGAAGCACCCCCGCCTATCCAATGAAATCTTGCTGCTCTCCCTGACTGGATGACCCACCCTGCTACCCAGACTGCTGCAAGGGCTTGGGGACCTGGGTGGGCCCACCTCCCAACGCCCCTCAGTGTTAGAGCACACCGACCGGGCATCCGACACCAGAGTGGTCCTGCTCACATAAATTGAAAGTGCCTGAGAACGGCCCTGCCGGCCCTCCCGGCCATCCACCAAGTGAGCATCCCCCTGGGAGCACCTGGCAAAGTCCCCCACGCAGTAAGCAACTCCATAGGGGCTGCATGTACCTGGGCCCGCGTCCCCCTGATGATGCCATGCCCAGGCTCCTCCCTGGCCACCTGCGGGGCTCACGGCGCCGTGCCTGGCCCATCCAGAGTGCACCCTCCTGCTCCCCGCGAGAGAGCCAGCTCCGCTGCATTGTGGGCCTCCAGGGCCTCAATCCCCGCATGCCGTCGCGTACGGCATGGCCCGCCCCCGACCTTGCACTACTCACTGGAGGATGTGCCTGACGTCCTGCAGTCCTCCGTGTGCTCCTCTCCGGGTGCGTCCCCTCCATCACCGCTCCGGCCCCAATCCGGGCCTACCGCAGACCGCCACCTGGATCCACGGGCCTTCTTGCCACCTCTCGCTGCAGCCAGGGAACTGCTTCTCCACAATGGAATAGGGGGCTGGGGGACCGTAACAAGTCCAAACATATCAGTACAAAAAAATGACTACACCTTACAAGAGTTTGTAGTATCATTTGATGTACACAATGTGTAGAGGGTTGTCAACCCTTTACTTTTTATTTCCCTTGTTCATAAAGTGTATTCACACACTGATACTTTTTTTGGGCTGGTTTCTCACTAGAAAAAAACAATACCAGTTTATGCCTACATTTCAGGTTAACACTCTAAACTTAAATGAAACTAAACATATGCTAGCCTGCAAAAAAAGGTGCCATTGGAAGAGAAATCCACGGCCGGATAAAGTGATCGTACGATCACTTTATCCGGCCGTGGATTTCTCTTCCAACTTTTCATTTAAGAAAGCAAAAAGTCAACAGTGAGCTCACTCCAAAACCAACCATCCTTTATTCATCCTGTGAACCAGGTCACCGATCGCTTGATTATTGGTAGACAACAATGATAACCTCATTACTCCAGTGTCTGCTAATGTTCCAAAGGTTCCTCAGAATGTTCCCAGTGGTGACAGCTGACTGGACATGCTTGATGAAACGCCAGCTCCAGCACTACCTTCTTTGGTTGTATATAATAATGACGGACTTCATGTGGAGCTCTCCTTCCTGAGTCCACTCACTAGTCCTGCACTTCAAGTCATGAATTCCTGTGCCAGCAATTTTTCTAGTGGATCCACACTCGGAGCTTCCAGCTCAGGATCAGTCACACAATCTATCCTGAATATCAAACACTTAGACTGTATCACATGGCTCGGTGGGGGCTGGAATAAGTTAGGGATGGCAACGGAACAGTTATTTTTGAGGTGTCTCTATGCAAATGTTATCAAATCTTAGTGTGTTACAGTGTTTTTTTTTTTCAATGGTTGAAGGAACTTTTAAATAACCCCCCCCCAAAAAAAAAAAAAAAAAAATCTATTGGATATATGGCCTAGGAACTTTATCCAGTCATGGATTAAGTAAAACTCTTAACTCTAGTTATGGCTGGGTGATGTTAGTGTTGAGTATGATAATTTTAATATAACACAGTAGTAATAATCTTTCTTTTATTAATACTCCCCTAGTAGGGTTTCACTATTTATTGATTTTTTTATGTATACAATATATGGTAAAAGTATTGGGACATCTGACCTTTTCAACAACAGGCACTTTTATGACATTTTGGAGAGTTTCTGTGGGAATTTTTGGCCATTCATCCAATAGAGAATTAGTGAGGTCAGGTAGTGGTGTTTGATGGTGTTGGGGTCAAGACTCTGTGCACGTCAAGCTTCCCCAAACTATTACCACAAAGTTGGAAGCATAGCATTGTCCAACATTGTTTGGTTTGCTGAAGTATTATGATTTCCCTTCACTGGAAGTAATGGGCCATGCCCAACCCATGAAAAAGCCTCATACCATTATCCCTCCACCACCAAACTTTACAGTTGGCACAATGCAGTCAGGCAGGTAACGTTCTCCTGCCATCTCTTCAGAACGACCACTTGTTTTCACAAATGTTTGTAAATCCAGACTGCATGACTAGATGCTTGATTTTAAACACCTATGGCAGGGGTGTCCAAGTTTTTGTTGCAGTGGGCCACTTCACATAAAATGTATGTGTTCATGGGCCACATTGTTTTTTCATTGAGAAAAAATGATAAACACACACACACACACACACACACACACACACATATATATATATATATATATATATATATATATATATATATATATATATATAATTTATTCATTTGACTTTTATATATATATATATATATTTATCATATATATATATATATATATATATATATATATATATATATATATGTATATATATATATATATATATATATTGTGTGTGTGTGCAGTGTTAGGGCATCACAGACTGTACAGCCACACACAAATACACACACATACAGTCACTCTTACACACACACACAGTATCACACTTACACACACATAGAGTCACATTTACATACACAGTTACATTTACACACACAGTGACACACACACAGAGTCACTTACTTAAAGAGTCAGTTACATGGAAACAGAGTCACTTACACACACAGAGTCACTTACATGGACAGTCACTTACACATACACACAGAGTCACTTACACATGCACACAGAGTCACTTACATGCACACACAGAGTCACATGCACACACAGAGTCACATGCACACACAGAGTCACTTACATGCACATACAGTTTCACTTACATGCACACACAGAGTCACTTACATGGACACAGAGTCGCTTAAATAGTTCCTGGTTCCTGCAGACTTATCCACGCTTGACTATTTCCTAGCTTCATTCAAAATAGTACTTTGTGCTACTTTTAAGTTTTCCCAATGGGAGGCAGGGTTTTTATACAAATGTAATACACTATTGCAGTATGGTCTGAACCACAAGATTAACCTTCATTATTAAGCTGCATCAGATTTGGGCATTATCCTATACATTTGTGTACAGCTAGGATTTCTATATGACTGTTTGATTAGACTAAATATTCATTGAGGACATTGCAGCACTGAATTACAATGTAGTTTTTTCTGTATTAGCTAATTGGTTAACCCAGATCCTCCAAATGTATTTCGGTTTATAGACTTTCGGTTTATGGAATACATGTAATGCTATTGGCTTTCTATAAACCGAAATAGAGTCCCTATTCGTATGAATGGGGACTCTGTTTCGGTTTATAGAAAGCCCATAGCATTACATACAATGTAATTGCCGAACCCCGAACTCCAACCCGAACATACAGTAAAATGTCCGTGTTTGGGTCCGGGGTCCAAAAACCGTAATGTTTGGTACGAACCCGAACAGTGCGGTTCGGGTTCGCTCAACACTAGCGCACACACATCGTTTTGACTAGTAGGAAGCAAAATAGGAGCCTTTATGCTTTTTCATATGCGGTACTTCAACGCATGAAAAATTTACAAAGAGTACATTTTTTTACAGGCCCATTATTGAGAAAGGGTATATGTTGTGGAGTTGATCTGACTTATATTCCTGTAGTATTGTATATAAACACGAAAAAACATGATCAAATATGATAGTTTGCCTTTCCAATGAATGCGGTCTTTGACGTTTGACGTTTTTATCATTTTATATTCCTGTATTTTTCCTTTGTGTCTGCCTTTTTTTCTTCACCTTTCTTTGAATATATTCATGAAGTTTTATACAATATGCAAAGAGTAACCTTTAACTGTATAAGAATTGCAGCATTTCTAATACAAACTGTGGAATTAGTAACCCCCTCCCCCAACTCTCCCCTTCTTATGTTTCTGTATCCCATTTAAATAAAAAAAAAACAATAACAATTTATATTTGACAAATTCTTAAAAAACATCAAAAAACATTTTCTTTACAAATACATTTTATTAATTATTATATATTATCAGGTACAGGTGCAATCGGTTTAGGAGTAGCATTGGCTCAGACCAGCCACCAGGACGGCAATGAATTTCTCCCAGGCAGCTTGGACTTGGGGAGTGAAGGAGGCTCCTAGTTTTGCAGCCAGAACAGTCACGAGCACCTCTCCAAGACGCTGTAATTGGGAGAAGAGAATTTATTAATATAATTTAATTTGACATTCAATTTATGAATTATTAGTAATAATCAAAATTGGCCACAATATAATTAATAAGTGGCAAACTAGATTTTTCACCTAATTTATATTATTAGATAAAATGTGGACTGTGGAGGATTGACAAAGTAATTAAAAATCATACCAAGTGAAAAATGCTGTGATGCCCCATTATTAAGCCATTTTAGGCTGATTTTTGTAAATCAGTTCTCAATGATTGAATGGTTTTCAGGATATTTTTAATTACATGTTTCTACTAACATGGTCTGGACATGGTTAGAAGCTAATCTTTACCTGCACCCACATAAAGAATAATGTTTAGCATGTATTTAACTGTGATTGAATGCAGAAAAAGATTACAATAAAAAATCAGTGTGTCAGGTAAGCTAAGTCTGTTATTACATATCTAATAAAAACAGGGACATTCTATCTTGTGTAACACTTGCTTCCTTCAAGGAAGCAAGGGTTAAACAATACTTTGAAAGTAAACCCAACGTGTATCTTAATAGATACATGTGGGTTTACTATCTGCTGTGTCTCACATGAGAGACACAGAAGTTCCCAGTTGTTGCGTGCTGGCTCGCCCCCCTCTGACAGGCGAGAGAGTGGAGCGAGAGACCCTTGTTTTTTTATGGGATCGGCAGGGGGACCTAGTTAAGGTTCCCCCTGCTGATCCCATGCAAAAACTAGGAGCTCTTTCTGTGATTGCAGAGAGAGACATGCGCCGACCAGACGGCTGCCTGCGTCCTATGGAAGCATGGCAGCTGTGGGGTCAGAGGAAAAACTTGCGTGTACTATCAAAAGTACACGCCAGTTCATCCTCATACTAGGGAAAATGGACACATTTTTTTTAGTGTCCCTTTAAAAATCTGACTGAGCATCATGCTAGCTATCGTCCAAAGGAACCATAGATATGCAAACTTGCGTACTCTGATGGTATCAGCAGTGACTATTTAATTTAATAAGTGTTTATTGATAGACAAAAACAAAATAGTTTCCCTACAGTCTCTACTTAATTTCCCAAGTATTCCCTAGTTAGAGATTATCCATGGTGTAAAAAGAGAATACTTAAGAGATATTAATATATATAGATACCTTGAAGTTCTCTGGGTCCACATGCAGCTTGAAGGCATGGGTTTCACTGAGGTCATGGAGGGAGGCCTTCACATTATCTATGTGTAGGATGGCATTACCAATAGCTGAGAGGACAACCTTGCCGTGGGCTCGGACTTTGGAGTTTCCAGCAATAGCGGTTTCGTTGGATATGTTTCCAAAAGAACTGAAATATCTCTGGGTCCAGGGGTAGACAATGAGCAGCCTAGTGAGAGAGGAAATAAAGAATTACATACCTGACCAGGGGAATCATGCATGTGGTGCAATACAATACACACACGTGAGATGCTTTTACCTTTTTACTAATTGCTTCATATTAACATATCCCTTAATTTATGTGTTTAGCATTTGTCAAAATATGTTGGTACTTTAGAAATCTTGAACGTTTAAACATCCAAAATGCATTTTGACATATATCGAACTGAACAAAACATGGATTCCTTGGGGGTAAAGATTCCTTGTAATATTATCTGGCAGTAGGTCATATTTAAGAAAAGGTCAGTCTCAAGCATTTTGAAATGGATGCATAGATCAAAATAAGATTTTGATTAATTCAAGGGGATTTGGCATTTCTGAGAAAAAATGGCATACTGTCCCTGGCTACTTCTTATTCCCCAAAACAGCGCCCCCAGCCTATAGAACACAATATATCTAAAACAATACATACTTTTTCTCTAAGATAATAAATAACGCAAAAAGATATAATGAGTACCTGGATAGGGTGGCTAGTCCGTCATTCTCAATGTCAACTTTCTTCCATACTGAGGTGATGGCGGCCTTCTCTTCAGCTGTCCAGTGAACCATGGTGACTGTAGGAGTGAGGAGTAGGTGAGAAGTCAAGGTTTCAGATATGAAGTCTAAAGCTCTGTGAAGCAAGCATTTCATCCCTCTGTTTTATGGGATAAATAACTATGTTACGCCTACGGTAACTGTGCAATGTCATCCTCTTTTCTCCATCCTGTTACTGATAATAGGAGAGATGTAGCTGACCTTGCTATTTTATATCATGACTGGTCCATGAAAGTCTAGTTGTAATTTTAACAAATAATTGTTAAAGTTCTGGCACTCTGAACACACTAAGTAGTAGTTACTTAGGACAAACTGACATTATAAAACTCATATATTAAGTTCATACGTTTTGTTTTGCCCTATATCATCTCTAGTTTTTATGTCATATTATGAAACATGGAGGACATTTAAAAAAAAAAGAAAACACCAGCGTCTGATTTATGCTTTAAAAAATGTTCCTGTTAGTGTAATAATTTTATTGGGGATAAGTTAATGAACTTAGAATATCCCATTAAACCATAAATCCCACGTTTCACACATTTTAGAATATAGTTTTAATGTCCTTGATATTTGTGGGCCAGACACTCATTGTTCTTATTTGATTGACTAGTATTTAAAATATTCCCTATTTCTTGGTATATTTTTATTTTTTCCGATTTCTAGCCATTTAAAAATAATTCCACATGGATCCAATAAATTGATCATGAAGTTAAATCTAAGTACTTTATTTTATATTTTAGAATATACAATGTTATGTGTATTACTACTGTATACAAATACATAATTTAATATGGAGGGAATTAGGAGATAAATTATGTATAAGGAATATTTACAATCAAGGTATGCATTGGGGAATTATAAAACAAGATAAATACTAAACAAAATGAAAAAGAGATAAATAATAAATGATAAATGATAAATAATAAAAGAAAATAATAATGATGGAATTTAAATAATCCAGCATTTCTGGACTGTTTATGATAGCGTTCATATTTTTGTGAGTGTATTTTAATATATTTAATTTAGTACTTTACTGTATTTCACTATTGGTTATCAAATACATATTTGGACAATTTACCCCACTGTTGGGGCATCATTACAATTTCTTGAAAATATTATATGGTTATTAATTTGTGGACAGTACCCTTGGATTTAGTATTAGCAAATTATTACATTACTATTTATCATTTGTTCATTATAGTTTTTATGTTTATTTTTGTATTTATTATTGTTATATTCTCTTATATTATTTTTGTTTAATTTATTATGTTATTCATATTTTCTATACATTTTTCCTTGCGTAATAGGTTTTTAGCTTTTATGGCATCTAAATTTATCATTATTGTGACTGTTTTTAGTATTTTTTACTCTTAGAAAATTGACCTCTGTTTTGACATTTACATTTTTGCAATCAAAGCACAAAAAACTTTCTGAAAGTACACCCCATATATTACAATCCCTTGAAACTGCTGTGTTCTGCAGAGAGATGCATTTGTTTGTCACCCATGATAAAGGCTACTTTTGCCGAAACGTCGGGCTGACATCCGCTTGTGCGGACCCACTGTCGTTGCACATTTTTTTCTTGCATATTTTTCTCTTGTATGATTTGTTAGACTACTGTGTTGTGTATATTACTGTGTAATTATGTTATTAAACTGTACATATTAGCTTTGGCTATTTTGATTGATAATAATACATTTATGACCTGCTGCTTTTTGCGTGCACTTGTGTGCTCCTCCCAATTTATCCTTCTAAAAGGCACTAGATACACCATCTCTTTACTTTCTCATAAACAAATGTGCTCACATTTAACAAAAGCTCTTTCAGTCCTTTAAATAACATGGACTTTTAACATTTTACACTACATATATATATATATATATATATATATATATATATAAAATAGTCTATTTTTAAATAAAAATTAAAATGATGATCTGCATTTTCTGGGCTTCATTTCCTAAATATTATAATATTAATGCATGAGAATGGAGTATTTCAAAGAAGTTGTGTTTTTTAAAAGTCATAGATAAGCAGCTTTCCATTCACGGGCAACAGCTTTGGTGGACATTCCTGCAGTCAGCATGCCAATTGCACACTACTTCAAAACTTGCTTCATCTGTGGCATTGTGCTGTGTGATAAAACTGCACATTTTAGAGTGGCCTTTTATTGTGGGCAGTCTACAACACACCTTTGCCATAATCATGCTGTCTAATCAGCATCTTGATATGCCACACCTGTGAGGTAGATGGATTATCTCGGCAAAGGAGAAGTGCTCACTAACACAGATTTAGACAGATTTGAGAGAAATAGGCCTTTTGTGTACATAGAAAAAGATCTTTGAGTTCAGCTCATGAAAAATAGGGGCAAAAACAAAAGTGTTGCGTTTATAATTTTGTTCAGTGTATATATATTTTTAAATGGTTCTATATGACACATTTAAATATAGATTACATCTCCCCCATCAGGTGCACATTTTATATCTTCTGAAACAATGATAAAGGGATTTAAAGCTGAATAGATATCAGACATGGAGTATTATGTGCAATATCATACCTCAATGTACCTAGTTAGGATGGACAGTGCCTTTCTTGTACCCAAATCCCTCTGTCCCCTTTCCTCCTCTATTTTCACTCTTTTCTGGGAGCTTGGCATTTTTTGATTTGTATAAGTGTATCACAGAGCTCCAGAGCTGTAAAATTCCCAATAAAATGTGTGTTTATATTAATTTGTGTATATAAAATATTTTAATCTTACACTTGAATTAATTGCCAAATTAAATAGTTATTAATGGGCCACAAAGTAATTGAAAATGTTCCTCTAATGCCTCGCAAATAGCCACACCTTTAGCCACAGGTATGCAAGAGACATGCCACTGGCATAAAGAGTCCCATTTCAGGTATATAATTTGAATAACTTTTTGGCTAATCATTGCAGGCACTGTAGTAGAAAGGAGCTGGAGACTAACACTGAAGTAATGACAGTGAGCATTGATACCTAGCACCAAATCTGTACATCCAGGTATTGCTTATTAGTGTTTAACCACAGAGTAAAAACACAACACTGGTCACATACAGATACATGCCTTGAGTATGTGGAGACAGCTTTTCATGTTATCAGGGGGTTCTGTTCACTGAAAACTCACCTACAAAGTGGGGGTGATGAGATGCTACGCTACTGCTGATCCCCTCCTGCTATGGGAACTGAACTGGCCGTGTTAAAAATGCGAGTTTTTTTAAGGAAAACTTACAGGAATATAAATTTTTCTAACCTTCACATTTTTCACATTACGGACACTTCAAGCCTCACTCTAATTTTCTAACGTACCTTTTTGCATATAAAAATGAACAATGATGAGTTACAAAAAATACAGTATATTTAATAAACTGAACAAATCTCTGAGTTAAAAAAAATAAATAAAAATAAATAAATGCGAGTTTTTGAAGCATTACCCATGGCCATCCGTGAGTTAATAATTGATGACAGGTAAGGAATGTGGAGAATATTTTTTTTTAAAAAGGTTTAAAAGTAATATCAGGAAGCATTACTTTAATGATAGGATAGTGGATACACGGAATAGCCATCCAGTGGAAGAGGTTAAAACAGTGAAGGAGTTTAAGCATGTGAGGGATAGGCATATGGCAATCCTAGATATAAGATAAGGCAAATTAGGCAGACTAGATGGGCCAAATGGTTCTTATGTGCTGACACTTTCCGTGTTTTTTTTAATGTAATCCTGACCTTAGCAATTCATCCTATCCCCACATAATAGGGCTGTTACTGGAATGTTACCAGAGCTTTTCATGTACAAGAAATCAAAAAGTTTTAGTAAGTTATAAATATTAGTATTTCTAAAACCATCATAACAAACACATAACAACATTTTCTTTACAAATACATTTTATTAAGTGTGATATATTATCAGGACCAATCGGTTTAGAAGTAGCCTTGGCTCAGACCTGCCACCAGGACGGCATTAAATTTCTCCCAGGCAGCTTGGACCTTGGGAGTGAAGGCGGCTCCTAGTTTTGCAGCCAGAACGATCACGAGCACCTCACCAAGACGCTGTAATTGGGAGAAGAGAATGTATTAATGGCTTTAACTTGGCATTCAGTGTGAGAAATAACAATACTGGTAATAAAACATTGGATGGCAATATAATCATTAAGTAACAAACTAGAGTTGTTGTTTTTTTTATCTACCTTGTATTATATTAGCTGATCAAGGAAAACCACTGCCTTTTAAGGAAACATTGGGGTCTTTTCACTAAACAGTGATCTGTGGTAAATTGACAGGTTAATTAAAAAAAATCAGGCCTAGAAAATCTATAATGTGTCTATTGTTCAGCTATTTTAGACTTATTTGTGCCATTCCCTTGTGAATGATTGTTTTTTTTTTTTTTTAGATATTTTAACACATTTCCATGTACATGATTAGACGATAAGATGATCCTTCTTACTGTATCACTGGCTGTTAATGCTGTAACTGTTTGACATGTTTTATATTATTTATAACTACTGTAGAATTCAGAAGAGGGTTACATGTGCTCCATAAATATCCATAATATAAATAACACTGTGGCAAGCCAAGGTTTTTTTAATAAAAATATCATTAAAACAACTTAACATTTGAAAATCTGGTTGAATATCATGGGAGTTATAGTTCAAAGTTATGCAGTTTTGGTATCGGCAGTAATATACTGGAGATGTTTATTGATAGGTGTCAGCTTACTGGAGATGTTTATTTATAGGTGTCAACTTATTGGAGATGTTTATTGATAGGTGTCAAGTTACCAGGGATGTTTATTGATAGGTGGAACCAACACCTTTTATCTCCAGCCATAACCACCCAAGTATTTCTTACTAAATTTTAACCACAGTATAAAAATAGAACACTAAAGAGACCTAAAAAAAGGAACAGTAAATAAATACCTTGAAGTTCTCTGGGTCCACATGCAGCTTGAAGGCATGGATTTCACTGAGGTCGCGGAGGGAGGCCTTCACATTATCTATGTGTTGGATGGCATTACCAATAGCTGAGAGGACAACCTTGCCGTGGGCTCGGACTTTGGAGTTTCCAGCAATAGCTGTTGCATTGGACACGTTTCCAAAAGAACTGAAATACCTCTGGGTCCAGGGGTAGACAATGAGCAGCCTAGAGAGAGAGGAGTTGTTTTTATCAATACAATGATGTATGTGGTTTGATAATGGCTGATTAAATAATAAAACATTGCATCATGTGTAGGCATTTTAACTAGCAATGTTTTGATGAAAGAATACAGAAAAATATGTTATTAAGTACTCTTTGCTATATATTGCTCTATCAAAGGGTGGAAATTTTGTTTAGAATCTTAGGTCAAATCAGTCTTATAAAGGGAGATCTGACCCAATTTAACAAAGGTGACTGCCCCCTGATCAGGTACTTATTTGTATTCTTTCATTAAAGCATTTTTATCTACAATGTCTACACTTGATGCAATCTTTCAGTTAAACATATTTTTTGCTGACATCTGTCCTTTAAATACCCAATAAGGTGTACATATCTATGAACTCAAAAGGAATGGACCATGGATCCATTGGTGTAGGGATTCCTTTTAAAGTCAGCTGGCTTACAATAAATGGCCCCATATAAAAAGGAAAGGTCCAGTCTTGAACATTTTTGAAAGGCTACATTGATCAAAATACCCCTGTATTCAAATTCCAACTATGGTACAATGCCGCCTTCCCATTTTCCAAACTAGTGCCCTCAATCTGTATAAAAGAATAAGATCTATACTTCTTCTCCAATATAATGAATAGCAGCTAGTTAATTATTACCTGGATAGGGCGGCAAGTCCGTCAGTCTCAGTGTCAACTTTCTTCCATACGGAGGTGATGGCGGCCTTCTCTTCAGCTGTCCAGTGAACCATGGTGACTGTAGGAGTGAGGAGTAGTTGAGGCTTCAGATGTGAAGTGCAGAGCTGTGTGAAGCAACCAGTTCTCCTCTGGGTTTTAAAGGAGATATTACTATGTTACGCCCACTGTAACTGTGCTCTGTCATCCCCTTTTTTTCCATCTCTTTACTGATAAGTGGAGAAAAGTAACTGACCTTGCTATTTCATATCATGCCTGTTACATGCTGGATCTTCTGCGGTTTTAGCTGACTGTGAAGACCTCTCAAAGTTAAACATGCTCACCATTGGATATCAAGTACAGATAGTTCATTTTAAGTTTAAAATACAGAGAGTGTCAGCGCAAGTGTTGACAATCTGCATTTTACTGATGCCCTAGAGGCTTACTGCTATTTTTTAGTTAAATGAATAACATTTAAAAATGATTATATTTTATATAGGGGCCTCATTTGGAACACAATTCCATTATTTTGAATCTCCTATTTCACATTCAGCACTTATTGAATATTGTTGGGCTGTGTTTAGGCCCTGTGTTTAGGGCATCCGTTTGCCTTAATCTGTGCCCTGCTTTATTTGTGTGCTGAGCATCTTTGCATGTGGTTAATCTGGCACAGAACACAGGACTAACAATGACCATGGAATATTAAGTCATATTGCCACCTCTCAGACTAGCATGGACATTGGCAGGAAAAGGCGAAGACCTAGGTCTCTCATTACACTACTGATCACTAGGGAACAGCCAGCGATGAGGAAATTAATCTGCCAATCAGCTGCAAAATAACTGCAATGAAAGTATATCAAAGGGGGAGCCATTTTCTATTCTTGCCTTGGAAATAGCTAGTTTTACTGTGAGTACTTCACAACAATGCTGTAGACACAGGCTTAATTGGGGACATTTAGCACATCCCATTTGAGCCAATACCTGCAGAGACTACAGCTGAGGACTATGTAGGAGGCCCTGAGGCCAGAAAAAAGGCTTAGCAACTTCAAATATGCTATCCAGCCTGCAGTGAGCTTTATTCGTTTTTTTTGTAAAAGTTTCTATTTCTTCTGAGAACCCATTTATCTTGACCATATTGTCAGGTTACAGATTGCGTGGGAGTGGAGTGCCCACATTTGGAACCAAAGTTCACAACCCAGTGGCTGTTTACACCATCTGTCTTCTCCTTGATCGCCTTGTATGGTTGTCCTCCTATTATTCCCAACTTCAAATATGAGTAAAACCAAATGAAAAATAAAAAGACAAGAAATTGTTCTTAAAAATGTAATTGATTAAATATACCATTTTAAAGGTTTTGTATCCACGAGAGAGGGATCTGCAGAGAATTGACAAACGAATTGCACCATTAAGACCAAAATAGAAGAGTCTGAAGTGTGACTGAATTGGACACATTTTCCAACTCAGCTACTTTGGTCTTAGGTTTGAAATTCCCTGTACTTCCCCCGTTTGTGAATAAACGCCTAAATGTTTTCAGAACAATCCATATCACCTACACATGGTAAGGTGTTTTGTAAATGAAACATATGATAATCATTACAAAAAATGGAACTGCAAGAAAAGTTTAAATCTCTGGACAATAAAAAGAATGAAACAATATCAATCTTTAAAAAATTGATATTATATGGTATCAACATGGTATCAAACTTCATATCAGATCCATTAGAGGATGAGGATGAAAGGAGGAAATTAAAAAAAAAAAAAAAATGTAGACAAAAATGGAGGAATTAGAGGAAGACTTTGAAATTGCTGTTCATTGAAAGGTGAGATGAGCTGAAATCAGATTAAATAACAAAGTAGAACAAAGAAGGAATTACTTCATATATAATGAAGAGCTCAATAAATAGGATGATGATTAACCCCATAAGGACACATGATGATCCTGGCATGTTATGAATATAAACAAAGGGTGTGGCCAATTAAAAAAAAATCATATTAAATAAGGATAAATATGGCTTAAAAAGAAAGTCATGTTTCCTTAAAAAACTCTGCAAGGTTTGTACAAGTATACTAAATGAGAAAGAATGACAGAACAGTTAAACACACACATAACAAAACATTCCCCCAAAAGCAATTGTCCTTAAGTGGTTAAGTAAAACATTAAATTGCTATCTGTTGTTGCATATTGTCATTTGTGAGTGTGGACCTTAGACGTCTTCTAGGAATTTGTATAAATACCTGGTCCATGGCTGGTACACAAGCAGATGCTAGTGCAGATCTCTACACTTGTAGACCTTGACAGTGATGATAATGGGGATATATTCATGGAATGTGAGGCTCTTAGTGATACATTCTGTTGTGGTTCTGGATGTCTGATGAGTTGGTATGGGTGATCTCCATGGATGAGATAAAATAGGGGAGAACTGTATTGCTTACTCACCTTCTGGTGTAAATACTAAGCTAATCTGCCCTTGTTAGACAGAGGTGTCACATTGCTGTGGGCATCTCACTGTACTCCCAGAATTGGCCATATGCAATAGGAGGTGGCATCCATGTTGCTATCAGTAGGTGGTGCAGAACTCAGTGATGACCAAGTGGGAGGCTGATGACTGCTAATTGCATTTTCCAGTGACACAGGAAATTGTTGCCACTGTCTGTTTGCCAATACGTGTTTTCATCTTTTCATCAATTATTAGGACCAAAGCCTAGTCTTAGCTTTTCTTTCTCTATTGTCCCATCCTGTCAGTGTGTGTGGTATATAATCGATAGTTGTGCATGCATTCATATCATTAATCTATTAGTATGAGTTCCGGTTCACTGTTGACTGTTCGGTACCCGGAACACAATCGACAAACAACGGAGTTCATTAGTATTTCTGAGAGGTCACTTACAGCTACTGAGATTTAGATACTAGAAAAGGGTGAAATTTCCAAAGGAAAAAATGTAAGATGGCACTCCAGTTTATTTGGTTTAGATTTTTACCTTTTTATATTTTACAGATGTTTATCATCTTGCAGCACTTATGTTACCTTGTCTCTTTAAGTCACCTCTGCAAGTTTGACATAATATACCTCTTGACTATTTAAGTAGACTTAACTTGCACTTTATTTGGGTTTGTGATGTAACTTTCCTGATCTACATGGTTTTCTAATATTGTATGTTCCTATTCTTTTCCATATATTTCTGCATAATGTACATCTGGAAAAAATGCTTTGTTCTTAGTATGTTTTATTATCCTGTGCTTTGTCTGTTTTTGTACCTTTGTGTTACCTCTCATAATAGGATATTTATTACAGGTCATGAAATAAAAATATATTGGTAAAAAGACCAAAATAGGGGTCCAGTACCACTATAAACAGATATAAGTAAGTGGTCACATAGACATAGAAACAGAATAAATATAAAGTCTGAATATATAAATATACATAAAAATACAAAAAATGAAAACAATAGGTTAAAATGGTAAATACAATCTTACCCACTGCTAATAAAGTGCTGTTCACCTGGCCATGTAACTAAAAATAGGTATAAAATGTATACACTACTTGCACATACACAGTAACAATAGAACACCCTTCAATAAACCTAATGGGAAGTGTAGTCTGCACAGTTGGGTTGCTTAAACCAGTTGGTGGTTGGTTAGCTATATGACAAGCAAATGACACAAATTGGGATGCAGATAAAATAAAATGAGCCATATAATAAAAGTTAGAGACATTGGAATGTTTCTTTCATTCTAAACATGCAGACATGACTTTCTGATTAGCCTATGATTAAAGACTGTGTGGTACGCACTGCATCAGGCTAGACTTATCGCCTACTATGTAAGTCAAGTCTCCCCGTTTGGGATAAAGTATATAGAAAACTCGACACTCAATACTATGGTTCAATCTCAGGATATATCTGTTTATCTTTATTCCCCATTATCATTCGTATAAGCAGCCTGGACTGCTCAGCATTGAGGATCAAAGCCTGTAAGGTGGACCTCAATCGCTTTTTCTCTCTCATGTGGGATACATTAGCTTTAATGCACAACCAGCTATTATGCTGGCTGAGCATCATGAGTCATATGGTGTACACAACTTGAGTGCCAATATATTGACAATTGAGGAGTGTTCTGGTCGAGAAAGAGCTTTGTCGCACCATTGATACTGATAGTATAACCCTCAACCAAAGCAGACAAGGAGAATTCTAGAGACACATTACTATATACTGTATATGTACCTTGAAGTTCTCTGGGTCCACATGCAGCTTGAAGGCATGGGTCTCACTGAGGTCGTGGAGGGAGGCCTTCACACTATCTATGTGTTGGATGGCATTACCAATAGCTGAGAGGACAACCTTGCCGTGGGCTTGGACTTTGGAGTTTACACCAATAGCTGTTGCATTGGACACGTTTCCAAAAGAACTGAAATACCTCTGGGTCCAGGGGTAGACAATGAGCAGCCTAGAGAGAGAGGAAATAAAGAATCATCAATACAATGAACACATACCTACATTTTAATTTACATGGTGTGATAATGGCTGCAATTAAACCCTTTTACACTTTCCAATGGATTAGGTTTCAAGGAGTTGGTTAAAATGGACCTGCCACTCACAGATAACAGGTAATTATACACAGATGACGCATGCACATTGACAGACTGGAAAATGTATGAATCAAAAGATAATGAGAAGTATTGCTTTACCACAGACCTGTATGCACCACACAATGCAGTGATCTTACCAGTGTGTATTACATTGGCGGAGCACAGGCAGGATTGTGTGTGTGTGTGTGTGTGTGTGTTTATGCATGTCTGCCTGGTCAACAGTAAAGTCAAATACTAATAACTTCCCATATCAGATGTATGCATTTAATTAAAATGTGCTTAACAAAGTGCACAATAAAGGAAATACACGACCCAGAATTCCGTGTATAAAGTGGGAGTTGAATTCAAACGCAGGTGACATTTCAACCCTCACGGGTTTTCTTCAAGCCTAGCAAAGTGCACAGACCAATTTACTCATCAAAAATCCCTTTTACAAATGTTTTGTCTCTCTCTGTACAGAATGAATATAGTTTACTAGCAACTGCAAATGAAATATAGATTTTCATCCATGCACTTACCAGCAATGCATAGAACATATTACTCATCTCAGTTACTTTTTAAAACAAAAAATCTAATGTGGGAGATATGAATTTTCTATTAGGCAAATAGATACTGTATATTTCCTGATATTAAATTAATCAAAAGTTAAGCACTTAGTCACTTGTATTTATCAACAAACGTTAAAGGAGTACTCCAAATAAATAATCTACATTTTTCTCATGAATGGTAAAGTTAAATTATTATAAAAATTCATTGGTGTTAGAGAAAAAAGATTTGTATGCTAAATATGCAATTTACTTTAATATATATGGCTTGACACAGTTTGATACCGTTTGAGCCTGTTTTTTTTAATGCATTAAAAGTAAATAGAATGTCCACTTTATAAAATGGCTGTATGATGAAGGTACTATTTGAGTCATTTACGTGGACAAGTATTTTTTTATTAATTCCATATAGACAGAGCTCAGACATGCTAACTGATCTCATTGTTACCTGGATAGGGCGGCAAGTCCATCAGCCTCAATGTCAACGTTATCCCACACAGAGGGGATGGCGGCCTTCTCTTCAGCTGTCCAATGAACCATGGTGACTGTAGGAGTGAGGAGTAGTTGAGGCTGTAGATGTGAAGTACAGAGCTGTGTGGAGCAAGCATTCCATCCATGGGTTTTATAGGAGAACTAACTATGTTATGCCTACTGTAACTGTGTCCTGTCATCCCTTGTTTTCCTCCCATTACTGAGAAGAGAAGAGATGTCACTGACCTTGCTTTTTTTGTATCATCTCCAATACATGCAAGATTCTATCATTCTCCAGTTCCAAATGATGATTTTGTACAACAGTGATGTAGACAAGAAAAACAAGTAACTATGTAAAAATGTAAGATACAGGGAACATGGAATTAATAAACAAATGTATTTTGTATGTCAAGCCACACTGTGATGTCATGGACAGGAGGCACCACAGACATATGTAAGATACATTTTTCTCTTAATCTAGTCATTTGTTTTTAGTTCTGCTAAAACAATATATAGATAATGTTTATTGTCTACAGTCACAGTGCAAACAATGCTCAGTAATAGGGCCCTATAATAATCTAGCTTGTTTTGTTATATCTCTTAATTACTTTGATAAAAGAGATCTTAGCACACAGTTAATGACCTGGATTCACTTAAGTCGTTTTGAAGACTATGTTTTTTTACCTCACATTATTCCAATAGGAAGAATGAGCGAATCAAGTTAAACATACTGCAGTGAACTAGCACACATTAATTCACTAGTTTGCAGGTAAGGGCATAAATTCTGTTTTTCCCCAAACACGTTAATTTAATATTAGGGAATGATGGTTTTAACAGCACCCTGAGGTCCCCTAGGGATTCCCCAAAAACTAAAGTAAGTGACGGGGGCTGACTAACTGTTTTCAGAACCCAAAAAAAGAATACTGGGCATACTTCATAGCAACTATTCCCCAGTCCTCTAATACTCCATGGGGCTGGACACTGGGCATGATGTCTCTAGTCCCCTAATAACCTATAGGGCTGAAAGATGCCCCAGAACCCTTTTTATCAATGGGTCCAGGGACTGGGAAAGATGCACCTAGATGTAGGATAAGGTCAGAGACTAATAAAAGTATTTAGAAAATCAGGCAGTCTAGATGGGCCAAATGGTTCTTATCTGCTGACGCATTTTATGTCTCTATGTTTCACCCAATTCTCTAGTCATGAATTGGGTTGGGGGCTTGCCAAGGCCCATGCCCCCTATATTATTTATGGGGCTAGGAGCTGTTCAAAAAATACCCCAATCCCACTTTAAGGTCTGCCCTATGGCTGGGGCTGGGTTTTCAAATGCCTTAAGGAGGTATCTGATTCAGACAGTCAGATGGGTAAGTTCTCCCTTTATCTGGCCCATTTGAACTAAGATTGTAAACAACACGTCCACCCACTGAGAGAGCGAAACAGAGCAAAGAGGGCTCAGTAGGGTACTTTATTTGTATTCATGCCTTCATTAAAGTATTTCTATTTAAAATGCCTTCCTTCAATTAAACATAACTTCATTTTTTGCCGAGTTGTCCTTTTAAGTGGTCCATTTGGATACCATATTATCCTCGTTCTTGTCATGTAAATTACACTTTTTTTTTTTTTACAAAACATAATTTTTAGTATTAACAATAAATAAATAAACAGCTTTCTTAATGCTTTTCTGAGTTTTAATTTATGCAGAAACAATGCAGCTGTAGAGAACCCTGGTAGCTAGGCGCAGCCATGTATGTGTGTGCAGGGCCGGTGCAAGGATTTTCGTCTACACAGGCGAAGGTGCATTTTGGTGCCCCCCTGCTCTGATCCGCCACGCCTCCCACACCATTAGGCCTCCTTAAATTATATATATATATATATATATATATATATATATATATATATATATATATGAATAATGTATAGTGTAGAAAATAAATCTAAATATTCAACTCGCATGCTCTAAATGTGACAAAGACAAAGACACCCTTGCAGTCACACACACAGACACCCTTACCACTTACACACACACAGTTACACCAATTCACACATAACCTGAGACACACTATTTTGCCACTCAATATGCCAGTATTTAGCCCAGGGGTCCTCAAACTTTTTAAACAGGGGGCCAGTTCACTGTCCCTCAGACCGTTGGAGGGCCGGACAATAGTAAAAACAAAAACTATGAACAAATTCCTATGCACACTTATGCATCTTATTTTGAAGTGAAGAAACAAAATGGGAACAAATACAATATTTAAAATGAAGTAAAGTTAAATCAACAAACTTACCAGTATTTCAATGGGAATAGTGTGCCAGTCAGAGCCCAGTAATATTATGCCAGTCAGAGCCTAGTAATATTATGCCAGTCAGAGCCCAGTAATATTATGCCAGTCAGATGCCCAGGAACATTATGCCAGTCAGAGCCCAGTAATATTATGCCAGTCAGAGCCCAGTAATATTATGCCAGTCAGATGCCCAGGAACATTATGCCATTCAGATGCCCAGGAATATTATGCCATTCAGATGTCCAGGAACATTATGCCAGTCAGAGCCCAGTAATATTATGCCATTCAGATGCACAGGAATATTATGCCATTCAGATGCCCAGGAACATTATGCCAGTCAGAGCCCAGTAATATTATGCCAGTCAGAGCCCAGGAATAGTGTGCCAGTCAGATGCCCAGGAATATTATGCCATTCAGATGCCCAGGAATATTATGCCAGTCAGATGCCCAGGAATATTATGCCAGTCAGATGCCCAGGAATATTATGCCAGTTAGATGCCCAGGAATATTATGCCAGTCAGATGCCCAGGAATATTGTGCCAGTTAGATGCCCAGGAATATTATGTCATTCAGATGCCCAGGAACATTATGCCAGTCAGATGCCCAGGAATATTTTGCCATTCAGATGCCCAGGAATATTATGCCATTCAGATGCCCAGTAATATTATGCCATTCAGATGCCCAGGAATATGATGCCAGTCAGATGCCCAGGAATATTATGCCAGTCATAGCCCAGTAATATTATGCCAGTCAGATGCCCAGGAATATTATGCCAGTCATAGCCCAGTAATATTATGCCAGTCAGATGCCCAGGAATATTATGCCAGTCAGATGCCCAGGAATATTATGCCAGTCAGATGCCCAGGAATAATATGCCAGTCAGATGCCCAGGAATTGCTCGTTATACCTCCCTCCTCCCCCTTTCCCAGACCCCAGTACTTACCTCCATGCTGCTGTTCATGTCCGTGGCTGAGAGGGAAGCGTTGTGAGCTCCCCTCAGGCCGTGCG
Organism: Pelodytes ibericus; assembly: GCA_036172795.1. Taxonomy (NCBI): domain Eukaryota; kingdom Metazoa; phylum Chordata; class Amphibia; order Anura; family Pelodytidae; genus Pelodytes; species Pelodytes ibericus. The sequence goes on along the minus strand of CM069859.1, from coordinate 41,829,017 downwards.
CATTCAATAAAGTGTGTTGAAAAAAAAAGTTTCAACACACTTTATTGAATGTGCACGGCCTGAGGGGAGCGCACAGCGCTTCCCTCTCAGCCACGGACCTGAACAGCGGCATGGAGGTAAGTACTGGGGTCTGGGGGAGCGGGCGATTTTCCCGCCCCCCCATTGGTGCGCCCTAAGGCAGCCGCCTGTGCTGCCTTACGGTAGCGCCGGCCCTGTGTGTGTGGGGGAGTGTGATATATGACTGATAGGAAAGGGGGGGTGGCACTCCCTCCACCCGCAGTCAGGCCAGGAGCGCTCCGATGTCGGCTCAGGTGCCTCCTAGTTCCCGTTCGAGGCCCACTCCTGAAGAGGATGGGCCTCATTTTTCTTTGGGCCCGACCATTTTGGCCTGGCCTACCGCAGCTCGCAGGGAGCGGACTGCTGCCATGCGGCCGAGGGCCACAATTTTCACACTTTTTTTAAATTTCACAAAAATATATAATTTCACACTCCCCTCTTATTTTCAGGATGCTCCAGTTACATTTCAGCCCAGCTCCGTCCCTCCCTTGCAGCTGCAGGGTGCGGGTGATGCAGGGGCCTCATCCCTTATGCCTCTCTCTGTGGGCCCTGCTGCAGACTCTGCTGGTGAGTGTCCGGTTCCTTTCCCTTAGGGGGTCCGCTTGGGAGCGTAGGGGCGCAGGGCCCCGTGGGTGCATAAAACCCACCCAAGCGTGGGTGCATAAAACCCACCCAAGCATGGGTGGGTTTTATGCAGGGCTTGCGCTGGCTTTTTGATTAGACGCAGGGACCCCCCTTGAATACGCAGGCAGCGAATATTGACTCTCAGGTTGGTGCAGTTTGAGGTTCACCTCTGGGATCCAGTGGGGTGGTGCCCCCGGTGGTAGACAGTCGGTTTCATTAACCCCCCCTCTGGTTCCCCCGGCGGGTTAACCCCCGCCCACGGCATTGGGCGCCGAACCGGATTTTTATGAATGGGGACTCTATTTTGATTTATAGAAAGCCAATAGCATTACATGCATTCCATAAACCGAAAGTCTATAAACCGAAAGACATTCGGTTTATAGAATAGCAATAGCATTACATGTATTCTATAAAACGAAAGTCTTTAAACAGGAAGTCTTTCGGTTTAAAGACTTTCGGTTCATGGAATACATGTAATGCTATTGGCTTTCTTTAAACCGAAATAGAGTACTCTATTTTGGTTTATAGAAAGCCAATAGCATTACATATAATGTAATCGCCGAACCCCGAACTCCAACACGAACATACAGTGGAATGTCCGTGTTCGGGTCCGGGGTCCAAAAACCCTAATGTTCAGTACGAACCCGAACAGTGCGGTTTGGGTTCGCTCAACACTAGTCCTAACTAATTTTTATTTCCTGTATTAATAAAAGTGCTGTGGCCTATTTACACCAAAATCAAGCCTTGTGTCTTATTTTAGGGTTATGGGTGGGTATGTTCTAAGGTAGATATGCGCTATCCCCTCTACAGCATACATGAATAGTGGGGAAGTAATACAAAACTGCAAAATAGCAGCTCAGCTACTTATTTTTCCAACTCAGCTATTTTGATCCAGGTTGTGTAACTCAGTTCACTGTTCAGTAAATGAACAACATAAATGTTACACTGAACATGTAATTAACAAAAATACATCCTGCAAATGTGTTACATTGAAAACTTTGGACAGTTCATTAGGTACATTTAACCCATTCTGTGGCTCTCTTGTAGTTAGTAGACTTCACCTACCGGCAGTCTGCAATATTACAACTATCAGAAAGAAAAAACAAACCAACAGTTAGAGTTGATATCCAGGGTTAAGGTTACAGTAAGATATAACTTTAGAGTAAGGGTTAGAGTTAGAGTAACGGTTAGAGTTAGGATTAAGGTTAGGTTTAGAGGTAAGTTGATAATCAGGGTTGGAGTCAGAAGGTCACTGTAGGGGAAATTTAGGAGAAAAAAACTTTATTTCTATTTCTAACCTCAAATATTTGAAACTATAGAGAAGGGGGGTTTTCTTTTTTTCCACATATTTTTTATTCAGAATTTGTTTTATAAATCAAGAAAGTACTTAATTTTACATCAAGCATAATATAGTGTTATTTGGGCTCACATTTATTGGTATTAATTCTCATATAAAAGATCTACTTTTTATTACATATTTACATAAAGTGCCTTTAAACCCCTGAGAGCAGATTTAAAAAAAAAAAAAAAAAAAACAATCTTTCCCTTTCCCTTCTATCATCCCTCCCTCATTTAGGGAGATCAGAACCCCCACTTCTCCTTACTCCACATACACTCCCCCCCCCCCCCCCGCCTCCCTACCCTTTGCCTGTTATTCACTCCCCATATTCTGTTACTCTATAATTCTGTCAGTTGGTTTTTAAATCCATCACTTTACAAAAAATCCACCCATGAATACCATATTTTATTATGTTCTATTCCTCTCCCCAAACCAGTCCAGATTTTTCCTCCATACCCATATTTCTCCCACTGAAGTTCTCCAATCTCTAAATAACGGATCCGCTACTTGTTGAAATTTTTTTGCTGTTAGGAGCTTTGCTCCGTTAATCAATCTGACAGTGAAGTAATTCCTATATACCTTAACAGAGTATGTTGTGTTATGTATCAGAATTGTAAGGGCATCACTTGGTATATTTGGGTTTCCCACTGTTTCAATTGTCCTGATGACCAATTCCCAAAAGGGTTTTATAGAAGGACATGTTCCAACTTGAGTCAAAAATCTCCAACATTTGTCTGTATTATTAGGATGGATCTTATTTAATACATGTGGAACTTTGTACCACTTTATCGTTACTTTAAGTGCATTATCTTTAATTCTAATGGGTTTTGAACAACTATGCATAGTCGTTTAAATTTTGTGCCACTGTTCATTCGAAAACTTCACATTTCTGGCCCTTTTTCAACATCTAATATAGTAAGGTTTATCTTCGGATTTACTTGCTAGAATTAATTCATATATTTTGGACATGGATCTTGTTTGTTTTTTTTTTTTTGAAGACCAGCTTAGGGCTTCAAAAGATTTCAATTCAAATGGTATTTTCCCTATTTGTTTTAAACTTGAAATACAGTGAGAAATTGGAATACTTAAAAAAAGTGACACTATCTGAGCCGGATCGTTTTTACCATTTGAAATTGTGCAAAAATATTTTTCAGGTCAAAGTTAGGAAAAGTGTGTTTATATACATTTTTTTAAATAGTAAATTGTAAAATAAAATGTGAAAATACTGTTAATGAGAAAAATGAAATATACCGTTTAACCCCAAAACTTTAGAAGCTTAAAAACAGCCTCTGTCTTTAACTAAATTGTTCAGAAAACATATTGTAGATAAATACTGCATTGTGTAAAGTAAGAAAAAAGCATATGTCAGTGTTTTCCTCAGCACTTTCTATCTCCTAGAAATGGCAGAGTAATAAAGCTAACAACAGTCCTGCCTATCACTCCAAGCCCCTCCTTATTAGATATGATCTAATCTAGAAGCCTCTATGAATTTATTTTCAGTGTAAAACTACAAAAGAACTGAAAATTGTTTAAAAAATAAAATAAGTGCTCATATATTACACACATATAAACATTTAGAAAAGAAGCTAGGGGGAACTGCTCCTTTAAGCACTATATTGGGGCAGTTTTACATAATGTGGCTGACTGACAGGTTTGCAGACATTTCATTTGAAGTAGAAAAAATAACAGTATCTGTCCCAACAAATGATGTAGTCTAATTATTGCTGTTAGTGCAGTATAGAGGAGAAATATAGATCAAATGTATAACCTCAATTGGTAAATTAAATAGAAGATACCATTAATTTGACACCTTCCAAAGAAATAACTATATGTCATCAAATGCAATGTATGCCAAATTATAGTCCACATTTCTCCTAATCTCTTTTACTGTAGTAAGGCAGCAGGGTACTAAGAAGCTGAGTTTCTGGTTAAACCAACTCTTCAAACCATGTTCCGATAATCAAATGCCCAGGTACTGCGTGGGGAGCCCCCACAAACAGGATCATCGTCCCCTGGTACTGTTTGTAGGGGATATACTGCCTCCTATCAAGAGTGACAGCACAGTAATCATAGACTTATCCCATGAGTAACAGTTAATACCAGGAACATTGATGGTAAACTGGGGTATAAAAGCAGTAGCACTATGCCCCAAGTCCCAATACAAATAAAACTATCTGTCTCCCAGTTACCTACCCTTGTGCCAGGTGAAGGTCAAATGCCCCTGGCACAATACAATACATAAATAATGGCAACTGGGATAACAGGGGGAAGGGTAGTAGTATTTGTATTGTGGCTTGTGTCATAGCACTGCCCCCAAGCTTCAGGCCCATTTTATTTGATTGGGGCTGCAGCCAGCCTGCTGCCCTGGGGAGGGCATTAACAATTTATTACAGGCTGGCAAATGAACTGCTTTTCAGTGGGAAATGTGTATTTTGCATACTGTGCCACATGTGATGTCATAAACAGACACATTTAAAATACATTTTTCTCCTAATTTAGGCATTAGCATGTAGTTTTGCTAATACAATGTATAGATCATTTTCAGTTATTTTTCATGTTCCACATGCCATCAGGGCCGGCGCTACCGTAAGGCAGCACAAGCGGCTGCCTTAGGGCGCACCAATGGGTGGGCGGGAAAATCGCCCGCTCCCCCAGGCCCGTTTACTTACCTCCATGCTGCTGTTCATGTCCGTGGCTGAGAGGGAAGCACTGTGCGCTCCCCTCAGGCCGTGCGCATTCAATAAAGTGTGTTGAAAAAAAAAGTTTCAACACACTTTATTGAATGCGCACGGCCTGAGGGGAGTGCACAGCGCTTCCCTCTCAGCCACGGACATGAACAGCAGCATGGAGGTAAGTACTGGGGTCTGGGGAAGGGGGGAGGAGGGAGGTATAACGAGCATCTGACTGGCATAATATTCCTGGACATCTGACTGGCACAATATTACTGGGCATCTGACTGGCACAATATTACTGGGCTCCGAGTGGCATAATATTCCTGGGCATCTGACTGGCATAATATTACCTGGCTCTGACTGGCATAATATTACTGGGCTCTGACTGGCATAATATTCCTGGGCATCTGAATGGCATAATATTCCTGGGAATCTGAATGGCACACTATTCATGGGCTCTGACTGGCATAATATTACTGGGCTCTGAATGGCATAATATTCCTGGGCATCTGAATGGCATAATATTACTGGGCTCTGAATGGCATAATATTCCTGGACATCTGAATGGCATAATATTCCTGGGCATCTGAATGGCATAATATTCCTGGGCATCTGAATGGCATAATTTTCCTGGGCATCTGACTGGCATAATATTCCTGGGCTCTGACTGGCATAATATTACTGGGCTCTGAATGGCATAATTTTCCTGGGCATCTGACTGGCATAATATTCCTGGGCTCTGACTGGCATAATATTACTGGGCTCTGAATGGCATAATATTCCTGGGCACCTGAATGGCATAATATTACTGGGCTCTGAATGGCATAATATTCCTGGGCATCTGAATGGCACAATATTACTGGGCTCTGAATGGCATAATATTCCTGGGCATCTGAATGGCATAATATTCCTGGGCATCTGAATGGCATAATATTCCTGGGGATCTGAATGGCATAATTTTCCTGGGCATCTGACTGGCATAATATTCCTGGGCTCTGACTGGCATAATATTCCTGGGCTCTGACTGGCATAATATTCCTGGGCTCTGACTGGCATAATGTTCCTGGGCATCTGACTGGCATAATATTACTGGGCTCTGACTTGCATAATATTCCCATTGAAATACTGGTAAGTTTGTTGATTTAACTTTACTTCATTTTAAATATTGTATTTGTTCCCATTTTGTTTCTTCACTTCAAAATAAGATATATGCAGTGTGCATAGGAATTTGTTCATAGTTTTTGTTTTTACTATAGTCCGGCCCTCCAACGGTCTGAGGGACAGTGAACTGGCCCCCTGTTTAAAAAGTTTGAGGACCCCTGGGCTAAATACTGGCATATTGAGTGGCAAAATAGTGTGTCTCAGATTATGTGTGAATTGGTGTAACTGTGTGTGTGTGTAAGTGTTAAGGGTGTCTGTGTGTGTGACTGCAAGGGTGTCTTTGTGTTTAAGGGTTTCAATGTGTGACACATTTAGAGCATGCGAGTTGAATATTTAGATGTATTTATTTTCTACACTATACATTATTCATATATATATATATATATATATATATAATGTAAGGAGGCTTAATGGTGTGGGAGGCGTGGCGGATCAGAGCAGGGGGGCACCAAAATGCACCTGTGTAGACGAAAATCCTTGCACCGGCCCTGCATGCCATGCACATTAAAAACAGTTTTCAGGTGATAGTGTCTCTTCAACAATGTGTATACTATACTTGCTAGCAGCTGTTATCCCTCCAGACCACACAGACTCATTTAGGTGTGTGGCACATATTTTTGTTCATTGCTTATTATTTCTTTTTTGAATAATTAATAAAGTACATCCGATGATTTTAAATTGAAGGGTTTATGTTCTGCATTAATATTTATTGATGCTATGTTCCTATAGGGCAGGGATGCCCAAGGTTTTCCAGATGTTAATTAAACTTTTTTATTTACAGTAATGGTGAAGAATATCTTGTCTGCCTCTTGTTGGGAGTCAGTATCACTTTTTGCATTTTATTGTACATCATATTTTCGTATTGGGAATCAATATCACTTTTTTCACGTATTGCCTATGATTATTCATAGGTCCTTCTCATTTAATACAACCCTTTATGCTATGTGCAGTTAATGTACAGGTTTGTTTTTAATTCCACAAAATGCACAGTAGCTTCAGCTTAAAGGGACAGTCTAGTCCCCAGACTCACTTTGGTGCAAGATGAAGATCACTGCTTGTATAATACGCAGGCTTTTTATCTGTGTGATTTGATGCAGGCATTCTGTATAAATCAAATTTTTAATATTTGACTCAAGCCCTCCCCCAGTGATTACTCTGTATGTTTACTGCATGTGCAGCAGCACTGATTCTATAGACACTGGGGATATAAAGTTTTGTTTCATTTAGGCACTTCCTGTGCCCTTCTAATTGATTACATTGTGTGGCCTCTGAGTAACCTGACTCTTGTACACAGTAGGATCTCTTAAAAGTGCAACCATTTGTCTGATGACATCACTAGAGAGACAGGATATTCCATTCATCTGAATGGAATTATTCTCATTGATTCCTGCAGCAAAAAAAAAGGATTACTTTTACTCAGATAGTGTGGGCAGTCCTTGTTTCTTGCAAACTACTGTAATTTCACAATTTGTTCTATCTGTAAGTAATTTATATTTTAAGCAATGCAAATGTAAGACATGCATTTTAAAGTACTTTGAAAGCACATTAATATGCATTAATATTTGGAAGATTTGGGGCACTAGACAGTCCCTTTAAGTAATGTCCTGGCATTTAGCATAAATACAAGGCCAGCATTACAGGGCCTAGTAATAAATCCCTTGCAGCTGGTATATCAGCCACAAGGGCTGTGGATAATCCCTCAGGCTAGGGTGATCCCTTCCAGGTTAGAAGGGGCTAGAGTAACTATACCTATATTAACCAAGTCCAAGGGAACTCCCTAATTCTTTGAAATGTTTGCTTGTGAATGCACCCTCCCCTTTTGCCTTTTTTGCTGTCCTCACTTCAGATGCCAGTGTTGGCGTGGGGTCCCCGAGAGCTGGTTCCAGTGTAGAAGGGGATGTCTGAGGTATGGCCACTCGAGTTGGTAGCTGGTTTGCTGCTGCTTATGTCTACATGGCTGAGATCCCGTTGGAGAACCAACCTTCTCTACTGTGCACAGGAAAATCCTTAAGTTGCTGTGCATCGGGACCAGTTACCGTCCTATATGTCTAGGTCAACATACGGTTCACCAGTATATGGATCAAAGCGTTTAACAGTGTAATAAAGCAATATGTTTAGCAAAATGATAATTATGTTTGTTTATTATCTATATTTTCATTAATAAATGTCACAGTATTTGTATTTTAAATAAACGCAGTGGCCAGTTCTAAATCCATCATGCCTTGTTTGTTCTTCTTATATATTATCCTTTCCGGGATTGCTTTTACATGTGCCATAGTCTTGCTGAATCTCATCTGCTTATTGCATGTTATGGTTCCAAAATTGATTCAATTTCCCTGCAGAGAAGTAACATCCAGTTCAGACCATGTCATCTCTCTTATTTATGTGTAATCTGAAAATTTGGCTTTTAATAGCTCCTGTGAGATAATCGATTGAACAGGAGGAGAAGCAGACTAGAAGATAATCTGCTCATTATTTTAGTCTAATTTACATAACAAGGCAATCATTTACATCAAGTGTAACATTTATACAAACTCTGTATCACAGTACCACACAGAATATGAAATGCATATATAACAGACTGTCGGGATATAGGCGAGTGATGGCGAACCTATGGCACAGAGACCTCTGAGGTGGCACTCCGCATGTGTTTATAGCATCAGCATCACTTATGGAGAATTCAGTAAATGTTATGATCTATATTTGAGGATATATTACCTGATCTCATTGGTGCATGAGAAATTATAGAAGGAGAGTAAGAAGGAGCAAGATATTGATGGGGAGAACAATTGTCTGAAATAAGTGGGTACCTTGAGGGGTCTAGCTTGGTTTCCTGCAGTAGATTGGCACTCAAGTTAAAAAATGTTCGCCATCACTGTTATAGATAGTTGTAACCAAGTGCCCTTCGCCACTTGGTCCTGGAGAGGCCTGTTTGCCTGCCTCCTCCCCTGTGACTATGGCCCTGGGGTGTATGGCCCTTTAAAAATGCTATTTGGGACTATGGACTGTGTATGGCACTTTAAGAACATATTTGGGGCATGGTGAAAATGCCCCAAAAAGCTAACGATTGAACTACTGGGTGGAATTGTTTGATTTTTAGTTATGTTCATATTTAAAGTATGCTGATTCTGAAAATGTATGTTTTATGTGAATGTGATGCATATTTTAAAAGTTATTAATATTGTGTAAAACCTTTATATTTTAGCTTGGAGATAATTGAGCTGATACAAAGGTTAACTCAATTATCTCCCAAGCAGAGGAATGTACTGTAATTACTAGGATCCAAGTCTTTGTCCTATTCACTGTGCTTTCCTCAAGTTAAGATTGGATCCTATCCTTTAATCCCTGTCATTATCGTCACCTTTCCCATTTTCTTATGTAAGTCATTTAGTTTCCTGTGTGTATCTGAACTGGGCACCTTTGTATCATAGTAACATAGTAAAATAGTAATTTATGTTGAAAAAAGACACAAGTCCATCAAGTTCAACCCTTCTACCTATCATTTCAGTGTTTTGATCCAAAAGAAGGCAAAAAAAACCCTTAAGGAAGCTTTTTCGAATGTTGCCTCCTAGGGGGAAAAAAATTCCTTCTTGACTCCAAAAAGGCAATCAGATTTCTTAATCTTTTAAAGATGTTACAAGGAATAGTAAGTATTTTTAACAAGGCAGCCAAGTACATTTTTTCTTTACAAATATTTTTTTTATTAAGTATGATACATTATCAGGTACAGGTACAATCGATTTAGAAGTAGCCTTGGCTCAGACCAGCCACCAGGACGGCAAGGAATTTCTCCCAGGCAGCTTGGACTTGGGGAGTGAAGGAGGCTCCTAGTTTTGCAGCCAGAACAGTCACGAGCACCTCACCAAGACGCTGTAATTGGGAGAAGAAGAAGTCATTAGTGATCTTGTACTGAGCATTGCATTCAATGCAATAAAACAATAACATAAAATAATAATAATAACAACAACAAATGAAATAAGGAAAATTTACAAATAATAATGAAAAGGAGTCAGTAAGAAGCTAGATTCTTCTATTTTTTTAATTTTTTTTATTAGCAGTAGATAGAGTTCAGTACATGGACCTGGGATCAAAATTGACTTTACATTGAAAAAATGTCTGTATGCTGTGCTAGCATTTTGGTAAAATGGTTACACAGTTATAAAATACTTTTAATAACTGATTTGAACTTAGATGACATCTCCTCATTGGTTGCGAATTTGATAATTTTCTATTTTTATATAAACGGGTATTATTATGATTTAGGAGTAGCAAGGGCCGTTATATGTTATTCAAATGTTTCTGGTACCAGACCCCGAGGCAGACAATGTATTGTCACCTCTGACATAAACATTTACTGTAAAATTTTTTAGTAAATAGCCCTCAAGCAAAAGAGTAAGGTGTAATTTAGTGACTGAGAAGTGGTTAGAGCATACTGACATGTTTAAAGATACCTCTTGGACCCTCTCCTTTGACTTTCTATGGAACCCTTAAAAAGTGGTCCTTTGGCTAGCGTGTAATTTTGAGTAATGTATACATTCTATATGCTAAACCATGGGTCCTCAACCTGGTCCCTACCGCCCACTAGTGGGCGTTTTGGGATTCCAGGTGGGCGGTAGGGACTTTGGAGGTTAAAACCTCCTTTTGAACGTGTGAGTGAGTGGGCGCGCGCGTGGGCGCACTCATCAAGAAACCAACGTGCGCGAGAATGAGAGTAGGATTTTCGGAAGTTAAAACCTCCTTTTGAGAGAGTGGGCGGGCGGTGCAGGCGGGCGCGAGCGCACACATCAATCAACCTCCTTTTGTGCGAGAAGGGGACGGGCGGGAGCGAGCGCACGCAAACACGTAGGAAGAGGAAGGGGAGGAGGGGAAACTGATAGCAGGGACAGGCAGAAATGGAGCAGAGCAGTTTCAAAAGAAAAGTTATAGGCAGGAGAAAGAGAATTGTTGGCTAATAATAATAAGTGGGCTAACTAGCTCAGCCTTACTTTTGTCGCTCAGGAAGGTAAAAGAAAGGAGATAAAAAGGAAAAGATAAAAAAAAAACAACAAAAAAAGGAAGAAAAGTAGAGAAAAGGGGATAAAATAAAGGAGGAGAGTAAGCAGTGTTTAGTCTGGCTCATAAATTAAGTTTTGTTATCTTATAAAATAAAAGAAAAAAATGAGTAAGGGAAGGAGAAAATAAAAAAATAGGAAAAAGAGATCCTTAATATAGTGATATACTATAAGGAAGGTAAAGAAGCAGGCAGGAAAAGGAATTTCTTTTGATGGTGACATTAATAAAAATTGGCACCTAATACAACATTGTTTTTGGTGTTAGTAATAAAAGGGAAAAGAGGAGGGAAAAAAGCACTGTGTGGAGTGCAGATCAAAACGTAAAAAAAAAAATAAAGAAATAAAAAGATAAATGTACGTACATTTATTTTTTTTAAAACACCCTCCTTTCTAAAAAATATTCCGCGCTTGCGCTAAAACTGGTGGGCGGTAAGGAAATTTTTCCATCAAGAAAGATGCATTAGTGGGCGGTAGGTAGAAAAAGGTTGACTACCACTGTGCTAAACAATGACAGCTGACTAGATAAGATGTTTACATGAGGGACCAGAGAATATACTTTTTCAGGCTGGTGCACTGGTAGAATGATAAATGTGTGTCTCCAAAGTATTGGATTATTAGAGATTAGAAAAAACACTAATTAGTAAATAAATACCTTGAAGTTCTCTGGGTCCACATGCAGCTTGAAGGCATGGGTCTCACTGAGGTCGCGGAGGGAGGCCTTCACACTATCTATGTGTTGGATGGCATTACCAATAGCTGAGAGGACAACCTTGCCGTGGGCTCGGACTTTGGAGTTTCCAGCAATAGCGGTTTCGTTGGATATGTTTCCAAAAGAACTGAAATACCTCTGGGTCCAGGGGTAGACAATGAGCAGCCTAGTGAGAGAGGAAATAAAGAATTATCAATACAATGAACACATACTTAACCAAGGGATTAATGTCACATTGTGTTATTTAGGTAACTGTGTCCCACATTGATGATTTTTGTGGAGCTGTCACCTATCTGTAACAGGTACATTATCCATAACTATATACTTGTGAAATGGCTGACAACTTTTAGATCAATGTTCCTTGATTAGTGTCTTCTACCTGCATGCATTGCATTGTGGGATTGTAAAATGGGCAATGGGGAACCATTCTTGTCAGCCTATGCCTCGGGTGTGGAGGTGCAAATTAAAATATATTTCTATACAGAGTATGTTGCTAGTAATTTATCTGATTTCTAAACCAAGTCATTTTGTGATAAATGTTTACAATTAGTTTTATTATAATTTAATACATTATTGCAGCTTTAGGAGGCTATTCAGTAGCATAGGAAATTTATATTTATACATTATATTCCTATTTATTTATTTTTGCTCAGGTGGTGCCACTGACCCTGTTTATAAACATATTCTTGGCAGACCACCTGGTGGTCTAGTTCATGGACCTTAATGGCTGCAATTAAGCATCCATAATATATACATATCTACATTTTAAAAGTAAACACAATTTGTATTATTATATTATTATTAGACCAACATATTCATATTAAAACGATAGTTTAGTTAAAAAACAAACAAACAGATATTCTTCTATCTGTGCCAAATAGTAGCTAATAGATCTCATTATTACCTTTCTAGAGTGGCTAGTCCGTCAGCCTCAGTGTCAACTTTCTTCCACACAGAAGTGATAGCGGCCTTCTCTTCAGCTGTCCAGTGAACCATGGTGACTGTAGGAGTGAGGAGTAGTTGAGGCTTCAGATGTCAACAGTGAAGCAAACTTTCTCCCCTGGCTTTTTAATGGAAATTTAACTGGGTCACGCCTTATGTTACTTGTACCCTGTCATCCCTTTTTCTCCTGATAAGAGGAGAGATGTTACCGACTTTGCTGTTTTGTATCAGGCCTAGTCCAAGCTGGATTCTACTATTCTCTGACTACACACTGGTTAATTATGCTGACTTTATACTCTTGCTCAAACTTTGTGCTACTGATAAAAAGTAGAGATTTGTAGCTTTTTTAACTATTGTTTGTGATCTTTATTCTGTGAGAGAACGTGTATCGGCAGTTTCAGTTTATTCTGTTCAGTCAAATAGGTTCATGTTTAGATATGTTGGAATTGTTTTATTTATCGTGTGTTTTGTTTTGAGATATAGAAGTTTATTTGTTATCAGCAAGTTTTTATAATTTGGTTGCTGAGTTGCTAAACTTGGGGTAAGGTGGGGTAAAATTCTGCAGCTCAACTATAATGCTTAGGCACAACTTGAAATTCACTAGGCCCCATTTTGTAAATTGGTTTAGGGCCTCTATTCAGGAAAGCTTATGTAAAATGCATGCCAACAGTCCTGAGTTTTCCTTGAGAGTCCTGTTTTCTTGGGTTCTTTCCATGTCAAATTTGGGTCTGTCCCAATATTAATACTGCCAGTGCATTGGAACTGTGCAAGGCAGCGATACATTTAAACTGTTTATGTATAGCAGACACACACAACCTAAACGAGGAGTAATAAGCTCATGATAGCTGATATTTGTACTGGGTAGCCTGAGCTCACTGCTGCAGATGCATTCAACATCATGTGACATCACACAGCATCACGCAACTCAAAAGCTGAACGTTAGTAAGTATGTTTCAAGGCTACAATGTCGAATCGGGACAGTGGGGAGTGGAGCTTAGAAGATTGAGTGGTCGCACTGTCACTCAATCGCGCTTTCAACATTGCTTTATATTCTAGCGACTTTTCACACAGAACTATGTATACTATCACTTTTCTTTCCACAGTGCCATGTCTATGCCCTGATATTCCTTCCTACAGCTACACAACTACCAGTTTTTCACAATATTAGTCCACATCATCAGGAAATGAACAACACAAAAGCTAAGTGAGCCCCACTCCAAGATCTGGGCCAAACTTTCTGATTGTCTGAGAGTTCAGAAGCCTCACCTGATTGACTGAAACCTTCTTCACCGAGCTCAGTGTAAGCTCAGACTGCAGAAGCCTGATTCAGCATCTGCATATAGGGGCTGGAGAGAGAGTGATATACAGATGGAGAGAGACACAGAGTGAGGGGACTGAATATAGGGGCTGGAGAGAGAGAGGAAGATACATAGAGGGAGGGGGGGGGGGATTTGTCAATTAGCGCCTGATTTTTTATACATTGGCTGTGTGGCGCAATGAGCACCAGCACTACCAAAATGTACGCATTCAGCGTAGAAAATGCAGAGTCTGTTTCAAACATTGAAGCACAGACCAATTGCACCAGTATTTGGCGATGGCGCCAGGACCTTGTAGTGAGATCCACAGTGTCAGATGGGCTCAGTCTGACATACAATATGTAGCTGATGCTCAAAGTGAGCGCCGGCTACATTTTCAGAAACTCTGTGTGCCTGATATTCCGTGTTCTAGCGTGCCTCCGCGACGTCACGGGATGTCGGCAGGGACCCATGGGGTCTGTAGAGACCCTGAACGGGTCTCTGGTTGTGTGTTCCTGTCTCCTGATCACGATGTGTGTATAAAACTAAAGTGAAGAGAGACCGGAGGAACCATGTCCGTCTGCCGACGTTCTCTCACGTTGTATGTCAGAAGTAAGCTTTCGGCTCAGAAACTCCCACGGTAGCTTCGCGGGTCCAGATTATCGCAGGCAGCTGGTTAGACGAGTTTCAGTATTGAAACTTTGGAAAAGTTCTTACAAAAACATGTAATAGACACTCAGATAAAAAAAGGAATGAATACTAAAACTGAGCGGCAAACCCTTTGGAGAATCTTCGAGTACAAACTAATGTATGAGCACAAGGTTCAAACAGCTGGCACAGACATCTTCAAGATCTTACTTAGTTGAAACCAATGGCAAATTTTACATCAGAATCGTAGACACTGAATTGCTATTCCATCAGTCACTATTTGATTACTGGATCCTTTCAGTAAATAGCTAGCCAGACAATGAGAGGGATACTCCCATGTTAGCCAGTTATCGTAGCTTCTATTAGTTTATAGTAAGCCAGGGTGGTATTGTATAACTTCTATTAGTACATAATTAGGTGGACAAAAATTGTGGTATTGTGAAACTCCCCGTAAAATATAGTTAACCAGATATTAATGGTTGTCCAGCAAAGCTTAGAAATGAGTCCCAAACCTGCTGAGTAATCCGAAATAGATTTGCACCTGGGATGGAGGCTCACATTAGCTTTCTTATTAAAACTAATTAGATATTTTTGGCTGGCTGGGCATCATAGAACCTGATGTTCATTGCCAGAATCATCAACTGAAAACTGAAGACTAAAATTCCCATGAGGCTCATCCAGAAGTACAAGATGCTGCATTTCGGGGTTGCATGCATAGGCGTGCGCACGGGGTGTGCCGGGTGTGCCTGGGCACACCCTAATCCAGGGCCGTCTTTAACGCGGGGCAAATGGGGCAGCTGCCCTGGGCCCATTTACTCCTGGGGGGCCCCAAGGCAGCTGTCCCGTGGGCCCCCAGCCCTGCTTGCCGCGTTCACAGCGCATTGCGCTTGTGAACGCTTTTTTTCCGGCAAGCCGCATCCGATGGATGCGACGGCCGAAAAAAAAAAAAAAAAAAACTGACGCCGGATGTGACGTCCGGTGTCTGTTTCCCTCCTCCGTGCAAGAGGGAAGACTGCACGGAGGAGACTTCCGGCGGGGGACACGGAGCAGCTTCATGTAAGTACGGGGGGGGGGGGGCTGGCTGGCACAATATTCCTGATATCTGACTGGCACTATATTACTGGGTATATGATTGGCACTATATTACTTGGCATCTGATTGGCACAATATTACTGGGCATCTGACTGGCACTATATTACTGGGTATCTGATTGGCACTATATTACTGGGCATCTGACTGGCACTATATTACTGGGTATCTGACTGGCACTATATTACTGGGTATCTGATTGGCACAATATTCCTGGGCATCTGATTGGCACTATATTACTGGGTATCTGATTGGCACTATATTACTTGGCATCTGACTGGCACTATATTACTGTGTATATGATTGGCACAATATTACTGGGTATCTGATTGGCACTATATTACTGGGCATCTGACTGGCACTATATTACTTGGCATCTGACTGGCACTATATTACTGGGTATATGATTGGCACAATATTACTGGGTATCTGATTGGCACTATATTACTGGGCATCTGACTGGCACTATATTACTGGGCATCTGATTGGCACTATATTACTGGGTATCTGATTGGCACTATATTACTTGGCATCTGATTGGCACTATATTACTGGGCATCTGATTGGCACTATATTACTGGGTATCTGATTGGCACTATATTACTGGGTATCTGATTGGCACTATATTATTTGGCATCTGTTTGGCACTATATTACTGGGCATCTGACTGGCACTATAATACTGGGCATCTGACTGGCACTATATTACTGGGCATCTGACTGGCACTATAATACTGGGCATCTGACTGGCACTATATTACTGGGCATCTGGCTGGCACAATAATACTGGGCATCTGACTGGCACAATAATACTGGGCATCTGACTGGCACTATATTACTGGGCATCTGGCTGGCACAATAATACTGGGCATCTGACTGGCACAATAATACTGGGCATCTGACTGGCACTATATTACTGGGCATCTGGCTGGCACAATAATACTGGGCATCTGGCTGGCATAATATTACAGGCATCTGGCTGGCACTATATTACTGGGCATCTGGCTGGCACAATATTAAAGGCATCTGGTTGGCACTATATTACTGGGCATCTGGCTGGCACAATATTACTGGGCATCTGGCTGGCATAATATTACAGGCATCTGGCTGGCACTATATTACTGGGCTTTGACTGGCATAATATTACAGGCATCTGACTGGCATAATATTACAGGCATCTGACTGGCACAATATTACAGGCATCTGACTGGCACAATAATACTGGGCTCTGACTGGCACAATATTACAGGCATCTGACTGGCATAATATTACAGGCATCTGACTGGCACAATATTACAGGCATCTGACTGGCACAATATTCCTGGCCTCTGACTGCACACTATTACAGGCATCTGACTGGCATAATATTACAGGCATCTGACTGGCATTATATTACAGGCATCTGGCTGGCACTATATTACTGGGCATCTGACTGGCACAATATTACTGGGCATCTGGCTGGTACAATATTACTGGGCATCTGGCTGGCACAATATTACTGGGCTCTGACTGGCACAATATTACAGGCATCTGACTGGCATAATATTACAGGCATCTGACTGGCACAATATTACAGGCATCTGACTGGCACAATATTCCTGGCCGCTGACTGGCACACTATTACAAGCATCTGACTGGCATAATATTACAGGCATCTGACTGGCACAATATTACAGGCATCTGACTGGCACAATATTCCTGGCCTCTGACTGCACACTATTACAGGCATCTGACTGGCATAATATTACAGGCATCTGACTGGCATTATATTACAGGCATCTGGCTGGCACTATATTACTGGGCATCTGGCTGGCACAATATTACTGGGCATCTGGCTGGTACAATATTACTGGGCATCTGGCTGGCACAATATTACTGGGCTCTGACTGGCACAATATTACAGGCATCTGACTGGCATAATATTACAGGCATCTGACTGGCACAATATTACAGGCATCTGACTGGCACAATATTCCTGGCCTCTGACTGGCACACTATTACAAGCATCTGACTGGCATAATATTACAGGCATCTGACTGGCACAATATTACAGGCATCTGACTGGCACAATATTCCTGGCCTCTGACTGCACACTATTACAGGCATCTGACTGGCATAATATTACAGGCATCTGACAGGCACCATATTCCTGGGCTCTGACAGGCACAATATTCCTGGGCTCTGACAGGCACACATTTCCTGGTATCTGACTGGCACAATATTATTGGTATCTGACTGGCACAATATTACTGGTATCTGACTGGCACATTATTACTGGGCTCTGACTGGCACAATATTGCAGGCATCTGACTGGCACAATATTGCAGGCATCTGACTGGCACAATATTACTAGGCTCTGACTGGCACAATATTACTGGGCTCTGACTGGCACAATATTACTGGCATCCGAAAGTTACAATATTACTGGCATCTGAATGGCACAACAATTATGGCATATGTGTGTGTGTGGGGGGGGGGGGGGTAACATTGCGATGGATGGCGGGTTTGCATGCAGGGGAGGGGGCAGGGTCCAGGGGGCCCAAGCAAATGCTTGCCCAGGGTCCAATCACTATTAAAGACGGCCCTGGCAATGGGATCGGGTTTTTTTTCTTTATTCCTGCAGCGGTGCGCGAGGGAGCAGAGTGAGTGCACCTGCTGCACAGACTTCCTGCTCCGCCCCCTCGCTCACCGCGTTCTAGCGCTGATCACTGGGGAGCATAGTATGGAAGCTGCTCTGTGCCACCGGGCTGCAACGGATACCGCCCCCCTCTCTCTGCATTGAGGTGTAATCGCAGGGAGGGGGGACACTGATAGGTGAACTTTTTTTTTTCTTTCAAAAAAAAAAAACGACAACCAAAAAAAACCCTGCTGTCTTGTGTATGTCTGCGTGGATGTGTTTGTGTGTATATATGTGTGCCTGGATGTGTTTGTGTGTGTGTGTGTGTATATGTGTGTGCCTGGATGTGTTTGTGTGTGTGTGTATATGTGTGTGCCTGGATGTGTTTGTGTGTGTGTATATATGTGTGTGACTGGATGTGTTTGTGTGTGTATATATGTGTGTGACTGGATGTGTTTGTGTGTGTATAAATGTGTGTGACTGGATGTGTTTGTGTGTGTATATATGTGTGTGCCTGGATGTGTTTGTGTGTATATATGTGTGTGCCTGGATGTGTTTGTGTGTATATATGTGTGTGGCTGGATGTGTTTGTGTGTATATATGTGTGTGGCTGGATGTGTTTGTGTGTATGTATGTGTGGGACTGGCTGGATGTGTTTGTGTGTATGTATGTGTGGGACTGGCTGGATGTGTTTGTGTGTATGTATGTGTGGGACTGACTGGATGTGTTTGTGTGTATATATGTGTGTATATATGTGACTGGATGCGTTTTGTGTGTGTATATATGTGTCTGGATGCGTTTTGTGTGTATATATGTGTCTGACTGACTGGATGCGTTTTGTGTGTATATATGTGTCTGACTAGATGTGTTTGTGTGTATGTATGTGTCTAACTGGATGTGTTTGTGTGTATATATGTGTCTGACTGGATGTGTTTGTGTGTATGTATGTGTCTAATAGGGTGTGTGTGTATGTATGTATGTATGTGACTGACTGGATGTGTGTGTGTGTATATATATGTGTGACTGGATGTGTGTGTGGGGGGGTGTTTTGTATGTATATGTAGAAAAACAAGGTGTAACAGGTTTCGCGTTCAGAAGTGGAGGGTGCACAGAGAGGACCTTCACCCTAGTCCTCCAAATCAGAATAAAGGATCCTTTATTCTGTATGTATATGTGACAGACTATGTGTCTGTGTGTGACTGCGTGTGTTTGTGTTTATGTGCCGTTGTCTGGCTCCTAGATTTTTTAGCGGGCTCCTAAAACTCAGATCAATTTGTCAAGCCCTGCCCTAATCAAGCCTCAAAATTGAGGCTCTCTCACCTCCGTGCTGCACTGCCGTCTGCCGCCCGAGTTTGTCTCCTAATCCGAGGGGTTCTGGGGCGGCCGGCTGGCTGGTAAACTTTAAGTAAGTGTTTTTTTAAGTTAAAAAATGTGAAATGTTTGTTTACATTGCTAAATGCTTAATTAATAAAAAAAAAGTTTTAATACAGTTTTTAAATGTTTGTTTATATTGATAATTATATGAATGCGGGTCTGTATGTAAGTATGCAGAGTGCATTTGTGTATGTGTGTGTGTGTGTATAGATATATAGATAGATATATATCTATCTATATATCTATACACACACACGTGTGCGGCGTGTGTGTTTGTGCTTTAGGGTGCACACCCTAATGCAATAGGCTGCGCACGCCTATGGTTGCATGGTATCATCACTGCGCTCCCTCGGCTGTGTGCACCGGAGGCAAGTGCCTCAGTCGCCTCTCCCTCGCTAATGTCCTGGTGGCAAGTCCTAGTGGGTGCAATATTGGTGCCTGGCAAGTCCATGTGGGTGCAATATGGGTGTCTGGCAAGTCCTTAAGGGTAAATGTGATTAAATCATACGTACTTCCCAAATGGAACTATCTGTTCGGAACAATCCCAACAAGTTTAACAGGTCGACAACTGAAAGAGATAAAAAAAAAGAGCTTCCTATTTGAATATTTGGAATAAAAATACAAAAATAAGGCAAAAGTTGTTAACCAGTGATATAGTGAAAGTGGGACTGGCAGTCCCGGAAATAAAGAAATATTATAACGCAGCCATGCTCAAACATCTCGCCGGCTGGCTAGACACAGGCTCCTCTGAGTCTTGGAAAACCATCAAGGGAGTAATGTATGAAGTTACTGGCATGTTCCTCATGCTTTGGATAGATTCTATTGATCTGGAGGCAGAAAAATATAGAAGATATTAATGGATGATAAGGTGCCATGTTAGGATGGAATCTATCAAAATTTTGGAACAAATTCAAAATAGATTGTAAATTAAATTGGGCAAATGTTATAAGGATAATAAGCAATACTGATCTACTAAAATATAATATTGATAATCTGAACTTCAATAGATGGAAAGGAAATGAAATTCAATTGTTTGCAGCAGGGGCGTTGCTAGGTCTCCAAATGATCTGGGGCTAGAGGCCAAATGGGCTTTTTCACACAAACACACATACGTCTCTCTCTCTCTCTTTCTCACACACTGTCTCTCTCTCTCTCTTTCTCACACACTGTCTCATGCTCTCTCTTTCTCACACACTGTCTCAATCTCTCTCTTTCTCACACACTGTCTCAATATCTCTCTTTCTCACACACTGTCTCACTCTCTCTCTTTCTCACACACTGTCTCTCTCTCTCTTTCTCACACACTGTCTCTCTCTCTCTTTCTCACACACTGTCTTTCTCTCTCTTTCTCACACACTGTCTTTCTCTCTCTTTCTCACACACTGTCTTTCTCTCTCTTTCTCACACACACTCTCTCTCTCTCACACACACACTGTCTCTCTCTTTCTCACACACTGTCTCTCTCTTTCTCACTCACTGTCTCTCTTTGTCTCTCTTTCTCACACACTGTCTCTCTCTCTTTCTCACTCTCTCTCTCACATACACACTCTCTCTCTCACACACACACACTGTCTCTCTCTCTCTTTCTCACACACTGTCTCTCTCTCTCTTTCTCACACACTGTCTCTCTCTTCTCTCCTTCTCACACACTGTCTCTCTCTCACACACTGTCTCTCTCTTTCTCACACACACACACTCTCTCTCTCTATTTCTCACATACTGTCTCTCCTTCTCTTCTCTCTTTCTCAAACATGGTCCCTCTCTCTCTTTCTCACACACTGTCTCTCTCTCTCTCTTTCTTCTCTTTTTCTCACACACTGTCTCTCTTTCTCACACTCTCTCTCTCTCTTTTTCTCACACACTGTCTCTCTCTCTTTCTCACACACTGTCTCTCTCTCTCTCTCTCACACACACAGGGGCGGGCTGGGCCGGGGGGCAGGGTGGCAATTGCCCCCCAGGCCGCCCTAAGGTTTTTAAAACACGGCCGCTGGGACAGTGTTATTAAAAAAAAAAAAAAAAAAAAAAACGCGCTTGCAGGCAGAGACGGAGGTGAGAAGGGATCGGAAGATCCCCCCTCACCATCGCTCTGCCTGCCGGGCTGCACGGGGAGCCGAACAGGCAGCACAGAGAAACCTCCGTGCTGCTTGTTCGGCTCCCAGTGCAGTGTGCCGACACGGAAGTGCCGACAGTCACGTGATCGGCGCTCTGACGTCAGATGCGCGCCGATCACGTGACCTGTCGGCACAACCGCCGGGAGGCCGAACAGGCAGCATGGAGGGACCATGCTGTCTGCCACTGACCACCAGGGAAGTCCTGCCACTAGCCACCAGGGAAAAAGGTAAGAGAGAGGGGAGGGGAGGGGGGGGGGAAACACTGGCATATTATTGGGCAAATTGGCTGGGGAAAATTACATGGCAAATAAGACTGGCATATTATTGGGCAAATTGGCTGGGGAATATTACATGGCTAATAACACTGGCATATTATTGGGCAAATTGGCTGGGGAATATTACATGGCAAATAACATTGGCATATTATTGGGCAAATTGGCTGGGGAATATTACATGGCAAATAACACTGGCATATTATTGGGCAAATTGGCTGGGGAATATTACATGGCAAATAAGACTGGCATATTATTGGGCAAAATGGCTGGGGAATATTAAATGGCAATTAACTCTGGCATATTGGGCAAATTAGCAGGGGCATATTAAATTTCAGATAACCTTGGAATATTATTGGGCAAATTTACTGAGTCATATTAAATTGCAGAATAACACTGGCATATTATGGGACAAATTGGCTGGGGAATATTAATGGCAAATAATATTGGAAATGTGTAATGGGGTGATGGAGGCATGTAAATGTGGTGATGGGGCATGTCCTGGTGTGCAACGTGGGTTATGGGTCATGTCGTAGGTGTGCAACGTGGGTGGGGGGGGGTGCCCAAATTTTGGGATATTGGATGTCTAAATCCTGGCATGTTGAGGGGCATAATCCTGGCATATTGAGGGGAAAATCCTGGCATATTGAGGGGGCATCATCTTGGCATATTGAGGGGAAAATCCTGGCATATTGGGTGTCTAAATCCTGGCATATTGAGGGGCATAATCCTGACATATTGAGGGGCATAATCCTGGCATATTTAGGGGAAAATCCTGACATATTGAGGGGGCATCATCTTGGCATATTGAGGAGAAAATCCTGGCATATTGGGTGTCTAAATCCTGGCATTTTGAGGGGCATAATCCTGGCATATTGAGGGGCATAATCCTGGCATTTTGTAAGGGAAAATTCTAGCATATTAAATGGCAAATCCTGGCATATTGTGGGGGAAAATCCTGGCAATATTCGTTATAAAACAAGGAAAAGATGGCCGTGGATGGGGAGGCGATTCAATGGTGCAATGGGCCACTTGACTGGATTTGCCTCCCAGGCCTAAGGCTGTCAGCCCTCCCCTGCACACACACACACTCTCTCTCTCTCACTCTCTCTCACACACACTCTCTCTCTCTTTCTCACACACTGTCTCTCTCTCTCTTTCTCACACACTGTCTTTCTCTCTCTCTTTCACACACACTGGCTATCTCTCTTTCAGACACTGTCTCTATCTCACACACATTGTCTCTCTCTCACACACACACTGTCTCTCTCTCTCTCTCACACACACACTGTCTCACTCTCTCACACACTGTTTCACTATCTCTTAAACTGAAAGCAACACTAGAGTTACCTATGAACTAGAGTTCCCATAATACTTAGCCAGCTCAACATCCCCTTGATGTCCACATCATGATTTTTTTCCCAATCCAATATTTGATATTCTACTCTACACTTCACTACATTCCGTACCCTACCCTGTTTGGGTATGATATCTGATCCTGGAAGCTGCTGCTGGTCTCTGGAGCTCCCTGCATGCTGGCCCTCACTGTCTGGTGCAGGGCTCGGGGATGTCCCCACCCCCTGCCTCTGATTGGATAGTCTTCTAGTGAAGGTGTTAAACAATAGCAGGCCTCTGCTGGAGAAGGCGGGGACCTTCTGTTTTGACAAAGCACAGGGGAGGGAGAGATTACAGCGTGCGGCTACCTGTTACTCAAGGGCTGTACACAAATAGAGCAGGTGCCGGTCTGCTGATCGGCACCAAGACTTAATACATTTTTTTTAAAAATATCCCTCCTGCTGATGACTCCAACAGCTCCCAGCCCTGCAGCTTGGGGCCTCTCTTTTCCCTTCATTCACTGCACCTGGGATGCTCTGGGATGTCACATGACACCCAGAGCTCAAGTAGCAAAATACTTAATAATTAAAAGACATACCAGGCGCAGTGAGTATGCGCGGGGTAGAAACAAAATTAACAATGACAGCCCTGGAGTCTCGGGATTAAATTATACTAGGGGCTATTTAGCTGGGATTCGGGGCTAGCGATGCCAATGCTGTGTTACCAGCCCTGTCACATGTGTCCTGCCTGCTTCCAGCAGACGCATGTGGCAGGGCGTGATAAAGCAGGCTGATGCGAGCTCAGGTCACATAGACTGAACTGCGCTGGTCACGTGACATCGCGCGATGATGTCACGTAATCGAGTTAAAACTGCGCAAATTTCTGGGATTGTCCAGGCGATGAGAATTCCCCGGGACAATCGTGGTTTTCGTGGGACTGTCCCGGCAAAAACGTGACAGCTGACAACTATGCTTTAGGCATTTAACTAACTCATTCATCTGGTAGTGTTTAACCCCTTAAGGACAGAGCCTTTGAAACATTTTTGTCCTTTCTGGACAATGGCTATTTTAACATTTCTGTGCTGTTTGTGTTTAGCAGTAATTTTCTTCTTCATCATTTGCTGTACCCACACATATTATATATTGTTTTTATCGGGACAAAAAGGGCTTTCTATGGATGCCATATTTTTGATCATATCTTATTATATTATTAAAAAAAAATAATAAAATATGGTAAAAAAAAAAAAAAAACACAAATTTCTTTGTTTTTATTTGAAACAACTACTCCTCATCGACAATAGCGAATGAAAAAACATGCTAAATAGATTCTACTATTTCTCCTGAGTACAGGGATACCACCCATGCATAGGTTTGTTGGGTTGTTTGGGGGCTAAAATGCCAAATTTGTGAGGTGCAGTTTTTTGTTTTCCAACTTGAAATTTTTACATGCAGACAGCCTGCACCCATGTCCCATTTGGGACATATTTGAAACCAGCCAGTGTATTTTACCCCATCAACCCATATATTTTTTAAAAGTAGACACCCTAGGCTATCTCAAATGGTGGTATTTTTACACTTTCCATGCACTAATTCTACCACCAGCCTTTGTCAAAGTTTGTGGTAGTACTTTTTTTGTGTTTTTTTTTCACAAACCTTGTACTTCAGACATGAATTTACAGATTTTGGTATGTGTCACTGCCAAATAACACCCCAATAAGTGTTCAGCAACATCTCTTGACTACAGGGATACCCCCCATGCATAGGTTTGTTGGATTGTTTGGGGGGTAAAAGGCCATATTTGGGAGGTGAAGTTTTTGGTTTTCCAATTTGAAATTTTGACATGCAGACAGCCTGCACCCATGTCCCATTTGGGACATATTTGAAACCAGCCAGTGTATTTTACCCCATCAACTCATATATTTTTTAAAAGTAGACACCCTAGGCTATCTCAAATGGTGGTATTTTTACACTTTCCATGCACTAATTCTACCACCAGCCTTTGTCAAAGTTTGTGGTAGTAATTTTTTTTTTTCACAAACCTTGTACTTCAGACATGAATTTACAGATTTTGGTATGTGTCACTGCCAAATAACACCCCAATAAGTGTTCAGCAACATCTCTTGAGTACAGGGATACCACCCATGCATAGGTTTGTTGGGTTGTTTGGGGGGTAAAAGGCCAAATTTGGTAGGTGCCGTTTTTGGTTTTCCAAATTGAAATTTTGACATGCAGACCGCCTGCACCCATGTCCCATTTGGGACATATTTGAAAACAGCCAGTGTATTTTACCCCATCAACCCATATATTTTTTAAAAGTAGACACCCTACGCTATTTCAAATGGTGGTATTTTAACACTTTCCATGCACTAATTCTACCACCAGCCTTTGTCACAGTTTGTGGTAGTAATTTTTGTGTGTTTTTTTTCCACAAATATTGTATTTTAGACATAAATTCACAGATTTTGGTATGTGTCACTGCCAAACAATAA
The DNA here is from genome assembly GCA_036172795.1 of Pelodytes ibericus. NCBI lineage: Eukaryota > Metazoa > Chordata > Amphibia > Anura > Pelodytidae > Pelodytes > Pelodytes ibericus. The sequence goes on along the minus strand of CM069859.1, from coordinate 41,803,234 downwards.
CCCAATATGTGTTCAACAACATCTCCTGAGTACAGGGATACCACCCATGCATAGGTTTGTTGGGTTGTTTGGGGGCTAAAAGGGCCACATTGTGAAGGTGCGCATTTTCAACTTGGAATATTGACGTGTAGTCAGCCTGAGCCCATCTTTCATTTGGGACTTTTTTTTAAAGTAGGACAGTGTATTTTACCCCAAAAAGTATATATTTTGTAAAAGTAGACACCCTAGGCTATTTTAAATGGTGTTATTTTAACACTTTCCATGCACCAATTCTACCACCAGCCTTTGTCAAAGTTTGTGGTAGTCATTTTATTGTGTATTTTTTCCCACATACATTGCACTTTAGACACAAATTCACATATTTCGGTATGTGTCACTGACAAACAATACCACAATATATGTTCAGCAACATCTCCCGAGCACGGGGATACCACCCATGCATAGCTTTGTCAGCTTTGTTGGGTGTTGAAAGGCTACATTTGAGAGGTGCGCTTTTTGATTTTCAAACTTGGAATTTGAACATGTAGAGCAAGGAAGGGGTTAATAGCTCTTATAAGAGCCTTTGTAGTACTGTACAAAAAAATTAACCCCTAAAAATGCACAGACAAGAAAAAATGTTCTGCTGTGCAGTGATCAGTGGCAGGGAAGGGGTTAATACACTACACTATACAAAGGGTATGGCTTTTATAAAAGCCCTTGGGACTCACAATTTTTTAACATTTTATTTCATTTATTACAATTAAAAAATTATGTTATACAGATCTGTCTCTTTCCCTCACTAAAACTCAAGTGAGGAGAGGGAGGCAGATCCATATGGGTCAGAACAATATTTACGAACCAGACGAATGGTGATGCTCATCTGAGAAATCACCAAACCACCTTTGCCACTGATCGGCTGTTACTGATCGCTATACACGCGTTCAGACAGCTTCAAAAGGAATACACGTAATCCCCTAGTGGGTATAACTAACCCCTAGCGAGTCTGACAAAAAAAATGCTGATAGCAAAAAAAAAATCCTTCTGCGACTAGATTGCTCCATATGCGCTGCTTAGGCAGTGACCATATGCACTGCTTAGGCAGTGACCATATGTGCTGCTTAGGAAGTGATATACGGCAAGGAAGGGGTTAATAGCTCTTAAAAGAGCCTTTGATATACTGTAATAAATCAAAGTAAAATAACCCCTAAAAAAATGCACAGACAGCAAAAAATGTGCTGCTGTGTAAGATCACTGCGTACACAGCGATCAATTGCAGGGAAGGGGTTAAATACTGGAAACGGCTTTTATAAAAGCCTTTGGGTCTCAATTCTATTAAATATATTATAATTAAAAACTTACATTATACAGCTCTGTCTCCCTCCCTCACTAAAACTCAAGTGAGAGGGAGGCAGATCTACACGGGTCAGATCAAATATTTACAAATATTGATCTAACCAGACGAATGGTGATGCTCATCTAAGCAAACGCCAACCCGCCTTTGTCACTTATCAGCTGTTACTGATCGCTATACATGCGGTCAGACAGCTACAAATTTTTTTTTTACGGTAAACGTAGTCCCCTAGCGGGTATAATTAACACGTGACGGGTGTAATAAAAAAGTTTAAAAAAAATAAAAAATGCTTCTGCAGCAAGATTGCTGCATTTGCGTCAGATCGCTGCTTAGGCAGTGATCTACAGCAAGAAAGGGGTTAATCTCTCTTAAAAGAGCTTTTTTTTATACTGTAATGAATTACAGTAAAAAAAAAAATGAACCCCTAAAAAATGCACAGACAGCAAAAAATGTGCTGCTGTGTATGATCACTGCGTACACAGCGATCAATGGCAGGGAAGGGGTTAAATGGCTTTTATAAAAGCCCTTGGTGTTTAAAATTGTATTAAATATTTTTTTTATTATTTTATTTTTTACTTTATCTGATCTGTCTCTCTCCCTTACTAAAACTAGTAAGGTGAGGGAGGCAGATCAATACTTGTCAAAGGCAATATTTACTAATATTGCCTTTGACAGTATGGTAAGTGCTCCTCAGAGCACTTACCATACATGCCTGCACACAGATCACATAGATCTGTTGTGCTGGCATCGACTGGCTCCCCCTAGAGCATCGGAAGTGAAATACTTTCACTTCCGATGCTCTTGCCATTAGAAGGGAATCGCTGCCTGTACAGGCAGCGTTCCCTTCTACTGAGCCGATGGGGTCGCTCAGGAGAGCGACCACCATCGGCTCTGGGGAGCTGGAAGGTGTTACTAAGTGCCTCGCTAGCGTTCGTTCGCTTTCTAAGCACATGTGTGCAGCGGGCGCAGCCATTTTTAAATGGCTGCTACGATCACTCCGTGGATTGATCGTAGCGCGCCCCTGCACATTTGGGGGGTGTTGCACAATGCCTCTACCTAGAGGCATTGTAGAAACACCGTTAGAGTAAAGAAAGCGACCGCTGGTCGCTTTCTTTTCTCAGTTTAGTGCATGACGTGCCAGGCACGTCACCTGTCGGCAAGTCCTCGATTTGCCGTGACGTGCCTGGCACGTCATCTGTCGTTAAGGGGTTAAACTGCAAACCATACCATTTGTTTTGTATACAAATACATACAGGGATCCTTGGGAATGTCTCCAGCTCAAGCACTCTTTTGTTTATTTTTTTGTTTTTTTTACATTGCAAGAGAGGAACTGGGTCCATTCTGCACATGTGCAGTGCATCTCTGTGGAAGACTTGCCGCCGAGCTTCTTAAAGTGACCCGCTGCCACTTTAAGCATTTCTGAAGCTGTCGCCACTTTAAGAAATTCGCCTGTTGCCGCCGAACGGCTTTAAGTGGCCAAGGCGGTCCACCGGGATTTTTCCTGGTATCCCGATGGGCCAGTCCAGCCCTGGTGGCAACCCTAGTTGGAAGGCAGGTAAAAAAAAAAAATTGTAGACAGCCACCTAGTCCTGCCCACTATGATACACATTAGCCAGTAAGAGAGCGGGGGTTTATCTTATGAAATCATCATGCAGGCTTTCAGCACAGTTGTAAAGTGAGGCTTGCTGGAAAATTTTGGAGAATGTTGCATCATGGGTAAAATTCTCAAAATGTATGCTGGAGATAAACACCTAATTTTATTTTTAATTTTATATGCAATTAATTCAATTATATATATGAAATAATTCAGTGGCATATGTCTTATTTATACCAAAATAAAGCAGTGCAGGAGGAGGAGGGATCGTTTTCTACTGAAAGCACAGTGCACTTTGGGAAAAGACCTTTTTTCAAGAAACTACTGGACAGAGGCGTCGCTAGGGGTGGGCTAAGGGGGCTGAAGTCCCGAATGGACTGAGCAAAGCCCCGAGTCTCTGCAGCTCCGTGATAGCTCCGCCCCCTGACATCACACAGACAGTGTGTGAAAGCCCTACACTGATAGGATGCTGGGTGATGTGTCAGCCAATCAGTGCAGGGCTTTTACACAGCATCATCACTGTGTGTGAAAGCCATGCACTGATAGGATGCTGAGTGATGTGTCAGCCAATCAGTGCAGGGCTTTTACACAGCATGGTCACTGTGTGTGACTGCAGGGATGTGAGGGAAGCTCCACGTGGGACAGTGATGCAGCTCTGAAGATATCCTTATTGGCTGTCACCTTGTGGGAGATACAGAGCAGGTCTATTCCCACTCAGGTAAGATCTGGATATGGTGGAGAGAGGGGAGGGTTGGGGGTCACTGATTTACATCCACCTTTGTGTATTTAAGCTATATATTGTTGGGTTGAGGTTCCTTATTACAGGACTGACAAACAGCATAGGAAGGATTTATGTTACATGTGTATATATATATTTTGACTGACTGGATGTCTGTGTGTATGTAACTTTCTGTGTATGTATGTGCTTCTGTATGTGAGGTTTGTGTATGTGAATGTCTCTGTGTATGTATGCTTTTGTGATGTGACATTGTCTGGCTCCTAAAAATTTTTGCTGGCTCCTAAAACTAAATTACATTTGTCAAGCCCTGATATATATCATAAATCATTCCTATCCTGATTAGCAGTCCTGTAATAAATAATGTCACACATATGTGTGTTATGTGTATGTGTGACATTTTTTATTACAGGACTGCTAAGCAGCATAGGAAGGATTTATGTTTATATCAGGGCTTGAAAGATTTAATTTAGTTTTAGGAGCCAGCAAAAAAAAGTAGGAACCAGGTCAATGTCACATCACGAAAACATACATACACATTCACATACACACACCTCACATACAGAATCACATACATACACAGAAAGTCACATACACACACCTCACATACAGAATCACATACATACACAGAAAGTCACAAACACACACCTCAAAGACATCCAGTCAGTTATACACACACACCAGTCAGCAAGTTTGGTTGTTTTTTTTTTTTAAAGAAAAAATGAATTCCTTAATTTGTCCCACACGTCACATACACAGCAAAAAATGTAATTTAGTATTAGGAGCCAGCAAAAAAAAAAAATTAGGAGCCAGACAATGGCACATCACGAAAGCATAGATACACAGAGACATTCACACACAACACATGCACAGCCAGTTACATACATACACACACACACACACACACACACACACACACACACACACACACACAACACTTACACAGCCAGTTACATACATACATACACACACACACACACACAACACTTACACAGCCAGTTACATACATACACACACACAACACTTACACAGCCAGTTACATACATATACATACACAACATATACACAGCCAGTTACATATATACACAAGCACACATAGCCAGTTACATACTTACACACACACACAGCCAGTTACATGCCAGTCAGCAGTTTATTTTTATTTTTAAGAGACCATAAATATTTTAAATTGGCCCCCTTCCCTTCTGCTTTACCTCAGTAGTGGAGGGGGACATTTCTGCTGAGGCCGGATCTTTATTCATCTTTCATCGGCACTCACACACTCGCTCTCTCACTGACATACACACACTCTCGCTCCCACTGACATGAACACACTCGCTCACACTGACTTGCTCCCACTGACATGCACATACTCACACTGACATACACACACTCTCGCTCACACTGACATGCACACGCTCACACTGACATGCACACACTCACAATGACATGCACACACACTCGCACTGACATGCACACACTCACTCACACTGACATGCACACACTCACTCACATTGACATGCACACACTCACACTGACATGCACACACTCACACTGACATGCACACGCTCACACTGACAAGCACACACTCGCACTGACATACACACACTCACTCACACTGACATGCACACCCTCACAATGACATGCACACACTCACTCACACTGACATGCACACACACTCATTTTAAAAAAAAAGTCTTATGGGCTATAGCCCCAGATATTTTGGAAACCTAGCAACGCCTCTGCTACTGGACATTGCAGTTTTTAGTGTAAGATTTTATTATGGTTTTAGCTGTGATATAATAAACTTTTGTACTGACATTCCTGCCTCCTCTTCCCCTGTGTTTGGAGCCGTCTTGAACTGGGGATACCCGGTGTTATATCCTTTCACCAGAGGCGTCGCTAGGGGTGGGCTACTGGGGCTATAGCCCCGAGTCCCCCCTTCATAGCCCCGAATGGAGACTCTGGGGCTAAAGTATTCTTTAGCTCCGAGACTCCAGGGCTGTAATTGTTAAAAAAAAAAAAAAAATCCCCCGCTGAGCTTTCCTCCGTCTGGGACATGGTCCCAGAATCGGAGGATTGAGCTCACGTGGGGGTCGTGGCCGATCTAGAGGAGAGGCTGCTATAGGGAGCTCTCTCCCTAGCCTCGCCTCCTCGAGGTGCGGCCCACAGGCAAGTGCCTGCGTTGTTCGCACCTCCTGGCCATGCAGAAACAGCGCGATGGGTGCAAGCTCCGCCCCGTCGCGCTGTGAGATCAGCATCCAGCAGAAGTTCCTGAAGACACGGTAAGGTAATACCATTTTTTTTTTTACAAATTTGTGGGTGTCTCAATGTGTGCAAGTGTGTGTCTCAGTGGGTGTCAGGGTGTCTCAGTGGGTGTCTGGGTGTCTCAGTGTATATAAGTGGGTGTCTGGGTGTCTCAGTGGGTATCAGGGTGTCTCAGTGGGTGTCTCAGTGTATGTAAGTGTGTGTCTGGGTGTCTCAATGTGTGTAAGTATGTGTCTGGGTGTCTCAATGTGTGCAAGTGTGTGTCTGGGTGTCTCAGTGTGTGTAAGTATGTGTCTGGGTGTCTCAATGTGTGCAAGTATGTGTCTGGGTGTCTCAATGTGTGCAAGTGTGTGTCTCAGTGTGTGTCTGGGTGTCTCAGTGTGTATAAGTATGTGTCTGGGTGTCTCAATGTGTGCAAGTGTGTGTCTGCGTGTCTCAGTGTGTGTCTGGGTGTCTCAATGTGTGTCTGGATGTCTCAGTGTGTGTCAGGGTGTCTCAGTGTGTGCAAGTATGTGTCTGGGTGTCTCAGTGTGTGTCTGGGTGTTTCAGTGTGTGTCTGGGTGTCTCAATGTGTGTGTATGGGTGTCTCAATGTGTGTGTCTCTCAATGTGTATGTCTGGGTGTCTCAATGTGTGAGAAAGAGAGAGAGACAGTGTGTGTGTGAGAGAGAGAGAGACAGTGTGCGTGTGAGAGAGAGACGGTGTGTGTGTGTGAGAGATAGACAGTGTGTGTGTGTGAGAGATAGTGTGTGTGTGTGAGAGAGAGAGACAGTGTGTGTGTGAGAGAGAGAGACAGTGTGTGTGTGAGAGAGAGAGACGGTGTGTGTGTGAGAGAGAGAGACAGTGTGTGTGTGAGAGAGAGAGACAGTGTGTGTGTGTGAGAGAGAGACAGTGTGTGTGAGAAAGAGAGAGACAGTTTGTGAGAGAGAGACGGTGTGTGTGAGAGAGAGAGACAGAGCGAGACAGCGTGTGTGAGAAAGAGAGAGACGGTGTATGTGAGAAAGAGACGCAGTGTGTGTGACAGAGCTCATCTGGGCTCTAGCCCCAGATCATTGGAAGACTTAGCAACGCCCCTGCCTTTCACCCATTGTGTTTCTCCAGATGCTCTTATTCCTGAGCAGATTACTGCTCAGGTACATATGAGTGGACATGTTACACATTTTAAGTGTGCATATGCATGTTGTTTTAATTTACTACACCATATTTCTTTTTATGTTTTTTTTCCCCCTTTACATAACATTAGCAAGAGATTATCTCAATGAAAAGGGTAATTGTCAGTGTGCTAATTGTTGGGTCAAGCACACCAAATCACTTTATTTTGGTATTTTAGTACTTTGTTGCTAGGAGTGGAACACTAGCTGTGTGTTTGTGCTGCTCACTCGATCACATACAGGCACAGTGTATTATTTTTTGTATAATATGTCTTATATATGTTTTTTTTTTAAATGCACAGGTAATCTAATTACATCTTATGTGAGCGGTAGTGTCCCTTTAATACACTTGTACTGTACTGTATTTATAAAGTGAAACAAGTGAAAAAAAAGTAGTGTTTCTCTTAAAATACATCTTCATTTTACATACATCCCAAATGGGAAATTTGGTAAGTGAGGATAGAGCGAAAGCAGACATTTTAAATACTTTTTTTTCTTCTGTTTATACTAAGGAAGAACAGATGGATGAGCCCCTGCTACCGGAAGTAACGGAACAGTCGCCGCAAACATGGGATTGGTGACACAGGAAAAAGTGTTTAAGCAATTAAACTCTGTTAAGATAGACAAGGCCCCAGGGCCAGATGGTATACACCCAAGGGTCCTTAGAGAGTTAAGCATAATTCTGGCCAGACCAATATTTATGATCTTTAGGGATTCTTTCAGTTCAGGTATAGTGCCAACAGACTGGCAAAAGGCGGATGTCATTCCAATATTTAAAAAGGGATCAAAATCTCTGCCTGGTAATTATAGGCCAGTGAGCTTGACATCTGTAGTGGGGAAATTATTTGAAGGATTGCTAAAGGTATACACTCAAGAATACATCTTGAATCAGAATATAATTAGTAAAAGTCAACAGGGTTTTGTGAAAGACAGGTCTTGTCAAACAAACTTAATAACATTCTATGAAGAGGTCAGTAAAAATATAGATCTAGGTGTGGCAGTTGATGCGATCTATTTGGATTTTGCTAAAGCATTTGATACACTTGCACACAAAAGGTTACTCTACAAATTGAGAGAAATAGGATTGGGGGCAAATGTATGTATTTGGATTGAAAATTGGCTAAAAGATAGAACACAGAGGGTTGTTGTAACTGGAAAAGCCTCAAATTGGACCAGGGTATTGAGCGGAGTACCTCAGGGGTCTGTTTATGTATGTTTATTAATGATCTCCCAAGTTGTGCTGAGAGCCATGTCTCAGTGTTTGTGGATGACACAAAATTAGGGAAGGTAATAAAGACTAATCTTGATGTTTTTTCTTTACAGGAAGATTTGGACAGAGTGGGGGACTGGGCAATAAAAGTGGCAAATGAGGTTCAATATAGACAAATGTAAAGTTATGCATTATGGGAAAATAATAACAAAGCAACATATACTTTAAATACTATTTCCCTGGGAAAACTACTAACGAAAAGGATTTAGGAATCATTGTAGATAACAAACTTGGCAACAGTGCCCAATGCCAGTCAGCAGCTGCAAGGGCCAATAAGATATTTGCATGTATAAAACAAGGTATAGATTCACGGGAGGAGGACATAATTTTGCCTCTTTACAAATCAATGGTAAGACCTCACCTTGAATATGCAGTACAATTCTGGGCACCAGTCCTTAAAAAGGATATTAAGGAACTAGAAAAAGTGCAAAGGAGAGCTACAAAATTAATAAGGGGATTGGAGGATCTTAGTTATGAAGAGAGACTTAAAAAATTGCATTTATTTACTTTAGAAAAAAGGCGTCTTAGAAGGGATATGATAACATTATATACATATGTGCAGGGCCAATATAAGGAGAGAAGAACAAGAGGTCACCCCTTGAGACTGGAAGAGCAAAGATTTCATAGGCAGCAAAGGAAGGGATTCTTTACGGTAAGGACAATACAATTATGGAACTCACTGCCAAGAGAGGTAGTGCTATCAACCACAATAGATGCATTTAAAAATGGTCTGGATGTTTTTTTTTTTAGAAAAGCAGAACATACAGGGGTATTAATAATAGAATAAGCATTAATAATAGAGCTTTTTGATCCAAGGAGAAATCTGATTGCCCTTTTGGAGTTAAGAAGGAATTTTTCCCCCTAGGAGACAAAATTCGAAATAGCTTCCTTAGGGGTTTTTTTGCCTTCTTTTGGATCAAAACGCTGAAATGATAGGTAGAAGGGTTGAATTTGATGGACTTGTGTCTTTTTTCAACCTAAATTACTATGTTACTATGTTACATGCTCTGGACCCATTAGGGTCATGTATAAAAACTCCTTTTTAAAAAAAATCAACCAAAAACTATGTAACTGTCAGAAGCAGCGCAGATTCACAAAATGTGTCTGCTTTAGGCATAGGTACACATGTTGTTGCTATCTGAGTGTGCACCGCATTTGTACTTGATCCACAATGTGTCTGTTAAAGCGAGGTTTGCCTCTATATACTATATGATGATTATTTGTTTTACCCAATATTCATTGTCCTACTTCCCCAGGACAGATACCGGATGTCTGCAGCTCAATCCCTCAAGTCTAATAATAATATACAATCAATGGTGGAGAGGGCTGTCGGCTTTGGGAGGGGCCGAAATGTTCAAGCTTATGGGATAAAAGTCACCCTCCTGGGGTTCAGAAGGCGGGACGTCAACAGATAGTAAGATCTAAATTTGGGTGACTCCAGATTAAGGGCCAAAGTCGTGGTTATCAGTTTGAAGGTTTATATCTGTAAACAAATTTGTTTGTATTTAAAATTATGGTTTGGGAAAAAAATATCTAATAAAGTTCATGGCCTTCACCATTTATAAAGAAAGTTAACGTCTTATTGTCTTTAATTAAGGTTATGTTAGGTTAGGTTTGTGCTCTTTACAAAACCCATGTTGGGAGATATGACACAGTCCAATAGAGATTTAACACTTATAGTCACAGAGCGGTGCTGCACCTCACAGCGGGAGTCTGCAGCAGAGCATTCATCCTGTTCCTCTTCTGTTGCTTTATTTACATGGCTCAGCAGGATGTGCAGAGATTTCTGTATGGCTGATGGAGTTGTGACCATACATTTCCACATTTCACATGCAGCCCTGGAAGAAAGCATTCAGTATATTGTTTATAGCTCTAATGATTATAACTCTATGCCCAGCATGTGACAGCTCTAAATATATGTCAGGATTGTGAGCCTTGCATAATGGGTCTACTCAATATAGCACGATTAGTCTGGAATTGGATTTGGATCCAAATCGCCAGTTCAGGTCTTTCAGATTGGGACATTTTCACCATGAGAACCAAAGGGGTTTGGCTAGCCAATATGGCCAAACCATACACTCTGTATTCATCTACAATTGCCACATTTCAGGGATTTAAATTCTCCAGATCTAATGTGGAGAATGTCAATTAAAATTTAAAAAACCTTACCTGGTGCCATAAATAAGAATAAAATGACCTGGCCCCAGTATAAATTAGTAGTAGCCCTGGCCCCCCTCTCTGAAGGAGCAATGGAGTGCTTTTGACTGGCTCCTTCTTTATGTGAATATTGAGCACATGGTCTCCTCATAGACAATACTGTACAAGTAAAGTCTTCACTTGTGAAGAAGTCTTCAGTGGGATCCAATTTAAGTATATATTTGTGTTGTTTTGAATTTTATGTGCAGCACCTTTCCAGTTTTATTTTTGTGGACCCCTACCCAATAATAAATGATGCTGGAAGACGGCCAAAAAGCTCCCAGCACCCACAATTTACATTGAGGGGCCAGGGGAAACAGTCCTGCTGCCTTAATAATAATTATCACTCTTTTATACACATCCTCCCTATAAGAAAGGGGCCTGGGAGCTAATGGGGCAAATGCACCCAGCACCCTATACAATTACCGTATTTTCCGGCGTATAAGAAGACTTTTTAACCCAAGAAAATCTTCTCAAAAGTTGGGGGGTCGTCTTATACGCCGGGTGCTGAGATTTACTTACCTGCTTTCTGCTCTGTCTCCTCTCCCGCTGTTAAGCCGGTCTGTGGCTGTGAGGGAAGCGTTGTGTGCTCCCCTCCAGCCGCGCGGTCAATGAAGTTTGTTTAAAATTTAAAAAAAAAAACGTTATTGACCGCGTGGCTGGAGGGGAGCACACAATGCTTCCCTCACAGCCATGGACCAGCTTAACAGCGGGAGACAGAGCAGAAAGTAGGTAAGTACTGGGGATTGAGGAAGGGGGGAGGAGGATGGCAAACTCTATATTTTAACCTCAAAAGTTAAAATATAGATACTATTTTCCGGTGTATAAGATTACTTTAACCAAGGAAAATCTTCTCAAAAGTTGGGGGGTCATCTTATAAGCCCAGTCGTCTTATACGCTGGAAAATACGGTATGTCCTATAATAACCATGGGTGGGAGCCTGCCAAATGGCTAACCAAATGGGAAAGTAGCACCTAACCATGACTGAGGCTGTGTGCCACTAAAATGACACTATATATCACATCCCCCATATAATAAAATAGACTCCCAAACCATTCCAACAGATAGTATATAAACACAACTGGCTTGTCTGATGTGAGCATGAAGAGAATAAAAGGAGAAATTAAAAAAACACTTTATAGGATACATTCACGTATAGATGTGGCACTGAGACATACTCAGAGTGCAATAGTACATACATTGACAACACCGGCAGGCTGCAAGCAGCACCATTCCTTTGCACAAACTGCGCACCTAGGTCTGGATGAGATGTAAAGGCTGGAAAGGAATTAATCCAAATTGGAGTTAGTTGCTTTGGGACCCTTTCTGCTTATTCCATCCAGCTATGTTTGTTTCAGCATTTACTTCTCATCCAGTTGTGGGTATCCTGTTTGGAGAAAGGAATGGTTCTGCTTGCAGCCTACCGGTGTTTAGAATGTATTTCTTGCACTTTCAGTATGTCTTAGTGCCACATCTATACATGTATCCAATAAAGTGTCATTATACAGATTTACTAAATGTGCTTTCTACTTTTTTCCTACATGTTCACCCAAGCACATGTGAGACAAGCCGGTCCTGTTTTATATACTACATGTTGGAGTGGACTGGGATTCCTCTCTTTTTCTGTCTACATTTGGTTTGGGACAAGAGGAGTGTTTGGAGAGGTGGTCTAAATAAGGAGAGTATTTATTTTATTTTCCTTGTTTCTGTGTATTTTTTCTGCTATAAAAAATGATCTGCTTTTTATTGTTATTATAGGTTATTCTGTGTCAGGTTGGGCAAGAAAAGGGTAAGTTATCTGGGGCAGTATCTATCAGAAATCACAATAACTGCTCACTGAAAAGTGAGAATATGAGAATGAAGGCATTTTCTTGTATTTATAATGAAATGAGTCATGTTGGTCATGATTGCTGTTACAATAAGAGGCTCCCCTCACCCTCTGTGTGATTTAGAGAATGAGTTTGACCATCGCTGTCTGCACACAAGCCAGGACATGATGCATTCAGAGTTCTGTGCTCTTGCAGCCCACGGAGACGCCTAGGTGCAGGAGGGCCTTGACAGCTTGTGCATTAGCAAGGCTGCATCTATTGGTGTTCAGTGAGAGAGGAGGAGTTGGGGGTTGGGAGCCAGGGCCGGCCTTAGGGGTGTGCGACCTGTGCGAGCGCACAGGGCGCAACACCCCAGGGGGCGCCCTCCCGTTCAAAAAAAAAAAAAAAGCCGGTAGAAGCACTGGGTGGGGGGTAATGATCCCCCCTCACCAGCCCTCTGCTCGGCAGGCTCTTCTAGATCCGGGGAGGGGGCGGAGCTAACCGGCTCAGCGTTGTAGCTCCGCCCCCACCCTGTGAAGCAGAGCAGCGTCTGCTTCACAGGGAGCCACTGGCACCATGAGAAAGTGCTGCTCGGCTCCCCATGCCTGCATTAAGCATGGGGAGCCCGAGCAGCACTTTCTCATGGTGCCAGTGGCTCCCCGTGAAGCAGATGCTGCTCTGCTTCACAAGGTGGGGGCGGAGCTACAACGCTGAACTGGTAAGCTCCGCCCCCTCCCTGGATCCAACTTTGCAGGCAAAGGTAGGGGAGGGGGGAGAGAGAGAGGCCGAACAGGGGTTTGGGGGGAGACAGACAGAACAGGGGCAGGGGGGGAGAGACAGAACAGGGCTAGAGAGAGATAACAGGGGGAGGGGGGAGAGAGAGACAGAACAGTGGATGGGGGAGAGAAAGAACAGGGGAGGGGGAGAGAGAGACAGACAGAACAGGGGCAGGGGAAAGAGACAGAACTGGGGGAGAGAGAGCCAGAACAGTGGATGGGGGAGAGACAGAACAGGGGAGGGTGGAGAGAGAGACAGAACAGTTGATGGGGGAGAGAGAACAGGGGAGGGGTGAGAGAGACAGACAGAACAGGGGCAGGGGGCAGAGACAGAACTGGGGGGGGAGAGAGATAACGGGGAGGGGGGAGAGACAGAACAGGGGAGGGGGGAGAGAGAGAGACAGACAGAACAGGGGCAGGGGGAGAGACAGAACTGGGGGAGATAGAGAAAACAGGGGGAGGGGGGAGAGAGAGAGACAGAACAGGGGAGGGTGGGACAGAACGGAGGGGGGGGAGAGAGAAAGAACAGGGGACGGGGGGGGGAGAGAGACAGACATGGCAAGGAAGAGGAAAGGAGCAAACATGGGAAGGGAGAGAGACACATACATAGGGGGGTGAAAGAGATGGGGGGGGGGGGCGCCACGGGGGAAGCCCGCACAGGGCGCCGGAACACTTAAGGCCAGTCCTGTGGGGAGCAAAGGGCTTATAAGTTGGTGCACTGTGAAATAACAGCAGAATAATTTGGAATCCTATCAGAATTTCTTTTTTCTGTCTCCCTGCTTCCACCCTTCTTCTGTTTCAGGATGGATTCGTAGCTCGAGAGGCTCCTGGCAGGGATTTGCGATGCTGCAAGGAAGAAGGGATTCGGATGGGCAATGGAGCAGCTTGGACACCTGGTTCCTGGAGAAGATTCTACTTCACGACCGGTGAGGAGGACCCGCCCGCCGCAGAGGCTCAGTCCTGGATCTCCTGCACGAGGACGATAGACAGCTGAGGAGAGGACTGCGAGAGGAGCGCCACGTGGTCGACCAGGGGACCGAGAGAAGGCCTCCGGAAGCGCCGCAGGGACGATGGGCCGGCGGAAGGGAAAGGCATCCGGCGCGACAGCGGAGGCCGCAGGGGACCAAGCCCAAGGCCAGAAGAGGAGTGGAGCTGCTGTCACGGGGTTCGGTAGATTGAGGCCTAGCGGAAGCGGACGGAGCAACGAGGCGGAGCATCGGAGGCCGGCGTGCCTCAACCAGGTGACAGGGGAGGGTGACAGGCCACGTGGACAGACGGGAAGGCCCTCAGACAGCACTGCACGGACAGCGTGGAGCAGATCAGGCCCTGACCACGTGGGAACACAGGTGACAGGACACGGAATGGGAGGCATAGCAGGCCACGTAGAGGGACAGGGAAGACATCAGGCAGTGGGTGAGGGACAGCAAGGAGCGGAGCAGGCCCTGATCAGAGGATAGCACGTGGACTGGGAGGTGATGCATTCCCCAAATGTCTGATGTGAGCGGGGGAGGAGCGTGGTGCCCAGGGGATGCTTCTGTGACGCCAGGCAAAGGGATTCACAAGCAGGCTCAAGAGGATGCAAGAGGATGGTCAGGGGATTTGAAGCAGCGCATGATCAGAGGGAAGAAAGAGAAACTGACTGCACGTGGGATGTCTAAAAATGTGATATGGATTTTACAGGAGTTCAGGAGATCTATGGAGATGGGCCGGGCCTCAGGGGACCAAGCCCCGGGGCGGAAGATTGGAAGGAGGCCTGTCCGACGCAGGCTGAAGCAGCTACGGAGCTGGGGCTGCGGAGGCCTGATGAGAGGCTAGGAAGGAGGCTGAAAAGGGGCCTACCGTACAGGCCAGCGAGGAGGAAGAAGCCATACCGGGGGTTTCCACAGGAGTAGGAGGGGCTACGGCACGTCAAGGTCGGGATCGTGGGCAACCGGCCCCAGGACCGAAGAGGCCCAGGATATCTGGAATGGCGACACAAAGGCGAGTACTCAGGGATACTTCCCCAACCCCAGTCAGGCGGAGGGTTTCCCCGGGGGATGGGGCCACCGGGGGTAGAAAGGGGGTTTCTCCTAGACCCAGGTCCCGTGACAGGAGTAGTAGACGGGGGGGGGGGATAGATGTAGGTCCCCTAGGGGTAGGGTTCGATATTCCTATAGGGCCAGCCCTGGGAGGGTCAGCTGGCGCCACGTCCCAGGTAGTAGGGAGTCTGGTAGTGGTAGCAGCGTAAAACGGGATGGGTCCCCGCACAGATCAGGTAGGGGGTCTTGCATTGGTCATTCCCATAGCGGTTATCGCCCACGTTCCCACAGTCATTCCGTTTCAGGTTCTTCCTCCGGGGAGCGTAACGGGTTTCAGGGCTTATCGCACATCCCATGCTCAGCATCGCAGTATCCGTTCCCGCTCTGGGGGGAGGTCTGGTCAGCCCAGGGTTTCTAGGGGTCAGAGGGGGGAGGATTCTCCACAGCAGGTCAGGGATAGGGACAGGATAGTTCGTACTCCGACAGTACTCCACAAATCTGTGTCCCATTCCAGGAGAGCCGACGTCGGTGATGGGAGATCTGCTACCCAAGGAACTAGCGGTCAACAGCCGGTGGAGCGGTTCCCGAAAAGGACACTTCTGGGAGTTCCGATCCGAAATCAGGAACGGCTGGAGGAACTACCGGTGAGAGTTTTGATTCCATACACACGAAACACAAGGGCCACGATGGGGCTATGGGGGATGGAAGCTTAATGGCTGGGTTGCAGGCCTTTTTAAATTCCTGGGTGGGGGGCCAGAAAAAGGCAGATCCGCCTTCAGCGGCAACAGCATGGGTGGCATCTAGCACAGGAATGGAAGGGGGCGACGCTGGGGATGCGGTAGGAACGGTGGCAGAAGAGGTGACAGCAAAGGAAAGTGCGGACGATCTGAGGGAAGGGGTACCGGATGCGGCGGTCTACAACTCTTACCTGTCTTATTCCGGCCCCTTGGGGGCACATTTGAAGATAGAGACAAGGGAAAAGATCTGTAAAGGGGAATACCTGGAGCTATTTTCTTTACTACCCCTGCAGGAGTCCGTGGACTTGAAAGAGGATGTAAAGAAGGAGGATAGGGCAAAAAAGGAAGAGGAAGAGAGGAAAAAACGATACAGGAAGCTTACTAAAACCTTTGGGAATTGGTTAACAGCTTTCTGTATTTTGGTTAGCGTAGTGGGCCAGAAGGCGCCTGAGAAATGTTCGGCTCTGTTTTGCTATCTGGACGGGATCTGGGACGTGTACAGGGGGTTGGCGTGGTGGCGTTATGACGAACAGTTTCGTCAACGCCTTTCGCCAATCCGACAATGAGATGGCATCAAATGGAAATCACACTCTGGCTGAAGCTAATGCTGGCTCAGAAATCGCCCCCCTTTCAAGGGGGAGCCGGCGTGGGAACAGCAAGTTCTTCGTCGGCCCCCGGGAAAAAAGGTTGCTGCTGGCTGTTTAACGACAGCCAGTGCAAATAGGGCAGTTCGTGCCGCTTCAGGCACGAATGCACCGGATGTGGAGGCAATCATAGCTACACAAAGTGCTTTAAGAAAGGAAAGTCAGGGGGAGCAGCCGGTGCCGTGAGATCAAAAGGGGAACTCTCCAGTGAGCAGAAGCGCGATGCTGCCGTGGCTAAAGCGCTACGGTAAACGGGAGTGCGCGTTGTTCTTGGATGAGGGGTTCGGCAACGGTTTTCGTATTCCTTTCGTGCCTAAGGGTCCGGTAGTTTCTAGACGGAATTTGAAGTCGGTACAGTCCTTTCCAGAGGTGGTAGGGGAGAAGCTGAGGAAGGAAGCTAGCCTGGGGAGGATGGCGGGCCCCTATCCGGACCCACCGCAGCCTAATCTACACGTCTCCCCCTTGGGGGTTGTTCCTAAGAAGGAGGCGTGTAAATTTCGGGTATACATCACTTGTCATACCCGAAAGGCTCGTCTGTTAATAATGATATAGACCGTGAACTGTGTTCGGTGTCCTATACATCATTTGATAGAGCAGTTGATGTAGTCAGAGCGGCCGGCTCTGGGGCATTACTAGCCAAGGTGGACATAGAAGCAGCCTTTCGGCTATTACCGGTGCATCCTGATTGTCATCACCTGTTAGGGTGCTGGTTCCAGGATGAGTTCTTTATGTATTTGTGCTTACCCATGGGCTGTTCTATATCGTGTGCCTATTTCGAAAAATTCAGTACTTTTCTGCAATGGGTGGTTAGGCAAGAAGCGGGTATCAGGTCATTGGTCCATTACTTGGACGATTTCCTGTGCGTGGGGCCGGCAACGTCATCAGATTGCGCCCACTTACTAAAGACCATGCAGTTAGTCGCAAAATCATTCGGGGTTCCACTAGCCACGGAAAAGACTGAGGGGCCAACGACCCGACTCAGTTTCCTGGGCCTGGAAATAGACACGGTGCAAGGGGTTTGCAGGTTACCGGTAGAAAAGCTAGTGGTCCTGAGGCAGGTGTTAGCCGAGGTTACACGAGCTAAGAAGGTCACCCTTCGGCAGCTTCAGTCGGTGATTGGGAGGCTTAATTTTGCGTGCAGGATTATCCCGGCAGGCAGGGTATTCCCGTTGTCACTGTCCAGAGCCACAGTGGGGATACGGGAAGGTCACCATTTCCTGCGGGTTTCAAGGGCTATGAAGGCAGATCTAGTGGTGTGGAGTGTTTTCTTAGAGAAATTTAACGGCCAGGCCTTCTTTCAAAAGCCGGCGGTCTCGGCGCCTGACCTGGAGCTATACACTGAGTGTGAGCTTAGGAGCATATTACGGGGGAAAGTGGAGTGCTGCTGCATGGCCAGAGGATTGGAAATCATCACCTCAGATGCGCAACTTGGCCTTCTTGGAATTATTCCCGTTGGTAGTAGCATTAGCACTATGGGGTTGGTCGATGAAAGATAGAAGGGTAATATTCTACCCGGATAACCTGGCAGTAGTTTATTCGGTCAATAAGGTTTCGGCATTCTCCCCTGCGGTCGTTAAGCTGTTGAGATACTTTGTATTACTTTGCATGGAGCTCAACATATTGTTTAGAGCTAAGCATGTTCCGGGTTATCAGAACGTCATCTCTCTTTCTCGCCTACAGTGGGACAGATTCAGGCAGGCGGCTCCAGGGGCGGAGGCCGTGGGTTACCCATGCCCGGAGATAGTGTGGAATCTCGGGACCGAGTGTTGCTGGGATGGGTGAAATCCTCGTTGGCTCCCACTACGTGGACGGCTTACAATCGGGTATGGAGGGATTGGAACGGGCTGGCAAACTGGGCAGGGGGTGATGTGTCAGAAGTAAATCGCTGGACATATTATTTTGGTTTATGTTCCGGTTAGCTTCGCAGGAAACTTCTCCGGGTCAGTTGAACGCAAAGTTTGCCGCACTGGCTTTTATGTTCAAACTGCGAGGGTATGCAGACATCACAAAACATTTTGTGATTAGGCAGGCCATGAAAGGTTTAAAACGGGGTCGGGCGGCTCAAGACCACCGCAGCCCAGTGTCCATGGAGATGTTAAGTGACGTAGTCAGGGTACTGGGGGATATTTGCACCTCGGAATTTGAAACAGTGCTGTTCAGGGTGGCCTTTTCATTAGCGTTTTTTGGGTCATTCTGGATTTCAGAACTGGTCAGTGGCTCACTCCAGGGCACGGGGGGCCTTCGGTTTTGTGACGTTTCATGTACTAAGGATCAGGTAATAGTGTTACTACGCTCTTCCAAAACGGACCAGTTAGGTCAGGGGGCAAGGGTGGTGTTATACAGGGTAACCGGTAGTGTGGCCTGCCCGGTAACATGTGTGCAAGAATACTTGGCAGTTCGACCTCGTCGGGGGGTCCCTCTCCTGGTACATAGGAGTGGGATGTCACTTTCTAGATTTCAATTTCTGAAGGTTTTCCGGTTGGCATTGTCCAGGTTGGGTCTGCCGGAAAAAAGAGTTCGGCACTCACTCGTTTCGGATAGGGGCATCCATGGAGGCAGCGCGTTTAGGTCTGGGGGATGAAGTGGTTAAACGCATAGGGAGATGGGAATCCAAACGGTTTAAGACCTATGTAAGGCCTCACAGGATGTTGTGAAAAGGAATAGTGATGGTTTCAATGCCTTAGATCCTTCCTTCCCATATTTTCCACTACACTCCTTGATGTTTTAGGGTCCGGCTATTTGGTGTGGATCATTGGCCACTCCTTCGTTTTCTGGGCTAGACGGAGTGCCGCAGTTAGGCTATCGGGCCTACGGCTGGGCTTTCCTGCCGAATTGCTTCAGGTGAAGTAGTTCGGGTCCCGGGGTATGCGCTGGGCAGGGGTCTTGCCCATGTTGCTGCGCTTCATTGATCGGGGAGAGCGTCCTAATATTGTGGTGATCCACGCCGGGGGAACGATCTGGGGCTGGTGCCACAAAGGGAATTGATTAAAATAATGCAAAATGATGTTACCCGCATTTTGACATTGGTGCCCGGGGTTAAAATTGTTTGGTCAGAAATGGTGCCAAGAGACCAATGGCGGTATGCGCAGGATTTCAGGTCAATGGAGCGCAGCAGGGGAAAGATTAACAAACTGATGTCTATTTTTGTGCGCAAACAAAAAGGGTGGTGGTCAGACACCGCAATTTGGAAGGGGATCGTACAGGCTTGATAGCCAAAGATGGGGTACACTTGTCCGACCTGGGTTGGGACGTGTTTTTGCTTGGTATTCAAGAAGGGGTGGAAAAGGCTTTATTTCTGCTGGGCGGGGTAGCCCTTCTGTAGTGAGGTATCACTCAGAAGGGCTTTGGCGGTTACTTGCTCCTTAGGGGGGTCTATGGCTGGAATATTGGGAGTCAGCCATAGTTCGAATGGATATGAGAGAGGTCCGGAGCCAAGCTGGGGGCTCCTAGCCTGATGGTGGGCTGGGCAGAAGGTCTGCCTGGCAGTGGATTCGATGGACTTGGGACCCCTGGGGAGCAAGTTGGTTCAGGACATGTTTACTGGGTTATGTTAACTATGTTAATAAAGTTATGGTTAATTATGTTAATTATGTGGTTCATGTCATTTATGACATATGTGTGAACATGTAGGTTTGTCATCGCCTAATTTTATATTTATACTGTATTTATTGTAATGTTTATTCTAAGGTTGGAGGCAATGACATATATATATATTAATAAAATGGCTGTGGCCTTTTCTACCCACTACGTCTGTGCCATGTGTTTTTATTTGAAAGTAAGATTCAGCCTGGTAGTCTAGGCTACAACTGTCAAGAATGTCATGATGTCACTGGGCAGTGTGACATCACTCAGCCTTGGTCTATAAGCAGTGAGTTTATAACACTGCTCTCTGAGTCTCTAGGACTTTCTCAGTGAAGTGGTTGGTGTGCGATATATAGAGATTGAATATGGAGGATTTGGAGAATGCGTTAGCAAGACTGGTGAGGATCCTTTTTCAAAATTTAAAGGCTTTCCTTTTTATCACATGGTTTATGTAAGGATTCTCTTCTAATTCTTCTTAATAATTTAATATATTTGTATCCATGGTTTTGCTATTCCCAGTTGGAGGGGTGGCATGGGCGTATTGTGCCTCTTCGTGCCTGCCAACCCGTAGCATGACTATCACTCAGAGGCACGAGGTCTCTCGTGTATTTCCTAGGGTTTGTGTTCTGAGAACAGAAATACACGAGTTACATCCGAAAGGCGGCAAATTCAGCAACAGAGATACTATATATTAAATATGGGTTTTCGTGCATTGAAGACACACAAGACAGACAAAAACTTGAGGGTTTTTTTGTGCAGCAAAACACTGGCTAATGAAAGAATGAAGCCATGAGGGTGTAGGAGTTTCTAAGTGAAGTGTTTGGTGCCTGTGTTCGATTTATACAGATTCATTATGGAGAATGCGTTAGCAAGATTGGTGAGGATCCTTTTTAATGTTTAAAGGTTTTCCTTTTTATCACATGATTTATATCTGGAGTCTCTGCTAATTCTGCTTAATAAGTTAATATATGTGTATCAATGGTTTTGCTATTCCCTCTTGGCGGGATGGGAGAACATTTTTAAAATCATTAAATATTTACAAGTTAAACAAATTAAACAGCCCATATGCATGTATTGGTGTCCTGTTTGGTGAATTGTCATTTAACCAGTGCCGTACTAAATACAGGCAACAAACTCTAATCAACTCTGGTATGCACCACATCTAGCGCGCCTTAGGCTAGGCACGCCACGGCATGCAGCCGTCACATTAGAAGAGAGATACGGATTATAAAATCACAGACCTCTAGTTAACAGGAAATAATAACATGTATCCCTTATTATTTCATTCTCATGGATCCATGTGAAGAATATTTATTTCTGTTCAATAAATACACAAATTGTCAGTATAAGTATTTATGATATATACCAATGTCACATTTTTAATAAAGCTGCTAGTGTTTTTTTGAATATTATAACACTATGGGTGTCATGTACTAAACAAATGCAGTATGGAAAAAAGGTAGGGGCAATATGCAAATATTTGAAACATTTTGCACTTTTTTCCTGTTTTGAGCCTCTTCAGTATATTTTTATTTAGCATGCATTTTTCCGGTATATTGTGATTATATTTACGAATGCTAAAGTCTTGGCGATATTTTGTGAAAAATAATTCTGATTTTGCATGTGAAAATTACCCCAGCTTTTAGCCAGCGTCAATAAATAAAGCAGAAAAAATATTCGCAAACTTTGCTTATATTTATAAAAGCAAAATTGTTAAGTACATTGCAAAAGGAGCAAAGATCAAAAATAGATTTGCACATAAAACATATTTGCTTTGTTTAGTACATGATCCTCATGGTTGAGCAGCCCATGATGTGTTTAGAATATGTGGATCCTGTACATATATATATATATATATATATATATATATATATATATATATATTATGGCACCCCAGCAGAGGCATAACACCCAGTCCTATCATACTGAGCCAGACATGACATTCAGTTGCCTGCCTTGCATTGTGTACACACTGAGTCTCTAGTGACACCAGTCTGTGAATCTTTATTTAAAGGGAAGAACAGTTTGTGTTTTGTACAGATATAGTTTATTAATTTAACACCAAATAAAAATATATATATGTGTGACACTGACGTCTTCAGTTCTTCAAATGTTCTCAGTCTCTTCTTGATGATGATATTTATCAATGTTCTGGTGCATTAGAAGAACTGGAGGCGCCTGTGTCACACTTTTATAGACATTTTTTATAGTGTTTATTGGTTTTAATATATGACTTTTAATATATTTTATATATTTGCTGTAAATATTAAATATTAAATGTCCAGTTAAAGGGTAAATTTGGGTTATTTATATGCCTGGTATTCTATACTTCTGCTTCTCTCCCTTAAGTGCTAGCACCAGTACTCCATCCAATAGCATCGCTACATTTTTCATGTCAGACTGAGGCCACGCAAAAAGGCTTCATCTTGTTGGTGAGCTGTAGTGAATTACAAAAGTGTTGGCCCAGAATAAGTGCTGTCCTGGGCATACTGCCGCCCCCCCCCCCTTTACCACCATT
The DNA here is from genome assembly GCA_036172795.1 of Pelodytes ibericus. Lineage (NCBI taxonomy): Eukaryota > Metazoa > Chordata > Amphibia > Anura > Pelodytidae > Pelodytes > Pelodytes ibericus. The sequence continues at coordinate 41,780,610 of CM069859.1, read as the reverse complement.
AATATCTGGTTATCTATGTGCTGGTTGGAGCTTCATAGTACTGATATTTGAGCTATACTTTACCACCCTGTGGTATAACTATAAGCTGTTGAATGATACTATATTTGTCCAGCTATTTACTGACAGGATCAATAAATTCATCATTAGTTTTCTTATTATTTAGGGACCAATTTCTGCAAAATAACAGCTATGAAAATATGTTGCCTCGGGTACAAAACGCTCAGGTACAAGCAATGCTCTAACTTTATAACAATGCGTTATGCAGGACTAACTCTGTTCTTCTAGCAGGAGGAACTCAATAGGTTTGGCTCTGCATAATGTGGTATTTCTGCCTGGGCTTAGGCTGGGAATGTTGGAGAAAACCAACAAGAGGGGGACCCCACCTAGCATAAATCCCTTATATTAAGCTTGTGGCAATTGTAGCATTGGCCTCCATTTAGCACTTCCGCCAACATTGAATCAATGAAAACTAAACTACAGGGTATCGGAGGAACGAGCAAAAATAAGTATAGTAGAACAAAAACATATGTATTTATATACTATATACGGCAAAGCGGTGTGTGGTCACCCTCCGGTGCATTCAGGTGCCTATCCGCTTAAATACTCTTACCCACAGTGCTCCAAAACTTTAAGTGAATACGTGCCTTAAATGAAATAAAAAATGGATAGAAACAGTATACATGGGCACCAGTACTGTAACACAATGGTAGTGTAACACTAATTCTGATGTGCAAATATCACACAATCAGAATATACAATTATTATTTCATACTTTCCACAATATATAATGATTCTTTATTATCTTTCCAACTCAGAGGATACAAATTAATGGTGTGGGACAGTAACACTGAATAGAAAATATAAACTGCAAAAGGCTCTTATCCATTAACAAGTACTGTTACATTGTGATATTCCTAACCTCATGCTGTATTATTATAATTAAACCCTGGTATTTTGGCTGTTCCTAATTGCCAGGGAATTACCACCATCATTTTATCTGAAAATATTCCTAGCAGTTTAAAAATAAAGTCCGATCAGACACCAAGTAAATCTTAGTACAAGAGGAATCAACGTAGAGGGGACAAGAAAGGCAAAGAATGAAATGTCCTTTGTAGTCTAAATACAAATGTATGAGCCAAATCTATGTGGGTAACAGACAGCAATACTGACAATTACCATATACATTCCTATAACCAATGTCTAAATAGATGTTTGAGATTCAATTCCAAATTAATCCCTTACATTTTTTTCTCATTTGTTTAATACATTCTGTTTGTTACTCCCACCTCACCCCCCCCTTGGTGGTTTTTTTATTTTTTATATGCCCTGACGTATTAAATAATTTGTATCACCTCCACCACTTTGCTGAAAATGTTTATAATCCTAAATAAACATATAGACATTATTTCATTAGTCACTAATCATTCAAGTGTTAACATCTTTTCTCTTTTAATGGTCTTATTGTCAACCTGACATATTGGGCCCTGCATTTGCAACACGTAATTATATATCTTAAACCTTATACATTTCACCGTTGACTGAAGAACTATAATCCCTAGATTGTATAATATGTGAGCAGCATATGCACCTGCCTCCACACTTAAACATGCCTACATTTCCTGTCCGGCTTGCCCTGTCTTTGTCCCCATCTCTAAAATGGCTAGGCAAGGGCCAGGGACGTAAACTTCTGGCTTTTCTTAATGTACATTGTATTCCCTTTGACAAAATATTGTCATAAACAGAGTCCTACCTAAAAATTGTCAAGGGTCTTTTTATTATGCTTGTTGTCTGATTTAATTGGACACTGAAATCTGTGTTAAATCTGATGCCCTCTCTGTATTTATTTGATTTTCTCTCTATCACTTTTTCTTTCAATAGAACCTGTCGGTTCTTAGAAACATAGAATGTGAGGGCAGATAAGAACCATTCGGTCCATCTAGACTGCCCAATTTTCAAAATACTTTTATTAGTTCCCAGTTTCCCTTTCAGTAAAGTAATACTTCCTGATATTACTTTTAAATTGTTGCCCCTTCTTCCCCTTGACTTCCTCTATCTGTAAACTGTTGGGGGTATTTTAAAAGAGAGCGAGAGAATAACCCCAGGTGCTGAGTTTGGAGGTCGAGCTTGACTTAGATAAAAACACTGTGTCATGTTTCCCTCCATAGGCAATTATGATTTCTAAGTTAAACTCGAGTGAATGTTTCTATCATTTGGCCTCCCATTATAGCCATGGAAGGCAAAATTAAACTAGCGTGTTTCTTCCTTTTCCCTCCAAACTCAGGTGCTGCTAGCTTCATTACGCCTTCCATAGGCAAATTGATTTAAGCTATTTTTCTGGTATCAAAGGTCGAGTTTGACTTATGGGTCTATTCACTAATATTCAAGAAAAGCTAGAGAAGGTTGACTTTCATTTTGAAACTAAGTCAAACTCGACACCCGAGTTTTACTTAGGGAAAACAATAAATAGGTTTTAATCTTCCTCAATGAAAGTAATGAAGCATCCAAGAGGGGGGTGAGTCTGTTTGAATATGGAGGTCGATAAAAAAAATGATATATTTGAGATAAGAAGCCAGAGACATAAAATATGAATTTCAAATCACCTTATAGTGAACAGCTCCCTCTATTTCACAATTCAATAAACAAGTATTGTGTCAATTAGCGGTTTAATCAAATGCGTGGAAAGTAAGGTGTATGTCTGCATGTTATTAATGAAACATATTTATTTTATGTTTCCTTTACAGCAACAGGAGTCAGAAAAGCTGACTGAAGAGGTAATACAGTTATATTTGTTATATATTAAGACAGGGAGAGTAAAGATATTTATATATATAATGCATATAAAAAGTGAAACATTTTTTTTTTTTGGGGGGGTCCAACAGTGGGTTAGTGCCACACTAGCTCACTTATCCAACCCAATGGCCTAACTAATAAAAAAAGATTCCCAGACAGTGGAAAAAATTGGATGCTAGGGCAAGTCCTGAGCCCAAATACTCCTCATTGTCTGGTTGCAGCTTGCTGTCAAGTGGTTAATTGGGAGGAGGTTTAATTGTAGCTCTCCCAACACATTAACCCCTTAGTGACATGACTTTTTTGGCTTGTCCGACGCTTGGTGACATGGGCTGTTTTAACATTTCTGAGGTGTTTGTGTTTTGCTGTAATTTATTTCTGTCTCATTTAGTGTACCCGCACAAACTATATATTGTTTTTATCGTTATAAGAAGGGCATTCTTTTTATACCATTATTTTGATAATAGCATATAATTTGATGTAAAAAAAATAATAAAATATGGCAAAAAAATTGAAAAAATACTTTTTTTATGACTTTTATTTGAAAAATCGTATACTCATGTACAAGAGACAACAAAAAAACACTGCTAAAAAGTTTCTAATATATGTCCTGAGTTCAGAAATAGCCCATGTTTTTATGTTTTTGTGCTTTTTTATTCATGTTACAGGGCCAGAACTATAAGTGGTGCAAAGCTATTTTAAAATCCTTTCTTTCAAAATTAGCGATAGTGACATTGTAACACTGATTTCTGTACTAAATCCATGAATGACCCCCAACATGTACATATTTTTGAAAACTAGACAACTCAGGGCATTTAACTTGGGGTATTTTGACACATTTCATGTAGCCATTTTACCACCAATCTATGCCAAAGTTTGCAGCAAAAAATCTTTTTTTTTAATTTTTCACATATATTGCAATTTAGGTAAACATTACCTTAAAATGTGAAGGGATATTTCCAAATAACACCTCAATATGTGTTCAGCAACATCTCCTGAGTACAGGGATACCACCCATGCATAGGTTTGTTGGTTTGTTTTGGGGCTAAAAGGCCACATTTAGGGGGTGCGCATTTTGGTTTTCCAACTTGGAATTCTGACATGCAGAAAACTTGTGCCCATGTCCCATTTGGGACATTTTTGAAGCCAGAAAGTGTATTCTACCCCACAAAACCATATATATTTTTAAACTAGACACCCTAGGGTATTTCAAATGGTAGTATTTTAACACTTTCCATGCACTAATTATACTACCAGCCTATGTCAATGTTTTGGGTAGTAATTTTTTTTCACATACATTGTACTTTGTGCATGAATTCACAGATCCTGTTATATGTCAGTGCCAAACAACACCTCAATATGTGTTCAGCAACATCTCCTGAGTACAGGGATACCCCCCATGTATAGGTTGGTTAGGTTATTTGGGGGTTAAAAGGCCACATTTGAGAGGTGCGCTTTTTGGTTTTCCAACTTGGAATTCTGACGTGCAGAAAACCTGCTCCCATGTCCCATTTGGGACATTTTTGAAGCCAAAAAGTGTATTCTATCCCACAAAACCATATATTTTTGAAAACTAGACACCCTAGAGTATTTCAAATGGTAGTATTTTAACACTTTCCATGCACTAATTATACTACCAGCCTATGTCAATGTTATGGATAGTAATTTTTTTTCACATACATAGTACTTTGGGCATGAATTCACAGATCCTATTATGTGTCAGTGCCAAACAACACCTTAATATGTGTTCAGCAACATCTCCTGAGTACAGGGATACCACCCATGTGTAGGTTAGTTAGATTATTTGGGGGCTAAAAGGCCACGTTTAGGGGGGGTGCATTTCCAACTTGGAATTTTGACATGTAGTCAGCCTGCGCCCATGTTCCATTTGGGACACTTTTGAAGCCTGTCAAAGTATTTTACCCCATAAAACCATATATTTTGGAAAACTAGACATCCTAGGGTATTTAAAATTGTGGTATTTTAACACTTTCTAAGTGCTAATTCTACCACCAACCTATGTCAAAGGGTTGGGATGTCATTTTTTCCCCACACACATTGTAGTTCAGGCAGGAATTTTCAGATTCTGGTATTTGCCACTGCCAACCAACACCTCAATATGTGTTCAGCAACATCTCCTGAGTACAGGGATACCCCCCATGCATAGGTTTGTTGGTTTGTATTGGGTCTAAAATTCCACATTTAGGGGGTGCGCAATTCCAACCTGGAATTTTGACATGTAGTCAGCCTGCGCCCATGTTCCATTTGGAACATTTTTGAAGCCGTCCAATGAATTTTACCCCATCAAGACATATATTTTTGGAAAATAGACATCCTAAGGTATTTCAAATGGTGGTATTTTAATACTTTATAGGTACTAATTCTACCACCAGCCTTTGTAAAAGTTTGTGGTAGTACTTTTTTGGGAGTTTTTTTTCCACATGCATTGTACTTCAGGCATGAATTCACAGATTCTGGTGTATATCACTGCCAAACAACAACCCAATATGTGTTCAGCAACATCTCCCGAGTACAGGGATAGCACCCATGCATAGGTTTGTTGGTTTGTTTTTGGCTAGAAGGCAACATTTGTGAGATGCGCATCTCAAAATTCCAACCTGCGTCCGTGTCCTTTATGGGATATATCTTTGAAGCCAGCCAATGTAATTTACCCCCACCAAACCATATATTTTTTATCGGTAGACCCCCATCACTACTTGTGGCAAGGGCTCAGCAGCCACCGATACATCGCTAGATGATGTATCAGAAAGCTGAATAGGGTCAAAATCGAACCCTGAGTCCGCGGCCTCAGAATCAGTGCGTAAGCAGTGATCTCGAGCAAAGAAGGGGTTAAAAGCTCTTAGAAGAGCCTATCTAGTACTGTAATACATTACAGTACAAAGAAATTAATCCATAAAACAGTGCAGACAGCAAAACATACTGTTGCTGTGCAAGATTACTGCTTACACAGTGATGAATGGCAGGGAAGGGGTTAATACACAGTGAAAGACTTTCATAAAACCTGCCAATTTTATAAAATGTTATTTTATATCACTAATACTGATCTGTCTCTTTCCGTCACAAAAATGTAAGTGAGGAGAGGGAGGCAGATCAATATTTGTGAATATTGATCCGATTAATTTTGATCTAACCAGGGCGAATGGTGAGCTTAATTGAGAAATCACCAAACCGCCTTTGCCACTAATTCGCTGTTACTGATCGCTATGCGCTCAGGCAGCTTAAAAAAAAAATGCTCAAATATTTTTACTTTACATGTAATCCCCTAGCGGGTATGTGTAAAAAAAATAAAATAAAAATATGCAGACAGATAAAAATTGCTTTGGCGTCAATATCATTGCGTAAGCAGTGATCGACGGCAAAGAAGGGGTTAATAACTCTTAGAAGAGCCTTTTTAGTACTGTAATAAATTACAGTACAAAAAAAATTAACCCCTAAAAAATGCACAAACGGCAAAAATAAATGCGCTGATGTGCACGATCACTGCTTATGCAAGATCAGTGGCAGGGAAGGGGTTAAACGCAGGGAATTGCTTTAATAAATTTTTTTTTATTGTTTTAAGATTTGTGTGTTGTGTGTTTATTGTTTTTTTTACTTTTAGAACTTTGATCTGTCTCTCTCCCTCACTAAAAAAAATGTGAGGAGAGGGAGGCAGATCATAACTGGTCAGATCAATATAGGGCTAATATTGATCTGACCAGTCAGTGGGGATGTTCAGCAGAACATCCCCACTGCCTGTCAGTGTGCCTGGCAGTCACTGATTGCCTCTGTGAAGAGGCAATCGTGTGACAGCCAGAGAGCACAGGAAGCAGGTACTTCCTGCCTCCTGTGCTCTTGCCCTTAGAAGGGCAGCGCCATCTTGGTCACTCAGTGACCAAGATCGTGCATTTTTTTTTTGTGTTCCTGATTGCCTCGACTTGCGAGGCAATCAGGAACACTTTCTGAGCATAGGAAGCGAAAAATTTGCTTCCTATGCTCATTTTTTAATGCCCGTTGTTTTAAAGGCTCTGTGCCTTTAAAACTGGCATTTCGATCGCTCTCCGGAGCGATCGAAATGCCGACGGGCATTTTTTTTAGTATTGTACGATGCTTCCATACGGAAGCATCGTTACAATACCATCAGAGCACTGAAAGCGGAAAAACTTAGTCCGTCCTGTGTCGCCAAGGGGTTAAAAAGGTTTTGGTAACATTATAAACTACTTTGTGTGCCTACTAGGTTGCAGGTGAGAGTAGGATCTTACCCTATTGAGAGTGTACCTTGACGTGGCGGGTGAGCTTAATTCTGGTTATACATATAACTACAACTTCTCATTTATATTAGGTTTATATATTTGTTGGCAACTTTATTAGGGTGAGAAGAGCAAGCAATTTTTGTTTTGTGTATGCTTGCTGGGGCAACAAGTCCTGTGAATGCAAATCCTGGTGCTGGGGTAAATTCTGTGAGTGCAAACTTGGGTGCTGGGGTAAGACCTGTGAGGGGAATCTGTGTCCTGGGGTAATTCCTGTGAGTGCAATATGTTTTCATAAAATGTATGCAGTATGGAGGTGGTGTTTGTGTGGGAGGGGTGGGGCAGCGTATTTTGGTGATCCATACACCACTTGTAAGTTCAGTGGTAGCATGGGTCTCTCAGGCCATCTCGGGCAGCCAGTACAGTTGCAGCGGCAGCGGCAGCGGCAGCGGCACTTACAATTGGTGTGTATGCAAAGCTTGTATGGAGTAAAGCTGGGCTATATTCAGGGGCAGACTGACCATTCAGGTTCTCAGAGGGGAAACCTGCTGCTACTGCCGCAATTACTTTAGGAAAAAAAAAACAGTGAGTACTGGGGAAGGGGGGGAGGAGGGTGGCATATTAATTGGAAAACTAACACTGACACATTAATGGGAACACTAACACTGGCATATTAATTGGCAAAATGAAACTGCATATTAATTGAAAAAGTAACACTAGTACAATAATAGGCAAATAATACTGGCATATTAATGGGCAAAATAACACTGGCATTTTAACAGGCAAAAAAGCTGTGACATATTTTGTAAAATAATTCAGCCTTCGTCGAGGCATTATAAATAGGAGAATCCTACAGAAATTGTTACAACAAGTAGGCCATACTGATTTGCTAAATTGTGGATTTCTGTACAGATTGAGGCTACCTGCAAAGTATCCATTCAGCATGTAGTGCACTGCTGGCTACAAATGGCCCCATAATTATCCTTCCACCATTCCAAATCTGTAAGCAGTCTTACAGTTAACATATGTTTGTTACCAAGTGGAGGTGTAATAATGTGGCAGCTTACAAGCTCCTGTGGGCTATGGGTTGAACTTCTCATGGGTTAGACTCTCCCTCACGTTGAACTGAGAACCAGTGGACAGAGAAGATGCTATAACTGCGTCATGATCTGGACTGGTGTTTTGAGGGTAATTTGGCTCTCTGGGGACTGAGGTTAGAGCGGGAGCCATCACTCTGATCTCTGATGCTCTTGGAATGATTCCCGGGGGCTTCTTGGGTATAATCCCTTGAACCTTGATTTTATGCACACAGGAGCCTTTTAACACATGTAAATGTTTTAGACTGTTCATTATTTTAACTGAGTTATGAATATGATAATCCACTATTAGTCTCACCTGTTGTACTTTTGTCCTTCCCCTGAAGAGACTAACTGTCCTCCTTTCTCACTGTAGGTTGAGGAGCTGTATGCAATTTTTTTTGGTAAGTATGGTCATTATGTTGTTTGGGAATATAGGAATCAGATTACATTACTATACAGTAGTAGAAGTCTGTTTTTTTTTTTTATCTCAGAGATTTTAGAATCTAGATCATAGAAACGCCTCACCTGTGCACAAAAAGTGGTCTGGAGAAGGATACTGGGGATGGGGAAATGTCCATAATATACCAGAGATGGGCAGTTTACTGATTTATATCCCATTCTGTCAAATGTATATTGGAAAGGAATAAAGCAAACCATATTTCCCTCTGCCCTCCCAACTATAAACATTCCTGATTATGTATTTTCTTCTGTTTTCTAGAGAACAACTTTACGGATACTAAGTGAGTAATTCATTATTATTATTTAAAACTACATTCTTAATATACATGGGGCCTAGTGCAGGGATTGGCAGTGTCTGTACAATGAAACCCATGCCCATGGCAGGGTCTGTGAAGGTCCATAGAACATTATTAATTTGCCACAGACCCCAGTAAATGTCCCACCATGAACAATGTTGGTGCCAGTGCTTGATCTGGTGGATGTTACATTACCTGAGATAAGTTTGAACTATAAGTTTATCCCCGCCCATGGGACCTACTGGATTTTATATTTCTTGAGATCAATTTCTAACTAAAGGTTATTGCTCTGTATGGGATCAAGTGAATGTCTGCTAGTGATCCATTTGGATTGGTTGTTTTTTCCCCTACATGGAATTTACTAATTGCTTTACTCTAGTGGCTCATTTTCCGGGTGGTTGAGTCCTTGAGATTTCTGATCCCTTTATTCTGTAGGTTAATTCTCTGTATGGCGTTTTGTGAATGGTAATATGCTTGACATCCATTTGGATCAGTTGTTCTTTCCCCTGCATTGGATCTAGTGATTATTTAACTCTAGTGGCTTGTTTGCGTAGTGGTTGAGTCCCTAAGATTTCCGATTCCTTCATTCTGTAGCTTTATTCACTGCATGGGGTGTAATGACTGTTAAACTGCTTTGAGATCCATTTGATTTGCAGGTTTATCCCATGGATGGGATCTAGTGATCCTAAGATTGGTAATAGGCAGAGGTTCATAGTGGGCCTTTACTGAACATTGTGATGAAGATTTAATGATGGTCACTGGACTTTCACAACCTTGTCATGGACACTGGGGTCATTGTACAAACACTTTGCCTGTCCCTACTAGTAGGCTATTGAAGAGAAGGAAATGTGACATGAATTTGATTTGTGTTTCTATTTTGTAGACAGCGTATGGCGGCTGCTGCAGAATGCGTTAAAAAGAGTGAGCAGCTTACCAAAATTGTAAGTTATTTGAACAAAGGAAAATGTTCCAATAAATGGTGAATTAGAATTTACATTAGTAGGTAAAATGGCTGGAAAATAATGTCTGTTCTTGTCTTGCAGGATACCAGGATCGGTTTAATAAAGTTTAATAGTAAGTCCATACATACTACATCAGTAGTCAGCAAACAGACTAATCTATACTCTACTCACACTATATAAACTCACTCTACTGACAGTGCACTTACTGGCCAATCAGCAAACAGTCTAATTTATACACTAATCACACTGTATAGTCACTCTACTGACACGGCACTCACTGGCCAATCAGCAGTCTAATTTATACACTAAGCACACTATATACAACTGTTTAAATATTTATCTTCTCATTTTTATAGGGAAGTTACACAAACCTGAAAATCCTGGAAAGTTGGTAAGTTTTCTAGCTAAGTGTTAGTATATCCTTAACATTTAAAGTATTCTCAAATGTAAAATTCCAAAATGAAATGGTAATTTATTTAATTTATATTAGTTGTTTAGATAAATATTGCATTATGTTACACAGAAAGAGAAACTGATCTGTCTAATCAGACATTTACTCAACTCTTCGTGTCTCTTAAACACTGCAAATAAAGTATAATAGATTTAGTGCAGTTGCTATTGTGACAGCCCTGCCTATCTCTTCAAGCACTTCCTTACTGGATGCCACTGAATTCAGAGCAAAATTATTTTCATTTGTAAAACTACAGGAGAACTGTAAATTATCTTAACATAAAAAATAAGTGCATTTCATGTATATTAAACACATGTATAAATAGTGATGTATTAAAGTTTTTTGCTGCTCCAGGTCTGACGACACACATGCACCCCCTCAATTTTTCATTTTTTCATTCTCTTGTTGCTATATCTGCCACTCAAACAGCATACATGTGCCTTCTTTGCCCCCAAACAGCATAGCTGTGCCATCTCTGTCCACAAACAGTCTGTCCTGTGCCAGCTGTGCCCTCGCCAACAGTCCTACAATCATTGTGCCCAAAATATGATCATACTTTGATGATACCACCAAACGCGAGTAAATTAAGTATGATGCTGGTTTCCGGTACAGTCTTCACTCCTCACGCTGCGTTCACCCATTCTGCGAGGAAGTCTGGTGAGCCAGCAGATGTCGAGGAGGGCAGCATTGAAGGCCAACTCCTGTGCAGGGCCAGTGCAAGAATTTTCGTCTACACAGGCGAAGGTGCATTTTGGTGCCCCCCTGCTCTGATCCGCCACGCCTCCGACACCATTAAGCCTCCTTACATTATATATATATATATATATATATATGAATAATGTATAGTGTAGAAAATAAATACATCTAAATATTCAACTCGCATGCTCTAAATGTGTCACACATTGAAACCCTTAAACACAAAGACACCCTTGCAGTCACACACAGAGACACCCTTACCACTTACACACACACAGTTACACCAATTCACACATAACCTGAGACACACTATTTTGCCACTCAATATGCCAGTATTTAGCCCAGGGGTCCTCAAACTTTTTAAACAGGGGGCCAGTTCACTGTCCCTCAGACCATTGGAGGGCCGGACTATAGTAAAAACAAAAACTATGAACAAATTCCTATTAACACTGAATATATCTTATTTTGCAGTAAAGAAACAAAACGGGAACAAATACAATATTTAAAATGAAGTAAAGTTAAATCAACAAACTTACCAGTATTTCAATGGGAATATTATGCCAGTCAGAGCCCAGGAATATTGTGCCATTCAGATGCCCAGGAATATTGTGCCAGTCAGAGCCCAGGAATATTAGGCCAGTCAGATGCCCAGGAAAATTATGCCATTCAGATGCCCAGTAATATTATGCCATTCAGATGCCCAGGAATATTATGCCATTCAGAGCCCAGTAATATTGTGCCATTCAGATGCCCAGGAATATTATGCCATTCAGAGCCCAGTAATATTATGCCATTCAGATGCCCAGGAATATTATGCCATTCAGAGCCCAGTAATATTATGCCAGTCAGAGCCCAGGAATAATGTGCCAGTCAGATTCCCAGGAATATTATGCCAGTCAGATGCCCAGGAATATTATGCCAGTCAGATGCCCAGGAATATTATGCCAGTCACAGCCCAGGAATATTGTGCCATTCAGATGCCCAGGAATATTGTGCCTGTCAGAGCCCAGGAATATTATGCCAGTCAGAGCCCAGGAATATTATGCCAGTCAGATGCCCAGGAAAATTATGCCATTCAGATCCCCAGGAATATTATGCCATTCAGAGCCCAGTAATATTATGCCAGTCAGAGCCCAGGAATAATGTGCCAGTCAGATTCCCAGGAATATTATGCCAGTCAGATGCCCAGGAATATTATGCCAGTCAGATGCCCAGGAATATTATGCCAGTCACAGCCCAGGAATATTGTGCCATTCAGATGCCCAGGAATATTGTGCCAGTCAGAGCCCAGGAATATTATGCCAGTCAGAGCCCAGGAATATTATGCCAGTCAAATGCCCAGGAATATTATGCCATTCATATGCCCAGGAAAATTATGCCAGTCAGATGCCCAGGAATATTATGCCAGTCAGATGCCCAGGAATAGTGTGTCAGTCAGATGCCCAGGAAAATTATGCCATTCAGATGCCCAGGAATATTATGCCAGTCAGATGCCCATGAATATTGTGCCAGTCAGAGCCCAGGAATATTATGCCAGTCAGATGCCCAGGAATATTGTGCCAGTCAGATGCCCAGGAATATTGTGCCAGTCAGATGCCCAGGAATATTATGCCAGTCAGATGCCCAGGAATATTGTGCCAGTCAGATGCTCGTTATACCTTCCTCCTCCCCCCTTCCCCAGACCCCAGTACTTACCTCCATGCTGCTGTTCAGGTCCGTGGCTGAGAGGGAAGCGCTGTGCGCTCCCCTCAGGCCATGCGCATTCAATAAAGTGTGTTGAAAAAAAAGTTTCAACACACTTTATTGAATGCGCACGGCCTGAAGGGAGCGCACAGCGCTTCCCTCTCAGCCAAGGTCCTGAACAGCAGCATGGAGGTAAGTAAACGGGCCTGGGGGAGCGGGCGATTTTCCCGGCCCCCCATTTGGGCGCCTTAAGGCAGCCACCAGTGCTGCCTTACGGTAGCGCCGGCCCTGCTCCTGTGATGTGCATCCTAGACCTAGTTAGCTAAGGCTATATTATGCTGCTGTGTATAGCATACAAAGAATTAGCTAGGTGGAACTGTTCCTTTAATTAAAACTATTCTGAATAAAGAAACAAAGTTGGGGTTTCAAGGAGAGGTTCATGATATAACTATGTAGCCGAGGTCATCAAACAAGAGGATATCCAAGTAAAGAGAACTGTCTCAGTACATGAGCTGTGATTAACTGAGCTCAGGGGGTTTATAAAGAAGAGCAGAAACCAAGGTGATGCCTAGAGATGTCAGTAAGTATGACACATGGAAGATCCATTACTGGCAGCCTGAGAGTAGCTAGCCAAGCACAGCTTCTCTTTATTTGCATGCTCAGCTTGCCTCACTCATACAGCTGTTGGTGATCCGTGGCATAAATGAGGCAAATGTTTTAAAGATCAGCATTCTAGCGTTCCTGGTGGCTGCTCGTGTCCAGTGTTCTTGATGTTTCTTAATTCCGATATGGCAGTTCCTGTCTGTCTGAAGACCTTCTTTGATTATCTGTCCTTTGGCTTGTGGGACCACTTTGATAGATTATCCCTTTGGCTACTATCGTCCACAGAGTGCAAACTTCGATACAGTCTGTGCTTTAGTTACATGATGAAGTCCTATTTGAACTGGGAATCTTGCTCTACTACCTGCTGTAGGCCTGTTGCATAATATTCTTTGCCATTTAATATATGCTTCATTGGGATTGTTCCCCACTCTATTATATTTGCTTATATGATACATTTAAATGCTTTTCTGCTCAACTATTACCGTATTGCAATACAGTACTATAGATACCCATTCCACTGAGTATCCTATAAAGACCTAGAACAGCTGAGCCTGAAAGATCAACAGATGGTGTTACTGGTTTGGGCAGAAAATCTCCTAAAGTGGTGTGGTGTTTCTGTATGCCAGCATGACAGTAAGTATAAATCATCATATGCCCTGCAGCCTGGAGTTATAATTGGCATGCTTAGGAGTGGTATGGTACCTGCGTGGGAGGTCATCCACCAACTGGAATCTTTTGGCAGGGAGGCAAAAACTATTTAGTGACCCACAGTAAACTTCACCAGCTACTCCGCTATCATCAGAGACAAACAGGATAGACATTTATACAAGATGCATAGATTTATAGACACACTAAGGGGGAAAATGGGAGGAGCATAGCATGTGTGTACTACGAGTGATGGAGCAGAAGATTGTCGCCAAGGAGCTACAAAGAATAGAGATTGCTGAGTTTGGAATGCTGAAGAAGAACCGACTACTGATCGGACTGAAAACCCCATGGATGAGCAGGACTGAGCAGTACTAAGCCAAACCCCACGGGTACAGAAGGTTGGATTCAGCCACTTAAAAAGCGAGGGAGCAGACGCACAGAGACCTGCACACTAAACAGGGAACTGAGCTCTAAATATTGATTTTGTCCATGATAACGTGGATTATAAACATGTTATATGCGCAACTCATGATTAGGAGAAATGGACAGTCTGTTAAAAGGAAACCTGTGATTTCATAAAAATGGTAACAGTTTGGCAACAATCGTGTAAGAAATAGTGCAAAGATTGAGCATTGACTCAGTAAAGATCATCTATCTTCTGTCCATAAACCCTCTCTAGATAGAAACTTTCTTAATAAAAGAAATGAGAGGAATGATATATGTGAACAATGCTAAGTATTACTAAGAACAACAGACCGTCTGCTAAGGTGAAACACATGTGCCTTCATAAAACTGTTTTGATAAAAACGCTAAGCGCTATTAGAAGTGATGGACAGTCTGTTAAAGTGAAACACACGTGCCTTTGGGGATTGAAATATCAAGAATCTACATATCTCAATATCAATTAAAAGACATTAAATAGAGTGGCACTGACCATATACCAAGGTGATAAATGTATAAAAATCATATATTATTAAATTAAGTTGATATCTGAATCTCTGAAACCACATTAAGATCATTTACATTAGCTTTGTGGGACAAATAAGCTCCAAGTAACAAGCCAGTGTTGCCTATCTGTTATGTATTGGGCTCTGGATTTGATGTTAAAACAGAGCAATAAAAGGGGATTAAAGGTGGCCAACTAAATTGGGACAGAAAAATGTAACAATATAAACACAAAAACTATTTATAACAATAGAAAAAGAGGATAAACCCTTCTCAAAGAGTGACCTGCAAAATCAGAAAGCACCCAATGTGCTATACTAAAAGTGCACTTACTGTGAGAATATATATAAAAAATTACACCCATGTCCATATACAGAATCTTTTCAGCAAGCACAGTTTGTCAAATAGAGCATTCTAACTAGAAGACACCTGTTTTAATAAAACCTTGATATCTCGTGAACAGTACATGATATAAACTTAATCCAAACATGTGTCTTAAATTCAAAGAGCTTTTTTTCTACTCCTGCTTTAAACAGTTTTAAATAAAAATATATGTATTGTTTATGTTGGAATGTTATTTCTTACATTTTATTATTCTTTTTACAGATTGGTGCATTTTTTTCAAACATATGAAGAGGAATTTTAAATATGTTATTTAAAATAAAATATACAGTTCAATTACAATATCTTTCTAATTAGGGTAAATTCTCCCCTCTAATTGTATATTCACCATCACAATAATATGTTTTTGTGAACTTTGTATTATTTCATGTGATTATTATGGGGATAATAACCAATCACCAGTATTGTTTATGGTGGACATTTACTGGGCTGTGTGATAGGCATCTTAATGATGTTTTATGAGCCTTTACAAGCCCTGCCACAGACACTGGAGTCCTTTTACAGACACTTTACCTATCCTGTCTGAAACTGCCTGTATCAGACAGAGATCAAGAAAGTGTGAAGCGCGTCGTGTTCTTAAGGCACATTCAGCAATATTAAGATTTAATAAATTCAGGTGATCCACGATAGTTTGGGACAGTCAGAATTATCCCCGTCTGTGAAATGTTAGTGAACCCCCACTTCCCATCTATAGATGACCATCCCCTATGCAGACTAATTGCCCTCCTTTCTCTCTGTAGATTCTGGATGTGGAAAGAGAGCTGAATGGTAAGTAGCAGACACTTTATCTAATTACACATTTACCCATTCCTAACTTTATTAACTGAGTATATAAACTATAGATAAAATTCTGAGAACTCGTTAATACATCTTTATAAGCCAGTGGGATAGTTTGGTGGGCTAATACATCATCATTAGAGTCTGTTCTTCCCTTGGGGGTCACAGGTTCAATTCCCACCATTGTTGCCCTTCATCCTTCTGACGGCGATAAAATGAGTACCAATGGGTGTCTAAACCAGAAGGGAATATGCCTCCATATATGGTGGTCCGATAATAATTTTTTAGGAAAAGGTAATAGATACTATTACATTTGTGGATAACCTAGAGTTTTCTGACAATCCTATGACTGTTTACAAGGAGTCCTATTACAACATATAGAGATTGATCAATGCAGAAAAACTAGCAATCCCTAAATATTGGAAAAAAAACAAATCCCAATAAATAAAGCAGAGATAGAATATATATACCGTATTTGCTCGAATATAAGACAACCCTAATTATAAGACGACCCCCAAATTTTGGATATTCTTTTAGGAAAATCAGAAAAAGACTAAATATAAGACTACCCTACAGGAAATAATGTAAACTGTTTTTTTCATATTTAATAAAATCTGTGATAAAAAAAATAGCATTTTTTTTTTATGTGCCAATCTGCCCACAGACTTAGCCATTGGATCCCCCCACATAGTCATCTGCCCCCAGACAGCCATTGCAAATGTATATGTATCCACATAGTAGGGGAAAGGCATATATTGATTAGAGGGATGTCTCCATATCTTATGGAGGGATGTACTCCACCTAATAGCATCTAGTCTTAAAAGGCTACAATTATCATAAAAAGTGACAGCGCTCTACAGAAACTCTAGAAACAAGTATATATAGTACAAAAAAAAATTGTTGAATACCACAAAAAGGAAGGGAAGTATATAGATAATAATACATAGAAAAGGAAGGTGCTCTCCAGTGCCACTAGATCACAGGTATATCAGCTGGTCACATAGATCATAAACATAAGATATATATAAATAAAGAAAAATATGACATACACACAATATAAAAGATAGTTGTACATTAAAATATATTGACAAAGTTTTCTTACCCACTGGGTTTGTTCACCTGGCCAGGTTTGAACAATCACATTAAAATATAAACAATATTGCACTTATACCACTTTAACACCCCAGACACGTTAGTCTTCCTTAGCCGGTGGGAGTCTGTGCAACTTAGTCTTGAAAACTTGCAATCAAACTTTCAGTTATCCAATTAATTCTATCATTGTAAGTCAACTTGTTTCCTGCTTTTCATTGGCTAACCTGGTACTACTCTTCTAATTATATCCTAGTGTAGGAGAGTACCAGAACCTTAAATTCCCTAGTATAAGAGAGTACAAAAAACCTTTAATTCCCTAGTATAAGATAGTACCAGAACCTTTTATTCTTTAGTATAGTAGAGTAACGTAACATTTTATTCCTTAGTATAGGAGAGTGAAATAAACTTTAATTCCCTAGTATAGGAGAGTACCAGGAGCTTTTATTCCCTAATACAGGAGAGTACCAGGAGCTTTTATTCCCTAGTATAGGAGAGTACCAGGAGCTTTTATTCCTCAGTGTGGGAGAGTACCAGAACCTTTTATTCCTAAGTATAGGAGAGTGCCAGAACCTTTTATTCCCCACTATAGGAGAGCAGCTAAACATTTAAAGGACAACTGTAGCAAAAAATTCAGTTCTGTTTAGAAATGTTTTAATGAAGGTATATAAGTACCTTATTGAGTCATCTTTACTCCATATAGCTCTACCAGGATGCAGCTATTTTGTTTAGAATCTTTGGTCCGATGGGTCAGATCTTTGTTCATCTGAACCAAGGTGAGTGTAGATCTGACCCAAGATTCTAAACAAGATGTCTGACCCCCAGAGGTGTCACTAGGGTGGGTGTCACCCGGTGCGGTAACTCATGGTGTCACCTCCCCTGGATTTCCTCCAATACCATGTCAAACAGATTAAAATGTGCCATACACAGGAGCCCAACAAATTATGTCACACACAATAATAATATGCCAGTATTATGTTGCTGTTAATAAGGCAGACAAGTTTCCTAATATGCCAGTACTATTGTGCCATTCAGCTGACATAATTTTTTTGCCTTTCAGATGCCAGTAATATTGTCCCATTAAGTTGCCAGTAATATTGTGCCAGTCAGATGCCAGTAATATTGTGCCATTCAAATGCCAGTAATATTGTGCCATTCAGATGCAGTAATATTGTGCCATTCAAATGTCAGTAATATTGTGCCATTCAGATTCCAGTAATATTATGACAGTCAGATGACAATAATATTGTGCCATTTAAATGTCAGTAATATTGTGCCAGTCAGATGCCAGTATTAATGTGCCATCCAGATGCCAGTAATATTGTGCCATTCAGATGCCAGTAATTTTGTGCCATTTAGATGCCTGCAATATTGTGCAAGATACCAGTAATATTGTGCCATTAAAATGCCAGTAATATTGTGCAATTCAGATGCCTGTATTATTGTGCCATTCAGATGCCTGTATTATTGTGCCACTCAGGTGCCTCTATTATTGTGCCATTCAAATGCCAGTAATATTGTGCCATTCAGATACCAGGAATATTGTGGCAATCAGAGCCCAGTAATATTGTGCCATTCAAATTCCATAATCATTGACCCATTCAGAGCCCAATAATATTGTGCCATTCAGATGCCAGTAATATTTTGCCATTCAAATGCCAGTAATATTGTGCCATTCAGATACCAGGAATATTGTGCCATTCAGAGCCCAGTAATATTGTGCCATTCAAATTCCATAATTATTGTGAAAATTCAGAGCCCAGGAATATTGTGTCATTCAGAGCCCAGTAATATTGTGCCATTCAAATTCCAGTAATATTGTGCCATTCAGAGCTTAGTACTATTGTGCCATTCAGAGCCCAGTAATATTGTGCCTTTCAGAGCCCAGTAATAGTATGCCATTCAAATGCCAGTAATATTGTGCCATTCAGATGCCTGTATAATTGTGTCGTTACCATGCTCGTTTTATTCCTCCCTCCTCCCCCCCTGCCCCGGTACTTACAGCCTGATAGTTTCTCCGTGTCCCCAGGCGTCTCTGTGCAGTGTTCCCTCCTGCACGGAAGAGGGAAACACCAGACGCCAGATGTGACGTAACGTCACATCCTGTCGCAGGGTTTTTGTTTTTCCACTTTTTTTTTCCTGCGGCCGTATCCAGCGGAGTACAGGACCGTGATACGCTGCTGGGTGATGCAGGCAGCATGGGTGTCACCCTCCTTTTTTGATGAGACTGCTGTCCCCTGAAAGAATTATACAGAGAAAAGAAGGCTGATTATGTTAATATGGCACTTCATTTGTATTCTTTCATTAAAGAATTTATTTAAAGAATTTCTTTACAAATGATCTGTACTTGATACAGTCTTTCAATTAAAGATAAGGTAATTATTTTGCTACGGGTTTCCTTTATTTCCCTAATACTGTATAGTACATTAATAAGGTATTCCTTAGAACAGAAGTACCCGATCTCACTGGCAGCCACGGTCCCACATGATTACTAGACCCCAATGCACTGATATACAGGTAAACATAAACAATGCCATCAAACCTGTATTTTAACACAATTATTAACCATAAAAAATAATACCATTTATTTTTCTCATGATATATGAACAGTGATTATAGTAGGAAACAGCGATTAAAGTGCCTTAAAATTTTTCTTTTTTCAGATACCATCTATTGCCGCAGGTAAGAAACCCAAATAATTCCAATTATTGAAGTACTCTTATGTGCAGTATCAGCTAACCGCTATTTCTCCTTTTCAAAGAGCATGGGTACAAAGTTTGTTATCATGAAGATATACTTGGCTTACTCTAATGCCACCCCATCTTTTGCCATGACCCTACTCCACCCTTATTTACCATGCTCCACTCACATCCTGAACATAACGCTTTCACTTTATGGTGTAATATGTTTAAGGTGACGGGGATCCTGTAGTCCTGATGCTGAGTAGTCCCTTAAATGCTATTTTGTAGAGGCAGAAAATCTCCAGCACTCAGGAATCCCTAGAAGAATATGTTCCAATGATCAAGCAGGTTTTTAAAGTAATCACATCAAATTCACACACGTGTGCTGAATCATTAGCTTATGAGCTAAGCGTTAATCCTTCTGAGACAGTGAGACGGTGCTTCGCTATTGCCTCGATGTCAAGACACTAGGCAGCACCAAAATGTTCTTTCTGGAGCACCCACGATCACTCCATGGAGTGATCATGTGCGCCATATTGAAGAGCAGCATGCTGCCCTCTGATGCTTTTCCACGGAGTGAACGTGTGCACAATATTGGAGATCAGCAAGCTGCCCTCTGATGCTGTTGCTTGACTGGCCCTAGAGGCTGTCAGCAACATTGCAATAAAAAACCCCCACTTAACCCCTTAAGGACAGAGCCTTTGAAACATTTTTGTCCTTTCTGGACAATGGCTATTTTAACATTTCTGTGCTGTTTGTGTTTAGCAGTAATTTTCTTCTTTGTCATTTGCTGTACCCACACATATTATATATTGTTTTTATCGGGACAAGAAGGGCTTTCTATGGATGCCATCTTTTTGATCATATCTTATCATATTATTAAAAAAAATAATAAAATATGGTAAAAAATAAAAAAATACATACATTTCCTGACTTTTATTTGAAACAACTTCTCCTCATCGACAATAGCGAACAAAACAACATGCTAAATAGATTCTACTATTTCTCCTGAGTACAGGGATACCACCCATGCATAGGTTTGTTGGGTTGTTTGGGGGCTAAAATGCCAAATTTGTGAGTTGCAGTTTTTTGTTTTCCAACTTGAAATTTTTACATGCAGACAGCCTGCACCCATGTCCCATTTGGGACATATTTGAAGCCAGCTAGTGTATTTTACCCCATAATAAAATTAGACACCTTAGGCTATATCAAATGGTGTTTTTTTTTTAACACTTTCCATGCCCTAATTCTACCACCAGCCTTTGTCAAAGTTTGTGGAAGTAATTTTTTTGTGGTTTTTTTTCACAAACCTTGTAATTCAGACATGAATTCACAGATTTTGGTATGTGTCACTGCCAAATAACACCCCAATAAGTGTTCAGCAACATCTCTTGAGTACAGGGATACCACCCATGCATAAGTTTGTTGGGTTGTTTGGGGGGTAAAAGGCCAAATTTGGTAGGTGCAGTTTTTGGTTTTCCAAATTGAAATTTTGACATGCAGACCGCCTGCACCCATGTCCCATTTGGGACATATTTGAAACCAGCCAGTGTATTTTACCCCATCAACCCATATATTTTTTAAAAGTAGACACCCTACGCTATTTCAAATGGTGGTATTTTAACACTTTCCATGCACTAATTCTACCACCAGCCTTTGTCAAAGTTTGTGGTAGTAATGTTTGTGTGTTTTTTTTTCACAAATATTGTATTTTAGACATAAATTCACAGATTTTGGTATGTGTCACTGCCAAACAATAACCCAATATGTGTTCAACAACATATCCTGAGTACAGGGATACCACCCATGCAAAGGTTTGTTGGGTTGTTTGGCGGCTAAAGGGCCACATTGTGAAGGTGCGCATTTTCAACTTGGAATATTGACGTGTAGTCAGCCTGAGCCCATCTTTCATTTGGGACTTTTTTTTAAAGTAGGACAGTGTATGTTACCCCCAAAAATATATATTTTGTAAAAGTAGACACCCTAGGCTATTTTAAATGGTGTTATTTTAACACTTTCCCTGCACCAATTCTACCACCAGCCTTTGTCAAAGTTTGTGGTAGTCATTTTATTGTGTATTTTTTCCCACATACATTGCACTTTAGACACAAATTCACATATTTCGGTATGTGTCACTGACAAACAATACCACAATATATGTTCAGCAACATCTCCCGAGCACAGGGATACCACCCATGCATAGCTTTGTCAGCTTTGTTAAGGGTTGAAAGGCTACATTTGAGAGGTGCGCTTTTTGATTTTCAAACTTGGAATTTGAACATGTAGAGCAAGGAAGGGGTTAATAGCTCTTATAAGAGCCTTTGTAGTACTGTACAAAAAAATTAACCCCTAAAAATGCACAGACAAGAAAAAATGTTCTGCTGTGCAGTGATCAGTGGCAGGGAAGGGGTTAATACACTACACTATACAAAGGGTATGGCTTTTATAAAAGCCCTTGGGACTCACAATTTTTTAACATTTTATTTAATTTATTACAATTAAAAAATTATGTTATGTCTCTTTCTCTCACTAAAACTCAAGGGAGGCAGATCCATATGGGTCAGAACAATATTTGCCAATATTGATCGAACCAGACGAATGGTGATGCTCATCTGAGAAATCACCCACCCACCTTTGCCACTGATCGGCTGTTACTGATCGCTATACACGCGTTCAGACAGCTTCAAAAGGAATACACGTAATCCCCTAGTGGGTATAATTAACCCCTAGCGAGTGTGACAAAAAAAATGCTGATAGCAAAAAAAAATCCTTCTGCGACCAGATTGCTCCATATGCGCTGCTTAGGCAGTGACCATATGCACTGCTTAGGCAGTGACCATATGTGCTGCTTAGGAAGTGATATATGGCAAGGAAGGGGTTAATAGCTCTTAAAAGAGCCTTTGATATACTGTAATAAATCAAAGTAAAAAAATTAACCCCTAAAAAAATGCACAGACAGCAAAAAATGTGCTGCTGTGTAAGATCACTGCGTACACAGCGATCAATTACAGGGAAGGGGTTAAATACTGGAAACGGCTTTTATAAAAGCCTTTGGGTCTCAATTCTATTAAATATATTATAATTAAAAACTTACATTATACAGCTCTGTCTCCCTCCCTCACTAAAACTCAAGTGAGAGGGAGGCAGATCTACACGGGTCAGATCAAATATTTACACATATTGATCTAACCAGACGAATGGTGATGCTCATCTGAGCAAACGCCAACCCGCCTTTGTCACTTATCAGCTGTTACTGATCGCTATACATGCGCTCAGACAGCTAAAAAAATTTTTTAGGGAAGGGGTTAAATGGCTTTTATAAAAGCCCTTGGTATTTTTTTTATTATTTTGTTTTATTTTTTACTTTATCTGATCTGTCTCTCTCCCTTACTAAAAGTAGTAAGGTGAGGGAGGCAGATCAATACTTGTCAAAGGCAATATTTAGTAATATTGCCTTTGACAGTATGGTAAGTGCTCATCAGAGCACTTACCATACATGCCTGCACACAGATCACATAGATCTGTTGTGCCGGCATCGATTGGCTCCCCCTAGAGCATCGGAAGTGAAATACTTTCACTTCCGATGCTCTTGCCATTAGAAGGGAAGCGCTGCCTGTACACACCGGAGATGCTTTAACAACACCGGAGATGCTTAGAAAGCGAACGATCGTTCGCTTTCTAAGCACATGTGTGCAGGGGAGCAGCCATTTTTAAATGGCTGCTACGATCACTCCGTGGAGTGATCATAGCGCGTCCCTTCACATTTGGGGGGTGTTGCACATTGCCTCTACCTAGAGGCATTGTAGAAACACCGTTAGAGTAAAGAAAGCGACCGCTGGTCGCTTTCTTTACTCCATTTAGTGCATGACGTGCCAGGCACGTCAGCTGTCGGCAAGTCCACGATTTGCCGTGTGACGTGCCTGGCACGTCATCTGTCGCTAATTGGTTAATTAGCTAAAATCTAGGGTTAGGGTTAGAATAGTTGTTAGGATTACAATTAAATTAGGGTTAGTATAAGGCATAGGGTTACAATTAAATTAAAATAAGAGTTATTAATTAAATAGCAGTTGGGGTTACATTTTTGGTTTGGGTTGGGCTCAAAAGGTCACTGTAGAAAACCAAACACTATTTTTGTTTTCTGACCTATGACTCTCAAAAAAATGCAGAAAAACGTGGAAACAAGCATTTCTGAATTCAGGACATAATGAAGAAACTATTTAGATGTGGTCCTTTTTAATTGTATCATATTTTATGATTGTTTTGTAGTAAATTATAAATTATGATAAAAATAATGAAAGCCCTTCTTTTTTTTTTTTTTTCTTTTATTATGAAAATGCAAAAATACATACAATAAACATTAACTCACAAGTAACAATTATCGAAATACATAAATACACAAATAGGACCGATGATCATTTACTTCATTGATTCCATTTTCTTTCTATGACCCCTTTTATTCTAGTATTCTAATTATTATCTCTCCCGTGGGATGAATAATTTACTTCTTTGGTTTTAGTGAGTTCTGGGTCTTCAAATATGATCAACTTGGACCGAACGGTCCTATTACCAGCGAGCATCCCAGCTTTCCATCAACCTGTCTCTTATGTTTTTTTTTTTTTTTTTAGTTATAATATTTTCCTTTGTTGCTATTGGTTTCTCAGGGCTGTCTTCATGGGGGGGAGGGGGGGGTCTCCTTTTCCCACTTTTTCTCTTTTCTTTCTTATCTTTTTTCCCTTCTCCCCTCCTTCCTTCCTTCTCCCTTTTCCCATTCTCTCCTCTCTCCTCTCCCCTTTCTTCCCTTTCCCGCTCACTTTCCTTCTACCTTCTCTTTTTCTCCTTTTTTTCCCTTTTTCACTTCTACCCTTCTTTCCTTCCCTTTTCTTCTTTCTTTGGCATCCCTTTCCTTTATTCCCTCTTTCCCCTTCTCTCCTTCCTCTCCCCTTTCTGTCGCTTTATCCTTTTTTTGGGTCAGTTATTTATAGGGTGAGCTGAATCTTTTGGGCCTCCTGGATCCACTTTTCCCACTTTAGATGTTCGTCCCCCATAGTACTAGCTCTAGTTAATCCTTTTTCCATATTTAGCTGGAATAGTAGTTGTGCTTTATATGCTCCTAGTGGGGGTGTTGTTTCGCTCCTCCAATTCCTGGCTAAAACCATTTTTGCGGCAACTAGATAGTGGGTTGTTAGAGTAATCTGATTTTTGTTCATAGTAGGCCAATTTATATGGAAGAGTATTGCTTCAGGGGATTTAGGGATTCTGAGTTCTGTTGCTTTGTTTACTAATTTTATGATCGTGTTCCAATAGTCAACCAGTTTGTGGCAATTCCACCAAATGTGGAGGTAAGTCCCTTTTTCTTGCCTGCATCTCCAGCAAAGGTCGTCATTGGTTGGAGAAATTTTATGTAGCTTTGTAGGGGTCATATACCACCTATTTTAAATCTTATATTGGTTTTCCATTAATAGGAGGCAGTGGACCACTTTGTTCATTTTATTCATAATTTGGTACCATTTGGCTATATCGATTGATTGGTTCAAATCTTTCTCCCATGCTTTTTTTGCTGTCGGGATACTTAGTTTTTTTGTTATTCTAATTAGGTTTACGCATTTTGACAGCATTTTCCTGTTTGAGTTGTTACAGAATATCTGTTCAAGCTGATGGTAGAGGTGACATTTTTCTAGCATAGTCTTGGTTGTTATAAAGTTCTTTACTCTTAAGTATGTGAACAATTCTTTGGGTCTTAGATTATATGTTTTTTCTAATTTAGGGAATGGTATAATTTTTCCTTCCTAAACCAGATTACTTAGGTGGAGGATTTGGTTTGATTTCCAGCTTTTTAGGGACAGATTTTCTATTTCCCATTCTATAGTTTCAATATGTTGAAAGTTTATTAATTTATTGCTTAGATCAAGTTTCTTTTTGATTCTTCCCCAAAGCGGTACAATGTGTCTTAACACTATGCTTTTTTTCCAGTCTCCTTTTTCGGAGCTCCAAATTATTTGGCGTAGATCTTTTATACCACATTGTTCTAGTTCTATGGTGTACCAGCCTTCTTTGGTTAGTCTACCTAGCTGTATCTGTGCCATGTGCATTACTGCACTGGCTTCATAATATTCCGACACTTGCGGGAAACCCATACCCCCTTTCTTAATTTGGTTTGTCATAGTCTGCATTTTAATTCTGGGTTTTTTCCCTCGCCACACAAAATTCGAGAAAGCTGATTGGATCATTTTTATCCAGCTGTCTGAAAAAGTGAGTGGGAGCATACGGAATAGGTAAATCCATGAAGGTAACACATATGCCATTAAAATATTAATTCTGCCCCACCAGGAGATCTCCAAGGATCGCCATTTTTTTAAGTTGATATTCATTTGTTTTAAAAGGGGCATGAAGTTGGCTTCTGCCATCCTATCCATGTTTTTTATAACTTTAATCCCTAGGTATTGAAACTCTTTAGGATTATTAAAGTTATATTTATTCAAAACCTTTTCTGACTCGCATTTGGAGATGTTATTAAACTGTACTGTAGTTTTTGACTGATTTAGCTTGTAGTTTGAGACTTGGCCGGGTTAATAGCTCTTAAAAGAGCCTTTGATATACTGTAATAAATCAAAGTAAAAAAATTAACCCCTAAAAAAATGCACAGACAGCAAAAAATATGCTGCTGTGTAAGATCACTGCGTACACAGCGATCAATTACAGGGAAGGGGTTAAATACTGGAAACGGCTTTTATAAAAGCCCCTTTCTGTCGCTTTATCCTTTTTTTGGGTCAGTTATTTATAGGGTGAGCTGAATCTTTTGGGCCTCCTGGATCCACTTTTCCCACTTTAGATGTTCGTCCCCCATAGTACTAGCTCTAGTTAATCCTTTTTCCATATTTAGCTGGAATAGTAGTTGTGCTTTATATGCTCCTAGTGGGGGTGTTGTTTCGCT
Source organism: Pelodytes ibericus (assembly GCA_036172795.1). Taxonomy (NCBI): domain Eukaryota; kingdom Metazoa; phylum Chordata; class Amphibia; order Anura; family Pelodytidae; genus Pelodytes; species Pelodytes ibericus. The sequence continues at coordinate 41,753,874 of CM069859.1, read as the reverse complement.
CCTCCAATTCCTGGCTAAAACCATTTTTGCGGCAACTAGATAGTGGGTTGTTAGAGTAATCTGATTTTTGTTCATAGTAGGCCAATTTATATGGAGGAGTATTGCTTCAGGGGATTTAGGGATTCTGAGTTCTGTTGCTTTGTTTACTAATTTTATGATCGTGTTCCAATAGTCAACCAGTTTGTGGCAATTCCACCAAATGTGGAGGTAAGTCCCTTTTTCTTGCCTGCATCTCCAGCAAAGGTCGTCATTGGTTGGAGAAATTTTATGTAGCTTTGTAGGGGTCATATACCACCTATTTTAAATCTTATATTGGTTTTCCATTAATAGGAGGCAGTGGACCACTTTGTTCATTTTATTCATAATTTGGTACCATTTGGCTATATCGATTGATTGGTTCAAATCTTTCTCCCATGCTTTTTTTGCTGTCGGGATACTTAGTTTTTTTGTTATTCTAATTAGGTTTACGCATTTTGACAGCATTTTCCTGTTTGAGTTGTTACAGAATATCTGTTCAAGCTGATGGTAGAGGTGACCTTTTTCTAGCATAGTCTTGGTTGTTATAAAGTTCTTTACTCTTAAGTATGTGAACAATTCTTTGGGTCTTAGATTATATGTTTTTTCTAATTTAGGGAATGGTATAATTTTTCCTTCCTAAACCAGATTACTTAGGTGGAGGATTTGGTTTGATTTCCAGCTTTTTAGGGACAGATTTTCTATTTCCCATTCTATAGTTTCAATATGTTGAAAGTTTATTAATTTATTGCTTAGATCAAGTTTCTTTTTGATTCTTTCCCAAAGCGGTACAATGTGTCTTAACACTATGCTTTTTTTCCAGTCTCCTTTTTCGGAGCTCCAAATTATTTGGCGTAGATCTTTTATACCACATTGTTCTAGTTCTATGGTGTACCAGCCTTCTTTGGTTAGTCTACCTAGCTGTATCTGTGCCATGTGCATTACTGCACTGGCTTCATAATATTCCGACACTTGCGGGAAACCCATACCCCCTTTCTTAATTTGGTTTGTCATAGTCTGCATTTTAATTCTGGGTTTTTTCCCTCGCCACACAAAATTCGAGAAAGCTGATTGGATCATTTTTATCCAGCTGTCTGAAAAAGTGAGTGGGAGCATACGAAATAGGTAAATCCATGAAGGTAACACATATGCCATTAAAATATTAATTCTGCCCCACCAGGAGATCTCCAAGGATCGCCATTTTTTTAAGTTGATATTCATTTGTTTTAAAAGGGGCATGAAGTTGGCTTCTGCCATCCTATCCATGTTTTTTATAACTTTAATCCCTAGGTATTGAAACTCTTTAGGATTATTAAAGTTATATTTATTCAAAACCTTTTCTGACTCGCATTTGGAGATGTTATTAAACTGTACTGTAGTTTTTGACTGATTTAGCTTGTAGTTTGAGACTTGGCCGTGTCTCTTAATCTCTTTTAATACATTCTCCACAGACTCGGCAGGATTAGTAACTGTAATTAAAATGTCGTCTGCATACAGTGAAATTTTAAGGCTTTCTCCCCCTGCTTTATAGCCTTCTATAAGATTATTATCTCTTATGTTTATAGCTAATGATTCTATTGAGATAATGTACAATATGGGTGATAATGGGCATCCTTGTCGAGTGCCGTTTGACAAGGAGAACCAATCTGAACAAATATCCGGGCCAACAATTCTTGCAGATAGGGCGTCATATAGAGACATAATAGCCAAGTGTATCCACCCGTTCAACCCAAATGCCTCCAGTGATTGGCTCATAAAACCCCAGCTGACCCTGTCAAACGTCTTTTCGGCATCTAATGAGAGGGCCAGCAGGGGTCTCTTTTCCTGGGCGGCGGAATCAAGAATATCTATTAATCTACGAATGTTATTATTAGCCATTCGGCCTTGAATAAAACCAATTTGATCTTTGTGTATTATATTTGGAAGTATGGGTTTTAGTCTGTCTACTAAGATGGAAGCATACAATTTTACGTCTACATTAATTAAGGATATAGGTCTATAATTTTTTACATCCGCCGGGTCCTTGTTTGGTTTTAAAATTGGGAGGATATTGGCACATAGCATCTCCCGGGGGAAAGATCCTTTTTTTGCGGCTTGGTTGAATGTTTCAGCTAGGTGGTCAGACAGACTGGTTATCATGGTTTTATAAAACCCGTTGGTGAACCCATCTGGGCCCGGAGATTTGTTCTTAGCTAGCTTTTCTATATTCTTTACTATTTCTTCTTTTGTTATTTCCTGATTTATTAATTCAATTCGTGTTGGTGTAATGGTAGGAATATTGCATTTAGCAATATATTCCTTTATTTCTTCTAGTTTATTCTCTGTGGGTAGATTGTATAATTTCTTGAAAAAATCACTGAAGACTTTCCCTATTTCTTTAGGGGCCCTGTAAGTCTCATTACCACAGATTAATTCATCTATTCTGTTTTCTGCTCGCTGTTTTTTCAGTTTGTTCGACATCATTTTGTCTGCTTTGTTTTTTTTAGAGTAAAATTTGACTTTAAGGATTTCCATATTTTTGTTTATTTTCTCTAGGGTTTTGGTTTTAATTAGTTCTCTGATCCTTTGCGTTTCATTTAGATTTTCTATTGTGGGATAAGTTTTTGCTTCTTTTGTTGCATTATAATATTCTATATTGAGCCTAGATAGAGGTAGGCCAGCTTTCTTTTTCGCAATGCTTCTTAATTTTATGCAGTGCCCTCGCATTACTGCTTTGTAGGTGCACCATATTATTACTGGGTCCATATCCTCCACTGTATTTTCTTTGAAAAAGCAAGTAGACATATTTAATAAGTAATCTCTGTTTTCTTTGTTTTGTAAAAGGGAATCTTCTAACCGCCATGTGGATCTGATGGGACTATTTAGTTTTTCTTTTATATCCATTACCACCATATCGTGATCGGACCATATACATGGTTTTATGGATATTTTTTGGACTCTACCTAATAATCCTGCGCCTCCCAAAATCAGATCTATTCTCGAATAGGAGGTGTGGGGCCAGGAGAAAAATGTATAATCCCTTATATTGTAATTATTTACCCTCCATATGTCGTATAACCCGTGTTTCCTCATGGTAAGATTGAGTGACTTAGATATTTTAGTAGATCTATTATCCGCTCCATTGCCTTTTGCTTTACTGAATCTATCTAGTGCTGCATCTGGTACGCAGTTAAAGTCGCCTGCGATTATGACTTCGCCCATTATCACTCTTTCCGCTTTTTCCAGGACTTGGTTCAGGAGACCCACTGGGTGAACACTGGGAAGGTACACATTTATCAAGGTGTACCACTTATCATTAATCGTGCATACTAAGATTATGTATCTCCCTTCTTTGTCTAGTTCTTGGTATTTTGTTTCTATTTTAACTGAATTTGCGAATAGGATGGCTACCCCGCATCTTTTTTCTAGTTCTCTTGAGGCCTGAATTATTGTAGTATAATATCTTCCACACCATCTTAATTTATCCTGTAATCTCCAGTGGGTCTCCTGGATCATTGCTACCTGTACCCTTTCCTTATATAGGTAATTATATATGGACCATCTCTTCTGTGGGACATTCAGTCCTTGAGTATTCAATGAGGCGAATTTAACCATAATCGAGTATTTTCCATATTAGTGTGGAGCCTGGGAGCTCGCTGGTAATCACAGACATCACATTTACATAGACAACAGAAAAATACACAATGCAAGAGGCCCTGCTCGCAAGTTTAGAGCAGCATCAGAGAGAATCCTCTCCCTGTCTGCTCTGTTGTGCCCAATCTTGGCACCTTCTAAGCTCAATTGAGCTTATGGTGGAGTCCCTTTTTTAGCTCCAGCTGGCTTATTTTCAATTGATATCATAGACTTAGGTGTAAAAAGGAAAAAAAAAAAAAAACCTGATATGCAATCGTTGTGGATTCTTTACTTCCTCTTTAAAACATTGTTACCCCTTTAGTGAATAAGTGAGATTCAAGTGCAGCTTATGTTATTCCTTTAAGTGAATTTCTCCATTTTGCCTATCTTATATTATTGTGTTAAAGCTCAATCTATATGAGTAAAGAAAAAAAAAAAAAAAATATCAATCCATGTGAGTTATTTCTTTCTCTTTGTTCTTATACTTATTTCTTATTCTTAAACATTTATTAATTTATTATACCTTCGAATATGAAGTGCTAAGTGTTATACTCTAGTTATCACACGTAGGCTATTACTATCTAACTACAATCTTTTTCGTGTAAGGCCGGGGGGGGTAGGGGGGGTGAGGGGGCGGGGTGATAGGAGAGGGGGGGGGGAAACAGAAAAAAAAAAAAAAAAACAGAATCATGCAGTGTGATTTGTTTGTGTTCCTTCTTACATCCTTTAAGTATATTAGTGAATTTATGGTATTCGTGTGCAACCCTATATAGTCAGGGTCTGAGGTGGCTTATTTCTTATTCTTTAACATTTATTAATTTATTAGTACTCATAATATGTAGTGCTATCTAAGTATTATGCTCTCCTTTGTCGCATATAGAATTATCTGTGCGTTACTATCAAACTTCAATCAATTTTGGTGTAAAACGGGACAGGAAGGGGGGAAGGGAAAAAAAAAAAAAGTATATATCTATATTTCCAATGTCTATCGGTAAGATATCTAAAGTCTATTTGACTGTTAAGGAGTTGTCATTGTCCTGTATCTCTTCTTTTCCAGTTAGGGAGGACCAGCTGAACTTGTATTCTCCGCTGCGGCCAGCTTGTTGAGTCTTAGCCATTCCTTTGCTTTATCAACTGTGTGCAGGATTTCTGTATGGCCATCCATTATTATCCTTATAGATGTGGGGAACCCCCAGGAAAATCTGATATAATTTTCTCTTAATATTGAAGTAACTTGACTGAATTTCTTTCTTTGAGATCTGGTGTTGTAGGAAAGATCCTGCAATAAGACGATATCTTTGTATTTTTCTTCTTTGGGTTTTTTCGTTCTACTTGTTCTTATAAGGGTTTCTTTAAATTGAAAAGATTGGAAATTTACTAATACATCCCTGGGAAATTTGTCTGAGATGGAATTTGCTTTATATACTCTATGCCATCTTTCCATTGTAGCATTGAAGTCAGTTATAGAGATATCCCATGTCTTCCAAAGGTTTTCCAAGTATTCTTTCAAATTAACATGGCTTACTGTTTCGGGGATGTTTCTAATTCTCAGATTGTTTCATCTTGAACGATCTTCTATGTCTCCTAATTTTGTTTCCAGAGATTCAATTTTTTTTATCAGTAATGCATTCTGAGTGCACATGCACATTGGTCTTCAAATTCCAACGTTTTGATTTTATCCTCCAGTGTATTTAGCTTGGTAGAGATTTCTCCAATCTGTGTTTTAATTTCCATGGAGTTGGAAATTAATTGGGTCTTAATAGCTTCTAGATGTGAATCTAGGCAGTTCTTAAGAAACTCCGCAGTTATGTATTGACCTTCCTGGCTTTTGATACTACTGGGAGAACCTTCCATCTGAGACTGTCCCACCATAGAGTCATCTGTTTCTCTATTCCCTTTTAGTACTGGAGAAAAAAACAAAGATACCCCTTTTTCTTGGGGGGGGCGTCATTTTTTAATTCTCTTTTCTTTTCCTTCCTCAAGTTTATTTTGTCCACTTGTTTTTCCTGCAGTTTTTTGCTGGCCATTGTTTCCCTCTACCTTTTTCTTTATAAAAGGGAATGGGGACTTATGTAATATAAGTTGCTTGCTGTTAGGTAAGTTATTTGTATCTTTAAGCTTTTCTCCTCTGTTCTTCTGTGCTGTCTATCTTTCATCTTCTCTTGCCTTTTTATTTGAATTTCTCCTTTCCTTTTCTTCTTTAGGCTTCCTTCTCTCCCTTTTTCTGTGCTCCTATTCCCTTCTGCCTCTTAACCCTTATCTCCCCCCTCTCTTTCACATCCACTTTTATTGTTGATGTTTGCTATGGTTCTCCTGTTTTTCTTCTTTGTTTTCCTTTTCTCCCTTTTATTTTTTTTAGTAATTTGAGTCTCAGAGAGTGTGTTCTAGTGGACTCTTTATTTGTTATTGCACATAATAAGGAAGGGATTAGCCCTCTAATTTAGGCTTTTATTATTCGCAAGTGTGTGAGAGGGGAGGGGGGGGTGAGGCCCACTGGTAATGCTTAGAGAGGGATTGTACAACCCATTTTGTAAGTTTTCGTGTGTTGGAGTCCTGAGAAGGAGGAAACAGCAAAGGAACACAAAAAGGGGACAAAAAATGGAGAGTATATAAAAAAAAAAAAAAAAAGGTACTTATCGTGACCAGTGCAGGCTTGTCCACTGCTTGCTTTAACCATACAGGGTTCCCCGGTTTTAACGTGCAGCTACGCAGCTGTAAGTGGTATGCTGGTCGCTTGGTGATTCTCCAAGTCCGGATTACTGCAAGAAGCTTTTTGTTTCTTTGGGCTTATACAGCCTTTCATCTAAAGCGGGAACCCCCTAAAAATGGAGTATTTGCTTGCTTCCACGGTCCGTTCACCGACCATCTCCTCACTACAGCTTGCGCCCGCCGGATTTGGGACTCCCCCTCTCAGACGTGCTCGTGCCTTATGTCTGCGTCATACCCAGTGAAGCCATCAATGAAAGCCCTTCTTATGACGACAACACAACATATAATGTGTGTGGGTACAGTATGTGAGTGAGAAAAAAATTACAGGAGAGAGGGATTTGCTTTCAAGTGGCAGTTGGGAGGTATGTCTTAGAGGGGTAATTGTGGACAAGTGCCATAAATTGGTAAGTAATCGCTCACTCTACATTACTCTCTATTTGTAGATTTAAAAAAATGAAGATCCCGACGCTGCCCACAATTATCGAGTGAGTACCAAACATAGAAACATAGAATGTATTGGCAGATAAGAACCATTCAGCCCATCTAGTCTGCCCAATTCTCTAAATACTTTCATTAGTCCCCAGGTAACTATCCTATAGTTAGGATAGCCTTCTGCCTATCCCACGCATGCTTAAATTCCTTGACTTTGTTTACCTCTACCACTTCCACTGGAAAGCTATTCCATACATTCACTTCCATCTCAGTAAAGTACTAAGCCCAGCGGGGGAGAGTTTAACTGCCACGCTGGGTAAGATCTCAGAATATCTGTACTTGCTAATTTTATCATTACAAATGCTCTTCACTAGCAAGGTGTGGAGGTTAGGAACGGGAGATAATGGGGCAGGGAATATGGAGTTCTAACTCCCTCTCATCCACCACCTCCCCCCATACAGGTAGCCACTAACCCTTCCTCAGTAATCTCCCAGTAATCTCCCACATGCTCCTCAGACCCCAAGATTGTATGTGCTAAAATGGAAATGTTATTATGTCAGATTTAGGTAGAGAGATATCAGTCAGAATATGAGACCCATGTAATATCTGGCTTCATCTAATACAAGAGACAAACAATTAATCTCAGGATTTGTTTTTAGGGAAGATAAAACTCCATTTAATATCTGGGAGGAAGAAAAAATCGGGATGGAGATATTGTTTCAAATAAACTCAGTGCCTGCCTGGCGCGGGATGATAATCTCCGTGAGAAAGCGCTGGCCACGAGCGGCCCAGTGGATGAGAGGGTAAGTAAATCACGTGGTTATTAAATGACAGTTTATGTTTTTTAGTGAACACATTAAGGGGAGGCCGCTCTGAATACATACTTGGTTATTGGGGGGGGGGGGGGGGCAGTGTGAGATTAGCTGTGCTCATGGTTTGGGAGGTTAGTTTGATATTAGCTGTGCTCGTGGTTTGGGGGGTCAGTGTGATATTAGTTGTGCTTGTGGTTTTGGGGTCAGTGTGAGATTAGCTGTGCTCGTGGTTTGGGAGGTCAGTTTGATATTAGTTGTGCTTGTGATTTGGGGTGTCAGTGTGATATTAGTTGTGCTTGTGGTTTGGGGGTCAGTGTGAGATTATCTCTGCTCGTGGTTTGGGAGGTCAGTGTAAGATTATCTGTGCTCGTGGTTTGGGGGGGTCAGTGTAAAATTATCTGTGCTCGTGGTTTGGGAGGTCAGTGTGATATTATCTGTGCTCGTGGTTTGGGGGTCAGTGTAAGATTATCTGTGCTTGTGGTTTGGGGGTCAGTGTAAGATTATCTGTGCTTGTTGTTTGGGGGTCAGTGTGAGATTATTTGTGCTTGTTGTTTGGGAGTCAGTGTAAGATTATCTGTGCTTGTGGTTTGGGGGGTCAGTGTAAGATTAGCTGTGCTCGTGGTTTGGGGGGTCAGTATGATATTATCTGTGCTCGTGATTTGGGAGGTCAGTGTAAGATACCTGTTCTTGTGGTTTGGGGGTCATTGTGAGATTATCTGTGCTCGTGGTTTGGGGGGTCAGTGTGAGATTATCTGTGCTTGCGGTTTGGGGGGTCAGTATGATATTATCTGTGCTCGTGATTTGGGAGGTCAGTGTGAGATTAACTGCGCTCGTGGTTTGGGGGGGTCAGTGTGAAATTAGCTGTGCTCATGGTTTGGGGGGTCAGTGTGAGATTAGCTGTGCTTGTGGTTTGGGGGGTCAGTGTGAGATTAACTGCGCTCGTGGTTTGGGGGGGTCAGTGTGACACTAGCTGTGCTCATGGTTTGGGGGGGTCAGTGTGAGATTAACTGCGCTCGTGGTTTGGGGGGTCAGTGTGACATTAGCTGTGCTCATGGTTTGGGGGGGTCAGTGTGAGATTAACTGCGCTCGTGGTTTGGGGGGGTCAGTGTGAGATTAGCTGTGCTCATGGTTTGGGGGTCAGTGTGAGATTAGCTGTGCTTGTGGTTTGGGGGGCTAGTGAGAGTTTTTTTCTTTTTTTTCCGGTGGCGGCGGGGGGGTGGGGGGGTTACTGTGGATATACTAGGGTTTATGTTACACCAGGAGGATCTAAAAAAACTTTCTCTTTGTTTCAGATGTTTCATGAGCTGCTTACGAGGGCCATCAAATTAAGTTGCAACAACCGTTTTATATGTATTTTCTGCCTATGAGCCTCCCTGTTTTTTAGATAAGTTTAATTATATTTTTTATTATTCTCAATTTGCTAATTTTTTCTTTATTCATTTTGCGCAACACTTTATCATTCTTTGTATTTTCACCTATTGTGTTGTTCATATTGTCCTATATAGCGTCAATCATTTCTTTCACTACTGTTTAAATATGCAATATGAGGGTATGACCAAGGCACAAAATACTGGGGTGACTGCCCTTCAAAGAGGATAAGAGCCAGAGTGACATTCAGTCTGTTCCCATAATGTCAGCCTATTCTCATTGTGTTGTGTGTGTGTGGTGGCTGCCAGGACTTCAGGAAACACTTTTTTTTACCTGCAGCCACCCCTGCTGGGAGTCTGTTCCATGTATTTATCACTCGTTCTGTGGTCACGCACCTGACTTGAATCCCATGATAACGTGCCTGATTGATGAATATTAAATATTAACCCCTAATTGCCTGAAGCACATTCCAAGAGTGTTGGGTTTTATGGCAAGTGGTTTATAGATGTGTGAAGGAGTATTACTGGATCCAGTGAGACATGTATGTATGCAGAGGGGATAGAGTGCCGGATTCCTGATACCATTCCTAACCCATACCAACGATCCCCCCTAGACCCCAATAACTTGACACGAGACTTGTGATGGTGAAAAAAGGCCACAGCAATTTTATTTATAAACAACATAAGGCTGTATCAGCCGGCCACCATACTTTCCTTGAATATATAAATATAATAACTGATACAGCCTAACAAAATAACTAACCCCTTGCCAGCCACAACAACTTAACCTAAATATGTACAATGTGCAAATTACCTAGATAGGTGCTCCCCTCCCCTCCTCGTCCCTTAAGGTGTCGTACACCTTAATGCATTCCGTCTTACCACAATGCTAACCACTAGCCGGCTCTTTTAGCTCAGTGGGCTCGTCCACGAAACCAACTTCCAAGTTAAAAGGTTAGGGGAGGACCGAGCGCCCCATTGTCACTATATTATCCCCAACTTCCATTTTTCCAAAACCAAACCCCCGACTGGCAAGGAATAAAACCCACGCCTGCTGCGACAAAAAAGAGAGTTAGTACAGAAAATCACAAACATAATACATCAATTGAAGGGATGGAGGGCGGGAAAATGCTACTGAGTGCGAGTCAGACTTTACGAAATGGCTGCCAGGGAGAGGGACCCCGGGACCTTTATCAACACCAACTTGACCCCTCCCCCTGGCAGCCGTCAGTCATCTCCTACACTCCCCCTCACTCATACATGCCCTGTACAATCGATTTGCATATTTCCCAGGGTGCTTATCCAGGGCTTTAACTGGAGTTTACACGTTTACGTCCTGGGTGAAGTTCTCTGCACAGAGTTATTATAACTCAGATAAATGCACCTGCTGGGAAATAACACAGACCCCAATAACTCCCTGTAACCTCTCTCCATGGGGTACAGCTAAGAGACTCTCACACAGCAATTACACATGAAATCAATTATTATACAGTAAAATAAGAGAGAAACCAGTTTGGTAAATTTATCTTCCTGACTATTAGACATGACAAAGGCATTGTCGGATTTCTGGGCCCTATAAAGTCCTTTGTTATCCCAAATAAACACAGACACAGTATATAAGTGGAAATAAAATGCCACAGCTTATTTAATATTAAATTGAACACATATAAGGTCATTGCCCACCCGTAACACAATCCATGCCCCGTTTATACAGTAAACATAAACAAAAATCCCCAAGAGATTTGGGAATAAACTAGCACTAGAGTAAGAGTCCGCTAATGGAAACACGCCAAGACCATTAATACAGGAAATGCACCAATAAAAATGACATTAGTAAACAATAAAAGAAACAAGTAGCATTAAAATCATACCAATTATTGTCTAGCTGAGAGTTAGATTGCAAACTTTCAAGACCAAATTGCTAGGTACTTCCTCATTTAGTGAACAGCTTTAAAAAACCTCCCTCACAATCAGCCTGATCACTACAAATACCCCTGAGTGTACTGCTGATATGCTTCCTTGAAAAATAAAGGCCGGTCCCTAGAGGGAGGCAGAGAGAAGCACAGCTACAGCTCTCTAACAGTAAGCATTGAGAGGAGAAGACTTACAGCCCATTTAGTGGAGAAGGAGTAGGCTGCTGAATCTTTTACAATATCCAAGCAAGGAAATACTGAGCGTGCAACTCAATGATACTTATTTTCTTACAGCCTTCACTTGTTTAACCCTTTAAGTACCAGGGATTTTCCTGCACAAAGGATCAGAGCGTTTTTCAATTTTTAATATGAGGTTTTTGAAACATAATTTTCCTCTCTCTCATTTAACGTACACATACAAGTTATGTGTTGTGTTCTAAAGGACAGTTAGAGCTTTCTTTTGATACCCTATACATAAAAATGATTTACATTTTAGTATTAAAAAATACATATAAAAGAGGAAATGTTTGAGGAAAAAAAAAGTTTTTCCCGTTATTTTCCCAATAATAAGCTATATAACTAGTGCAACACTAACCCACTTATCCCCCCTAATTAACTAACTAATAAAAAAGAAAAATATTGGTTCCCAAACCCCCCTAAACAAAAAAGACAGAAAAAAAACTCTGAAGAGTGCGATGTCAGATCGTAAAAATCTGGCAACAGGCATGCAGGGGTTAAATTTTATTAAATAAACATATTAAAATTACCTTTGTTTATTAAAAAAAACTTTATAAATTTAAAAAATAAAAAAATGTGTTAAAAAAAAAAATAAATGAGGGCCATAAAGTGGAAGGAAACTGATCACCGTTAAAAACTGTGATCAGCAATGAATGGGTTAATTTTTTTTACATTTTTTTTTACATCTGTGTATGTTATTTATTTCTTTTTATTTACAGGTCATTCTCTGTGCTTCACTATAAGAACGTGAAACACAGAGAGTGAATTAGAGGCAAAGTCAGTGTGTGAACACACTGACTTTGCATCTAATTTGCATGTTATCGCGGTGATTACCTTATCACCGCGATCACATGCCCCGAAATCCACCGATCATGTCCAGGAGCTTTGCCTCGTGTGCAAGGCTTAGTCCTGGACAAGTTGCAGACTAGCTGGCGGTGCACACGGAGCGCACCGCCGGCTAAACTGCATGACGAGTTAACTCATCATAAGGTCGCTAAAGCTGCTGCTCTTATGACAAGTGAACTCGTCATAAGGTCGTGAAGGGGTTAATGGGCACAATGACACAATGACATCACGCGCTCCAGAGAATGACTGTAAATCATCTATGACAAGAAAGACAAGGAAACCTGACATGTTCCTCCCCCGATGTAGTTCAGCACCTAATCAGTTTAACAGATTAAGGCAAAGCATCAGACACCTTGTAATGGTGTAAATACACAAGATATTAGTGTCTATGAGATGTTCCTGACCTTGAATGCCAAGAAGCATAAAAGCTAAAGTTCCCAGTTACAGAGGAGCAGGAGCGTTGCTAGGCTCAAAAATGATCTGGGGCTATAGCCCACAGCTTAAATAATACTTAAAATACAATGATGTGTCATGATCGATAGGTAGACAGATAGAGGTACAGAATGCATAGGTATAGATATAGGATAGATAGATATAGGTACATGATGCATAAGTACATATATTAGACAGATGCATATATAGATAAAGATACAGGATGCATAGGTACAGATGTAGGTTATATGGACAGGTGCAGGATGCACAGGTACAGATATAAGATACAGGTATATTAATGCATAGGTAAAGGTATAGATATAAGATAGATAAAGGTATAGGATGCATAGGTAAAGGTATAGATATAAGATAGATACGGGTATAGGATGCATAGAGACAGATATAGACTAGAGGTACAGGATGCATATAGATAGATTTGCCCTATCAATAGGTATACAGTATATAAAAAAAAATCTATAGGCATACCTATTAACCATTGCTTATGTATGTATAGGGCATTTAAATATTTTTTATAAATGAATAAGCTATTAGTATATTATTATATGCTATAATGAATATTATAAAAAGTGAATATAAGCAATGAGCACTCCAAACAATAAATACGCAATATGCCCTATCCCTGAGGATTGACGATGTGCTATAGCTGGTGTGCACTAGTGCATTTGGTAAGAGAGTGATACACAAAATGAATAAATACAATGGCACATTTTCAGACATAAGAATGCTAGGGATAATAAATATTTAATAAGAAAAGATCTCCCACAATTTGTAATACCTTTCAGTCGTTCAAAACTTTTTTAATTGTTAAAGTAAAGAGTAGTAGGAAGGACAGTTTAATGTGCAAGTTTAGTATTTGTATAACAATGGCAGATAAACATTACATTGTGTTGGTACAAGCAGCGGAGCTCCTCACCCTGCTGCCCATTTCACCATTTTTGTCTCCAATAATGACTGCTATTTTTTTAATAAAGTATTCTGTTAACAGCTCTGTCTGAATTGAAAAGGGCTTGACAAATGTAATTGAGATTTAGGAGCCAGCAAAAGAAATCTAGGAGCCAACGGCACAAACAAACACAGCCACACAATCACACTCACATACAGTTACATACACACATGCATGCATACAGTCAATCAATCACATACACACACAAACACACACAGTCAGTCACACACACATACAGTCACACAGTCACACATACGCACAGTCACACACACGTACAGTCACACACACGTACAGTCACACACACGTACAGTCAGTTACATACACACAAGTCAGCAGGTTTTTTGCTTTGTTTTTAAGATAAAAAAAAAAAGGTACATCTATAAATATGTCCCCCCTCCCTACTGCTATACCTCATTTCAGGGAAGGGGGTATTTCTGTTCTAGTTGGACCTGGCATATATATATTTATATAAAAATACATGGAGGTCCTACCTTGTGCAGCCTGTTCCTGGGTGGGAGGGAAGTCGCAGGTCATGGAGGAGGAGGGAAAGCTGAGCTTTCGTTCTCTGCATCCCCTGCAATCTTGGGATGTAAGCAGGAGCAAAGAGCAGCCTCACACAATATACCATACATGCTTTAATATGCTTCTACAGAAACCCTGGCTGACCAGAACATCTAGCAACTGTCTGGAACATCTCCAAAATGTAACATATTTTGTCTGCTTGCCTCCACCTCACCTTTGTTCATTATATAACAATGTATCATCAGTTAATAACTGAAGAAAAAACTATGCAGGAGAGAAAAACAAGGTCAAAATGAACAAAATGTAAAAAAAAAGATAAGAAAATAGAAAGCCAGCAATACAATACTGCAAAAATGGTAGAAAAATATCACAAAAAAGATAACAATGTAGTATAAATAAATTGTGAAAAAAAGTGGAAAAAACTCAAAATGTAGAAAAAATGTAAGACAGAAAAGTGTGGTTGTATAGGACTCAGTGGGTTACTAGTCAGGCAAAATAGTAGCTAATGTTGTCCCAACCACACCAAGAACGAAAAAAAATCTATAGTAAATAAACAAAAGAATGTACATAAAAAATAAAGAACAAATGGTGCCTCTTGTGAATATAGCTGTCTGAAGATCCTGCATCAATATTGACAAAACAAGTATACACAGTAACAAAAAAAAAACAAAAAATGAAATGTAATGGTGGCTAAAGAAAAAAGCAAAAAATTAAAAAAGGAGTAAAAACAAAAGAACAAATAATGGAGTGTATGAAAAAATGTCCACTGTCTCACCCATTCAGAAGTAGATGATTATGGTATGTGTAAATATAGTCAGGTAAAGTCTAATAACGGTATAGGCAGAGCACTAGGAGGTGTAACACAGGGTGACGCGATCAGAAGGAACACTTTCTGCGGCCATGCCACCATGTGGAAAACACGGGCCTTAAGTGCTCGTTCCCCAGGGGTTGTGTCTGTGCATCGTAAGGTAGGCGCCACATGGCCCATACATGGTCAGTCCCGGGGTGTGTGACAGGAGGAGTGGCTAAATTGTGATCCTCTGCTGAGAGGATCAACAGCTGAAGTGAACTTTAGTGGCAGCATCAAGGCTCTGCTTGCTGTAAAAAGCTCAAAGTTAAACGACAAACACACACGGATATATATTTTTATTTGCTTGCACATATTTGAGGTTGTTGGCTCCTCATTGTCTAGTTGCAGCTTGCTGTTATAGGGTTAACTGGGAGGAGGTTTAATTGTATATATATTTAAATAATGAACAGTCTCAGAGGGAGATGGTAAGGACTACAAGTGAAGAAGAATAGAGGCATAAAGGGAGGGTGCAGTGGGCGATGGGGGGGGGGCAATGTAAATAAAGAACAATGTAAAAAAAAGAATACACAGAGAAAAAGTGAAACAACAAAGAGGGGGAAATTGTAATTGGATACAAAAAAGAGATATTAACAATTAATATGGAGGCAAAGGATGAGATAGAAAAAGAATACAGACTGTCCACTGGTTGACATTCCCCATGATAAGACTGTACCTGCATCATCTAACTTGCTTGCTATGCCTACACCTGGGCCTCACCACACATCAGTGTTTTATTTTCCCCATGATTAGGGAGTGCCACATTAAAAGCCAGCTGGTACCCTCCTCCACCACTCCAAAGCCTGTGTCATACTTAGGTAGATCCTATTCCTAAAGACAGCAATGGGGAAGGGGTATAAATGTGAGCAGTGGGGATAGAAGGGTGGGATCATTGTGAGCAATTGGGAAAGGAAGAGGGAGTATGTGAGCAATGGGGGCAAAGAAAACCACAGGGAGGAGGGGAAGGGGAGGTGATATCAATGTGAACAAAGTGGACATTAAGGGAATGGGGGGGGGGGGACCAATGTGAGCAATGTTTAATGATTATATGGCATGTTTTAAGGGGCAATGTGACACTATGGCATGTTCTGTGGGCAATGTGCCACTCTGCCAAGTTCTGTGTGCCAATGTGGAAATTGATGTGCCACATCCACCCAGTGGCACTTAAAATATTCCCACACCCTGATGTCAATGACCTTAGGGTCGGCACTACTGAAGAGATCTCTTAGTGTGCGTCTTATAAAGAAAAGAGGTGGAGAGTTTCTCCAAATAATAAGAATAGAGTTAGAGAGCACAATATTACCCTGCAGGGTGACAGAACTAGGTTACTATTGGACTGAAAGAGTGGTAAATACATGGAACAGACGTCCGGTGTAAGGGATGGGAGGTGTATATTAAAGTATAGCTGATACACAAGGTATACATATACATAACGTGATCCTAAGGGTGAAATCACTATGACCTTTATGTTTGAGAATGGTCAGAAAATAAGAAACAGAAAAAAATAAAAGCAGATGTCAGGTTGCTCCAGTATAAAACAAAGCTTGTGTTGCTTAGAAAAGTAAAATAAAATGACAGAATGCCAAACAAAGATAGTGCATTCACCTCACGTGATTTATTCAACATAGCAGACATAGTCCTTGGTCTGATGTCCAACTGTGGCCCTGGTACACAGGAATTAAATACACAGCCTGGGACTTGATCACTTCTCCCTGTGTCACAGATTTGCCAGCTACAGGTTTCATATCTGAGAGTCAAATAGAACAGTCCAATACTGTGCTTACAGCGCACTTTGAAAAATTCTAATTGTTGTGCTAAATAGTACTTTTGCATCCTGCACTTCATATCTGAGAGTCAAATAGAACCGACAAGTACTGTGCTTACATTCTAATTGTTTTGGGTGCTAAATAGTACATTTATGTCGAGCGGTACATTTTTTGCAGTCCAATAAACAAAAACATACAAATACAAATTGTTGACTAATGGCGGTTACATTGTCGCCTAACATAAACCATCTGCTACTTTGGTGGGTGACCGCAAAGAATGAGGAGAGCGTCAAATAGGGGATGTGGCCCTGGTCGTGGTGCTGCTGGTGTTGGTGGAGCTCCTGTTGCAAGTAGGGGATGTGGTCGATCTGTGCCAGCTACACGCACATGTGAAACACCTTCCTCAGGTGCTAGTACGCGACAGAACCTTCAGCGTTATTTGGTAGGCCCGAATGCTGCTCTTAGAATGGTGAGGCCAGAACAAGTACAGGCGATAGTAGATTGGGTGGCTGACAGTGCCTCCAGTTTATTTATTTATATATTTATTTAGAAAGTGTTTTACCAGGAAGAACACGTTGATATTTCTCTCGTTTTCAAGTATGTCCTGATGGGAGGAGAGGTATACGGGATGGAGACCAAGATGCAGGATAACACAATTCAGATATATATATATATATATACACTATTATGAATGGAAAAACGTAGAGCTCCCAACTGGTTACAATTCACACCGACAGGGGTTAAATGCCGGAATCTGTCGCATTTGTAATCCACAGTGATAAGGGTTGAATGCAGGAACTGATCACATTTATAATCCACGGTTTGCAAGGGTTAAATGCAGGAACAGGACACGGATAAAATCCACAGCAGTAAAGTATAATCCACACTTGCAAGGGTAAATGGAGATGAATGAGAGTAGCCAATGGTCAGAGGTATCAGACAATCTGCAGTAGAATAAACAGTCCAGGATCAGGGGTATCAGAGAGACAGTAAAACGTTAGATAAGCCAGGGTCTGGTTACCAGAAAATCAGCAACGATGAACAGTCCAGGTACAAGGGGTACAGGCAGGTAAAAGGGTGGTGAGAAATCCAAGGTCAGCAACAATAATCAGTAGAAAAACGCTAGGCTTCCAAAATACACGAGAATCACCAAGCACTGCTTGTGGTATGCGACGCGCGTGACGTCATTGGACACGCGCCTCAATGAAGAAACCGAAAGTGAAGGTGTGAACGCGTTAGCAAGCGCGTGAGATGGATCCTGGCCGGGAGGTAAGAGGGCAAACAAAGGAGAGCTGCTGCGGGGAAGGGCCTGACACCTGGGGACCCAGTCCAGAATGGAGTTACAGAGTTACACATTTAACAGTAGATTAAAATAAATACATACATACATATATATAAACAAGTTGGAAGGTGAACATACAGGGTAAACCATTATTGATACAAAGAAGGAACAAAATGTACAGGTAATGAAGGAGTTTGTAAACTTATAACAGGTACAATCTGTTTTGAGGATTTTGGAGACATTTACTTTCAGTGATTTTCGACTAGCTGCTGATTTGGCAGAAGCAGGAAAGCTATTCCACATATGAGGAGCTCTGAAAGAACGCACCTCGACCCACTTCCTTTTTGAAGCGAGGGATCACTAGCGAAGGGTTGTTGCAAGATCTGAGATTGTAGGATGTGCAGGGAGTAAGGGCGAGCATGCCGCTCAGTTAGGGGGGAAGCGTTCCAGAGAAGTGGTTATGCACTAGGCACGCTAGATGGAGAGCGCGTCTGAAGGCAAGCGTCAGCCAATTTAACTCTTTTAACATTTTACAATGATGAGTGTTATAATCGCACTGTAGTGCAAAATTACACAATGTATTGTACAGAGTGTCGATTTTACCGAGATGTGTCTGGGGGGCAGAATCATACACAACATCTCCATAGTCCAAGATCGGCATTAACATTTGCTGCACAATACGTTTCCTTACCGTGGAATCTAGGTTTGATTTGTTTCTATATAGAAAGCCAATCATAGGATATAGCTTTGACACTAGCTTATCAATATGGAGACCAAAAGATAAGTTTGGGTCTAGCCACATGCCAAGATACTTGTATGAATTTACTTGGGTCATGTTATAACTAGATTTGGTCTTGATGTTTATTTGAGGATTGTTTAATTTAAGTAGCTTAGCATTTGTCCCAAACAAAATGGACACAGTTTTTTCAGCGTTAAGGAATAATTTATTTCTAGCTATCCAACTTTAAACTTTAGAAAACTGCCCCTGCAGCACGGATTCCACTTGCGATAGTTTAGTACCGGATGTAAAAATGAGCATATCATCAACATACATATGCACAGGAGCCAGGTCACACACCGAAGGTAGATCATTAATAAATAGTTAGAAAAGCAGAGGCATAAGAAAAGATCCTTGAGACACTCCACGCTTGATTGGCAACGGGAGGGAGGCAGTATCAACAATAGACATATTGAGTTCTATCAGACAAGTACGAACGAAATCAGCAGGGCGACCTCTCTTTTATACCAGAACAATTTAGCTTGTGTTGCAGCAGATCATGATCAACCATATCAAAGGCCTTTGCAAAGTCAAGGAAAACTGCACCTGTGTTTTCACCACTCTCCATACCACTCTGAATGTCATTGTTCACCTTTAAGAGGGCAGTTACCGTGGAGTGATTTGACCAAAACCCAGGTTGAAGAGAGGTTAGATAGTTGGACCGTTGATAATACTTGCACAGTTGATCATGGGCACATTTTTCAGGATTTTAGAAAGGACGGGTAGCAGTGAGATAGGCCTGTAGTTTGCCACTATGTTTACATCACTATTTTTGTGGATGGCTTTTTTACAGGCTTTGGGGACATAACCGGAGGACAGGGACTCATTGATTAGGCGGGCAATGGGTCGCGCAGTAACTGGCGCACTCAGCCTCAGCAGCATTGACAGATGTAGGTCCGGCCCACATTGTAGTTTTATTTTTTGATTGAGGAGATGCGCTGCTATTTCACTATCTGATATAGGAGCAAATTCAAATTCAGCAATGTGTTTGGCCAGGGGTGATATCGGTGGTGAGTCGTCTTCATAATATTCATTGTGATGTTTTGCTATAAGAGCTGTGGCGCATCCTACAAAATACTTATTGAATTCGTTTGCTATTGCCACTTCCTTCCTTCACATTGTCTCTCACCCGGTCACCTGCTGAAAGCTCAGAGTTGAAACCTGCAGCCCATGGCCATCTGTCTTTCACCTAACCCCCTTGCAAATCAGCCAAGCAGTCTGAGCCACAAGTCATGCAGCAGTCTCTTATGCTTTTTGATGACTCTGCTGGCGGGGTCATCAAACCTAGCCTTGCCCCAGAAGTGGAAGAGATTGAGTGCACTGATGCACAACCACTTATGTTTTCGGCAGTGTGCAGACATGCAAGGAGGGCAGGGTTGAGAAGTTTGTGGAAGATGATGTGGAGGATGATGAGGTCCTTGACCCCACATGGAATCAAGGTCATGCGAATCGCGTGTCCAGTTTGGAGGAAGAGTCAGTGGTCGCAAAGAGGCACCAGCGCAGCATAAGAGGGAGCAGGGTACAAAACCGTAGCGGCCGTCCCCTAGAGAGTACGCCTGCTACTGCCCACCGCACCCGGGGACCGAGCACACCAAAGCCAGCTCCAAAGAGTTCCCTGGCGTGACAGTTCTTTAGACGACATGTGCTGACGACAAGACACGAGTGGTTTGCAAGCTGTGCAATCAGAACCTGAAGCGAGGCATAAACGTGCTAAACCTGAGCACAACCTGCATGACTAGGCATCTACATGCAAAGCACGAGCTGCAGTGGAGTAAGCATCTCAAAACCCAAGAAAGGCCTCAGGCTCCTCCTGCTTCCTCTTCTGCTGCTGTCTTGGCCTCTTCCTCCAGCTCTGGAGTCACAGTGGCACCTGCCACCGAGCAAATATAGGAAGTGGCAGCAACACCACCACGTCTGCCACCATCCCCAAGCATCAAAACACTGTCCAATGGAAGCGTTCAGCTGTCCATCTCCTGAACACTGGAGAGAAAGAGGAAGTATGGCCCTACCCACCCGCGAACACTGGCCCTCAATGCCAGCATTTCCAAATTCCTGGCATTTGAAATGCTGTAATAAAAATCTTTGCCTCCTGTTGCCCCCTTCTCCTACTTCCTTCTCATCTACCACCTCCTCATCCGGTCAGCATAACACCTTCACCACCAACTTCAGCACAGCCAGGGGGAAACGACAGCAGGCTCTTTTAAAACTCATGTTTGGGGGGAAAACCCCACAGCGCGCAGAAGCTGTGGACGGGCATGAAACAACAGACCAATGAGTGATTGTTGCCACTGAGCCTCAATCCCGGCCTCGTGGTGTACGATAATGGGCGAAATCTCGTAGCAGCTCTGGGCCTAGCCTGTTTGACGCACATTCCTTGCCTGGCACATGTGCTGAATTTGGTGGTGCAGAAATTCCTGAAAAACTACCCAGATATATCAGAGCTGCTGCAGAAAGCGCGGGCCGTCTGTGCGCACTTTAGGCCTTCTCACCCTGCTGCTGCTCACCTGTCTGTGCTATAGCGTAACTTAGGCCTTCCTGCTCACCGCCTCATATGCGACGTGCCCACAAGGTGGAACTCCACCTTGCACATGCTGGAGAGACTGTGCGAGCAGCAGCAGTTGATAGTGGAGTATCAGCTGCAGCACGCATGGGTAAGTCGCTCTGCGGAACAGCACCACTTCACCACCAATGAGTGGACCTCCATGCGAGACCTGTGTGCCATTTTGCACTGTTTTGAGTACTCCACAAACATGGCCAGTGCCAATGACGCCATTCTCAGCCTTACTATCCTGCTTGTATGTCTCCTTGAAAAAACGCTTAGGGCGATGATGGAAGAGGATGTGGCACAGGAGGAAGAGGAGGAGGAAGAAGAGGGGTCATTTCCACGGTTATCAGGCCAGTCATTAACAAGTGGCTTGGAGGGTGGGTTCCTGCACCAGCATAGGCCAGGTACACAACTGTCAAGCCAGGGCACAGTTTTTGAAGAGGTTGAGGATGATGAGGAGGAGGAGGAAGAAGAGGGGTAATTTCAACAGTTATCAGGCCAGACATTCACAAGTGGCTTGGAGGGTGGGTTCCTTCACCAGCATAGGCCAGGTACACAACTGTCAAGCCAGGGCACAGTTTTTGAGGAGGAAGAGGACGAAGAGGTCGCCAACACAGCTGGGGCACCGTCAGCACCTCAGAAGGCAGGGTTAGCATGGCCGAAATGTTGAAAAGCTTTGTCAGCACACCACAAGAAGAAGCACCACCATCTGATATGCAACGTCTTAGCAGGAGGCAGCATTTCAGCAACATGGTGGAACAGTACGTGTGCACAGGCCTACACGTACTGACAGATGGGTCTGCCCCATTCAACTTCTGGGTCTCCAAATTGGGCACATGGCCTGAGCTTGCCCTTCATGCCTTGGAAGTGCTGGCCTGCCCTGCAGCCAGTGTATTGTCTGAACATGTGTTTAGCACGGCAGGGGGCGTTATCACAGACAAGCGCAGCAGCCTGTCCACAGCCAACGTGGACAAGCTCATGTTTATTAAGATGAACCAGGCATGGATCCTCACCAGAGTTGTCTGTACCTTGTGCACTTATTCTTTGTTTTCTGTTGTTATATGTCCCAATATTTTGGGGGCTACCCCAATTTAAAAAAAACAAAAACAAATAAAAAACAGTGTTGGCTACATCCTCCTCCTCCTCCTCCAGCGCCGCTTCCACCTACACCGCCACGGTCACTGCCTCCTCAACCTATGGGTCGCTTAGTATAAACTGAAAGAGAATACCCTGAAATCCAACCCTCTCTCAAATGGATAATTCTGTTGATTCTCCTGGCAGCCATGCTTTAGATTTAGATTTATGTTCTTCCAAAGCTAAAATCAAAGATTCCATCTAGTGCTATTTTATGGCTCAGCTGTATTTGTAATTTGTTTGTATTTAAGTTATTTTAAGTTATTTCCCTATCCACATTTGCTTGCAGGGCACTTGTCCTACTCTTACTAACATTTTACTTCCTTTTATAGCCCTCTAGCCCTTTCCATGAAATTTTTAGAGGCCAAAAGTTAGTGTCCCCATTGACTTCAATGGGGTTTGGGGTCAAGTTTGGGGTCAAGTTCGAGCACGAACCTGCCGAACCCGAACATCCAGTTGTCCGCTCAACTCTACTCAGGGATACAGACTGGCATGCACACCATAAAGTAGCAGCTTTTGCCTATGACTTGCTTTTTGTAGTTACAAACTCCCACACCTCACTCCTGGTTATTTTATAGGAGCTAATACCTACACTCTAACATAAAAAAATCGTGAAATTAATTTTGCAAAATCAGATATTCTCAATGTGAACATTCCCAGCCCACTCCTGGTCATTTTACAAAAATAATTTCTATTTCACTTGTGCGGCAAAACAATTTAAATTTCTGTGAATTTATTGCAATTTAATAAATAAAATGTACTTTCCGTCTCTGTGTTTTATTCACCCATGAATCCTTAGACACATAGACAGGTCAATATTTGTTCTGCTTGTGAATGTGAATTATTCACCTTGTTGATTACAAGACAACACAGTTATGTTTAATTGAAAGATTGCAACAAGTATAGGTGTTTTAAATAGTAATGTTTTAATGAAAGAATACAAATAAGCTTCCTTATTGAGCATTAACTGTTCCATTTAGCTCTATCAGGGGGCGGACATATTAGGGGTGAATCAAACCCAAGATTCTAAACAACATTACCACCCACTGATATATGTTTAGGGGATGCTCTGTTGATTGTCTTGAACACTGAGTGACTTTGATGGATACTGACTGTGTATAAACCATATGGACAAACATATTGGGACACACCACTTAATTATTGAATTTAGGTTTTTCCATCAGAACCATTGTCACATGTGTATAAAATCAAGCACCTAGCCATGCAGTCTGCATTTACAAACATTTGAGAAAAAAATGGGTCATTCTGAAGAGCTCAGTGAATTCAAGCGTGGTAATGGGATATAATGCCATCTTTTAAGATCATTACTGTCTCAATATTATGGAAAATCAATACAAAATCACAAATAGGTGGTATCTGGTCTCTAACAGAATATTGAAGATGTACCTGAACTGCCCTGTCCGATGTTGGTGATGCAGTGCGGCTGAAGACTCATTCCTTCACATCTGGTGGGTCTGTTTAAATTGAGGTTATGGATCTGCGCCTGTGATCTCTTTTATCATGTTTATAATGAGAGACTGTCTTGGACCCCAGAATTTCCTTTAACCCCTTAGTGACAAGACATTTTCACCTTGACTTTCCCTTGGTGACAATGGCTGTTTTGACATTTCTAGGGTGTTTGTGTTTAGCTGTAATTTTTTTCTTTCTCACATACAGTACCCACACAAATTATATGTTGTTTTTATCGTCATAAGAAGGGCTTTCATTAGATACTATTATGTTCATCATATCTTATAATTTACTACAAAAAAATCATAAAATATGATGAAAAATTTTAAAAAAACCCACTTTTTCTAACTTTGACCTAAAATATAATTTACACAAATAAAATCATTAAAAAAGACACCGTCTAAATAGTTTCTAAATGTTCTCCCGAGTTCAAAAATATGCATGTTTCCATATTTTTCTGTATTTTTTGCGAGTTATGGGGCAAAAACCAAAAATAGTGTTTTTTGTTTTTTTCCTATATTGATCTTTTGACCCCAACCCGAACCCAAAATTTAACCCTAACACTAAATTTAACCCCAACTCTAATCCTTATTATATCCATTAATATTTTTTAACTTTAATTTAATTTTAACCCTATCCCTTATGCTAAAAAATATTTAATTTTAACCCTATAGGCTAAATAACCAGTTTTTAATTAATTAGATATGATTTTTAAATTATTTCCATTGCAATGCTACTAAACTACCACTAGGGGCAGTCAAGTAGCATATTCAGAGCGACGGAAGTGAAGTTACTTTCACTTCCGAAGCTCAGACCGGCAGAGGGCTTAGCCATAAGAACAGAGCAGCATGCTCCGTCAATATGGCTCGCCACGATCGCTCCGTGGGGCGATCGTGGGGGTCCCAAAATAGAAATTTCGATGTCGAGGCAATAGACCAGCACCGCTTCATTCACTGCAGGACGTGCCAGGTACGTCCTTTGTCGTTAAGGGAGTTTCTCCCAGGACGTGCCTGGCACATCCTTTGTCGTCAAGGGGTTAATACATTTGAAATAACAGTCTGTAAATAAAGAGCTCCAACTGCTAGCTATACAATTCTTAGTCTCTGCTAAAATTTTAATATCTCAAAACTGTAAATCTAGCATACCTCTCCTCAGAACACAACTTTATAAGCTATATATTGGGGGGGAATTCAGTTGGTCCAACGAGATGTCTAACAAAAAATATATGAAATTAGAATTATCTATTTGAAGCTGTAGAGACTCCTTTTGGGTAATTAACCTTTCTTTCTAGGTAGACTTAGCTATCTCTTTGTGACCTGTCTGTTGTCTTCCTGCCAGTCCAAATGTGTTGTTTTGTGGTTTGTGTTATATACTGAACAAATGATAACTTCTAAGATATTCTATTGAATTTGCTTTGTTTTTCTTTTTCTTTGTATCTATTGTCTTGTAATGCTTTAAGTTGTAAAAATGTTACAATTATCAGGTTATAACATTCCATAAACGTACTGTTTCTTTGGTGAAGTAAATAGCAATTCTATTAAACTTTAAAACATAAACAACAACTCTATTAACAAGCACAATTAACCCCAAAGATATAGACGAGAAGATAAACTCCTTTGTAGTCGCCAGATGAGTTCCTAAGTTTCTTCATACTAGAAAGGAGAAAAAGAAAAAGATACATTTTTTATAAATTATGTTACCGCTATAACACATTTTAGAATCTGGTGATATTGGTATCACATAATATGCATAAAACAGTAATAATAATAAACAACCCACTAGACACACATGGGTAATCAAACTACAATGGGAGGGAATAATACACTGAGGCTCCTATTATGCAACTTTAAAGCTGTTGAACCACTGAAGAAGGAACATGATTATCTGGACGAAAATAAAATTCCCTAAATGTTGATTCTCTAGACCAATCTGCTGTTTTTCAAATATCCTCCAATTTACATCCCAAGGAGGAAACCGTAGATGCCATAGCACCTCTGATTGAATGAGGACCAAAAATAGAGATGTCAACCCCAGCTAACTTGAGGACCAATTTGACACACCTAGCCAGGGTTACATTGAAAACAGGATTGTGTGGATGTCGGATAGCCAAAAACAATTGTGATCGGCGATATCCGAGTCTCATACTCAGTAAGGCATAAGACCTGACACAAACGTGGATGGTAAAGGAAAAGCAAGATAGAAAACTGATTTAAGAGAGGTCTTAGTATGTCTAGAAATTAAAAAGTAACCCCTGTGGGGGTAACTGATCTGGACATCTAACGTCAACGTCTAAAGTCAGAGGCACGTTAATATGAAATCAAACAGCAGAAGGTAACTAGTTTATCTGAAAACTGTTGAAACTAGAGATCCACATTATCAGACCAACGTTCCAACAGTCTGAGTACCAGGTTAACATCTCACAATGTAGAGTGTCTAGGTCGAGGAGATCTGGACTACTTCATGTCTCTCAATAGTCTACATACTAGCATGTGTTTGCCCACAGGAATTCTGTGACCTCCCACATGCCCAGCAGAAATAGTACATTCAACAAACGTTAAGCTAGACTCTCTTCAAATTTAGACCTGAGAAAGCTGAGGATACAACTCACAGGTGCTGAAAAGGAATCCACTCCCCATTCTATGCACCAACCATTCCATGTGTTCCAGGCATGAGATTAGTCTCTTTTGGTGGATGGTGACCATGCTCCATCCAATAGTTCCTGAAATGCCTATGGAATGTCTGACATTCACCAGGTTCCCCTGAAACCAACCATGTTAGTAACTGTAATTGGTCTGAGACTATTAAAGGGTATTAACTTTCCTCCGGGTTCGTCAGTAGATTCCGGGTTGATGGGAGAAGACACGGCCAATCTGTTGCCATCTCCAACAGAGTTAAGAACCATGGTTGAGTTTCCCACCAAGATGGAAGTTTTGCACTGACACAGATGAACCAAAGTACACGCAACTGGAAAAAATGGTGGAAAGGCATAATGTCTCAGAAGTGGCAATGTTTGACAAACACGTCCGTCGCTACAGCTTCCGGGTCTGGCCTTCGACTGTAGTAGCATGGACACTGCTTGTTCAGACGGGACACGAATAAGTAGAGATCCAGGGGTCCCCACAACTCCCAAAGTTGCTGGAACACCAACAGTAGGAAGCACCAGTCACTGGCAATCTGCTTCTGTGCCGTAGAGACCCAGGATTTTAACCACCTGTACAGTCACTTTGTGCTTTGGGAAGAACATCTAGGTGTTTGTGTTTGTCTGTGTATGTCTCTGTGTGTGTGTGTGTGTCTGTATGTATATGTGCCTGTATGTCTGCATTTGGGTCTGTATGTGTATCTCTTTGTCTGCATGAGTATCTGTTTGTCTGTATGTGTATCTGAATGTTTGTCATTAAGTGTGTCAGTGTATCTGAATGTTTGTCATTAAGTGTGTCTGTGTATCTACATGCGTGTCTATATGTGTATCTGTTTGTCTACATATGTGTCTGTATGTGTATCTGTATGTCTCTGTGTCTGTATGTGTATCTGTATGTCTCTGTGTCTGTATGGGTATGTTTTTGTCTGCATGTGTGTCAGTGTGTGCCCCTATGTACCTGTATGTGTGTCACTGTTTATATCTGTATGAGTATCATTCTTTGGATGTGCATCTTCATGTGTGTCTATATGTGTGTCTGTCTGTATGTGTATCTGTGTGTCTTCATTTGTATCAGTGTGTGTACGTGTATCAGTATGTGTGTCAGTGTTTGTATCTGCAGAAGTGTCATTCGGTGTGTCTGTGTATTAGCATGTGTGTCCGTGTATACATCTGTATGTGTATGTGTTATACAAATGGAGGGGCAGGGGAAGATGCATGGGAGGCCCAAGGTCACTGGGCCATGTGGTTTCTAGGTACGCCTCTGAACCTGATATTGGTGGGAGGGAGGTGACTTGTATAGGTGTTCGTATAGTAAAGGACTTTGGGGACTCATATGAGATACATCTGCCGAGAGGTGATGGAAACAGACAGTGAAGTGACTAAAACTTCGAATTGGCTTTTATTCTTTGGTATCTCTGCTGTGGCTGTTGTATTATTAGAGTCGGGAGAATTTACTGTATGCTCTGCAAATCGTTGCGGTACAAAAGTGGTTTGAATGAATGTAAGTTTTTGGTATGTTGGGTCAGGTCTAATGTGTCCACAGGTGTATTTTATTATATGAAAGTGAAATTTGACAAACGTTATGGCCCTTAAAGGGACACAACCACTTACTTAAGATGTAACTAGATAACCTGGTCATTTAAAACAAATACATATATAAATCATTTCCCACTGGTTCTTTTTATATGCAATTAATTCTGATTGAATTAATTGCATATAAAAGGACAAATACAATTTGGTATTTATCTCCTGGCTCCATTTTGTGAATATTTCCCATGATGTAACTTCGTCTAAAATCTTCCAGCCAGTCTCACTTTACAACTGTGCGGAAGGCTGCATGATGAGGTCATAATATACTCCCCTGTTCTCTTACTGGCTTATGATACTGTGTATCATAGTGGGCAGGACTACGTGGCTGTATAAAACATTTCTTTACCTGCCTTCCAACACAAAGAGAGGAGGTTAACCTGATCAAACAGAATCATAACTCTGTAATAGTTACATTACCCTCCTATTCATAGCAAATCTATGGTCAAAATTCAGACTTATAGATGTCCCCAGTCCCAAAGTGAGAAAACTGTGCTGTAAAGTCACTAGGGAGTTGCACCCAAAAAAAAACTATATTTCACAAAATGGCGGCGTCCTATCACACTTGTTTTGTTACATATTTTATTACATACAGTCACATAACAAAAACAAAAAACATATCTGAAAGAAACAATGCAAAATAAAAAAATTTTTGGTGGGAGTGTCCCTTTAAATTAGAATCATTAAATGTAAAGGGTTTGAACCCGCTCAAAAGAGAGGCTCCCTATGAAAAACTCTTGATGGATAACAAAGTGGATATAATGTTAGTCACACACTGGTCAGCACATTAATTAAAACTTAGGAAATGGAAGAAATACCCCAATATATACTGCTTACCTTCAGGCAAAGAAGAAAAAGAATAATAAGGAATATAAACTAATCAACAACTGGCGATTGAAGGAGAACATCTTAAATCTCCCGACAAACACGAAGCAGAAAAAAACACAGCAATTAATGAAACTGGTTAAGTTCCATATACTACGTTATGGTGTACATTTAAATGCTATATGCAAGACTTGGTTATTAAACGGTCCTCAGAACCAAAAAGAATAGAGAAATAACACAGACTAATTTACACATTGAATTAGCTTATCTAGAAAGATTAAATAAATCACAAATAAACTCCAAATTGTGCTAAGAAATTTAGAACATCCTAAACAGCACCGCACAGCTATATACAAACAGCATCTTGAAATTACGTTTCGCGACACTGTCAGAGCGCTGCGCTTATTCCCTACCTCTCCTCAACCCATGAGTGACCTCATGAGCCTGCAACAAGGTAGGACAAAATAGAAACTGTCTGTGAATTTGTGTAAGGCTCTGTGTGACTGTAGGTGTGTGACTGTGTGTACTTTATTGCAACAGTGTGTGCTTTACTTTTACAAACACACAGAAATCACATATACACTGATGCACATATGCAGACATAGCAAGATAAACATAAAATACATATCACTTATTGACAAACTTTGGGAACAATATATATTTATATTATATTCCAGTTTCTGCATACTTTATAATATAAATATTTAATAAAATATTATTAACTCTACATGGTTCCCAAAGCTTCCTAATAATTTATTTAATATAAATAAAATATATTGTATGTGTATGTGACTATGTGTGCATGTATGAATCAGTGAGTATATGAAATGCTGATTTGTTTACACACACAGGCTTATATTATGTATATATCTATATCTATATATATATATCTATATATATATATATATATATATATATATATATATATATATATATATATATATATATAAAATGTATAAGGCCATTTTATATTATATAGATACAGGTTGAGTATCCCTTATCCAAAATGTTCCCAAATGTTTTTAACACAAGTGGCAATTTCCACATACACCAGTCTGAATATAAGCACACTATAGTTTATTCAGTGTCCAGCCCCTGTTAGCTGTGATATAGCTTATAGCTTGATCACATATTTATTGATTACATGATTTATTTTATTGTACTCAAATATCAGTAAGCTGGGAGTAAACTTTTTTTTTTCTTTTTTTTTTGTTACAAAAATAGAAAAAGGAGACATACAGTATACATAACACAGTACATAACGTACAAAACATCACAGCAGGGAATCTTATACATAGATTGGGTGAGGTGAAAAATATAGATCTCCAGCTTTGATAAATTCTAACTAAAGTGCAGATAACAGGGTCATTTCTTATCTTCCAGTAAAATGGAAAAAAAGATCCTACATCTACAGCCTGCTCCGATCTCCGTTAGCCAAAGAAAAAGGGGGAACAGAATCTATACTCCTCTCCTCTCCAGACGGCAAAAATGAGGAGCCAACCACAAATGCAGGATTTCCCTCCTTCTCCTTTGATTTTCTCTCTCTTTTTCCTCCCTCCCCTTTTTCTTTTATATCCTTTTCCTTCCCCCTCTTTCCCTTCTTTTTTTCGTATAATCAAGTAAGAAAACATATACGGATCGGATCATTTCCATATATCTCCTGCGTCACATTGCAGTCAAATCATGTTGATTGTATAAAGGGGATATATGCTGCAGACAAAGACATACTTAAAAACAAAATATATCAATATCTCATTTTTCTTTCTCTTTTTTAACCTCTGTAACGTGAAGTAGCCTCGAGGGTATCCTCTCTGTTATTAATCATTTTCTCTATTCTCTTATATACCGTATTTGCTTGAAAATAAGACAAGGTTTTTTTTCAGAGCAAATTCTCTGAAAAAGGCCCCTCGTCTTACCTGTATATTCAAGGTCATTTTATAATCTGACCTTAAATCGAGGTCAGACTATAAGACTGGGATCCAGGTCCAATGCAGAGCTGCAGGGGACCTGGATCCCCCTCGCTAACAGCAGGTGAATGATGCGCGCAGACATCCCCAGCTGCCGTCCGGCACGACTGAGACTTCTATGATGATGCCGGGTCCTTCCGGCTTCATCATAAAAGTCCCTGCAGATGTGCTGGACAGCAGTGGAGGATGTATGCACGTATTGTGCAGACATCCTCCGCTGCGTCCACTAGCCACCAGGGATCACGAAACAAGGTGAGGGGGAGGGAGGGAGGGGGGCAGAGAGACAGGGGGAGAGGTGAAGAGAAAGACAAAGGGGGAAGAGGGGAAGAGAAAGACAAGGGGAGGGATGGGGAAGAGAAAGACAAGGGGGGGAGAGGAAAAGAGAAAGACAAGAGGAGGGAGGGGGAAGAGAAAGACAAGGGGGTGAGAGGGGGGGAGAAAGACAAGGGGAGGAAGGGGGAGAGAGAAATGTTTGTGGGAGGGGGAGAGAGATAACACTGGGGGAGAGAGAGGCAGCATTGGCACATAAAAGGAAATAAAAACAATAAATGCATTTGTTTAATATCATATTTTTTTATTAAATATTAAAAAGCAATTTACATGTGAATATATACAAGTTGAACTTTTTTCCTATATTGTAGTCTTATATTCAGGCTTTTGTTATTTTTTATAAAAGAATATCCAAAGTTTGGGGAGTCGTCTTATAGTCAGGGTCGTCTGATATTCGAGCAAATATGGTATAAATAAATTATCTTTCTTTTTATCTTAGCTCGTCCTATTGGGGTTGATGGGTTCACTTCTGCCTCCCTTTTTTTTTTTTTGTCCTCGTTAGATCTTCTGTTTTTAAAACTGTTAACATTTGTCTAATATTTCCCTACTATTTAGCCCTTATCCAAACCATAGTTTTGGACCCATGTTTGCCATGCTTCTTCTGCTATGTATGCCTTTTTACCTTGGAGTAAGCCTCTTTCCATCTGTAATTGGAATTTTATTTGGGCTTTTACCTGATCCCATGTTGGTACCTTTATTTGTTTGCACAGTCTGGCTAATGGTATCTTTGCTGCAATAAGGATATGTATGGCTAGGTATTCGTTTATAGATGTATTAGATTATTTTTAGATGTAATAGGTAGTTCTCTAATTTCGGAGCGTTTATATCTATTTCAAAGTTTGTCATTATGTCCGTGATGAGATTCCAGAAATCTTTAAGACCCGGGCAACTCCACCATATATGTGAATATGAGCCCGTCGCCCTCAAACATCTCCAACAGATGTCTGAAGACGTTGGGTACATCTTCTTTAATTTGTCTGGGACTAGGTACCATCTGGTATTTATCTGTAGTTCTAATAGATTTGCACAGTGACATACTTTAGTTAAATTAGTCATAATTGAGCACCATTCTTTTAGCGTAATTTCTTTAGTTATTTCCTTTTCCCATTTTTCTTTAACTGGAAAAGTATTATTTTGATTTTTTTTATTTAATAATTCCGAGTTCTTAATCTTATTCAGATTTGGATTAGTTGTTAGAAGAGTTTCCATCTCCGATTGTTTATATATAAGTCTTTTTTTTTTATTATTCTTTTTGTATATATCCCTTAATCCTAAGGTATTTAAAAATATCTTTATTAGATAAGGAGAACTCTGTTTTCAATTGGGAAAAGGATTTTAACTTATTGTCTTCTATTAATTGGCCAAATTTATGGAGACCTTTATTTTGCCAGTCTGTGACTTTCATGTCCGATATATTAAGTTCCAAAACACTGATAGGGGTGCCTGCCATGGCTATTCCTCGTATATCTTCCTTTTTTCTGAACCACCAGCAGAAATTCAGGAGTCCCGATATCAGTCTGTTTTTGTAGCAATTACCTTTTTCCTCTGCCCACATCATGCAGGCCAGGTTATCTATTTTTGTATCTTCTATTTCCAGGTGATCCCATGCCTCTTTAACTGGTGAGTTTGTGTACCATTTAGACAAATGCATTATCATGCCGTGATATTTACATATGTTGGGGAATACCCCTCCTCCTTCTTTTAGATTTTTATGTAAGGTATTAAATCCTATTCTTGGTTTTTTATTGAACCATACATATTTAATAAATGATTGATTAATTTTTTTTTAGCCAGTCTTTTTTTTTAATTGTTGTATTTTATACTGCTTATTCGTTTCTTAATCTGTCTCCCGTTAACCTTATTTGTAAGCAGTTTATTTGCCATATTTCCTTTATAATAGTAAGATGCCTTTAGAGACTCCAGGTTTATCTGTATATTGTTTATCTATATATTAGCCTTTATCTCATCAAGGAGCTTAGAATTCTCTCTGGATGGAGAGAGTTTATTCTGGTTTACTATTTCGTAGTACTTTATATATATTTGTGACAACCCTGCTCCTTTCCTCCTACGATCTTCTGCATCCATTTTAATAAGATAACCACGGATTGTGGCCAAGCCAGTCTTTTTTCAAGGGTTGTGGAATAAGTCTCCATAAGTAGATCCATTTAGGCAAAATATATGATTTGATGACACTGAGATGTCCCCACCATGATACCTCTAATCTGCGCCAAGTATTCAGATATACTGATGTATGCAGAATAATGGCTGGGAGGAAACCTTGATAATCACTATAGTTAAAAGGAAAATTATTTAGATCCCACAGCTTTACCAGTTTCCACCCAAAAAGCTTGCAGAGTTAGCGTATTGGATATATTATTTAAAGGGACACTTTAGGCATCAAACTAACTCATTCATTTGGTAGTGTTTAACACCTTCACGACAATGGACGTGTCAGGCAGATCCAGCAGTGAACTCCTTTCCCGACAATAGATGTGAAAGGAGTGGTTTTCGCGATCAACGATGTGAGTGGACACTTTACACATTTTAAGTGTGCATATATATGTTGTTTTAATATACTACAGAATATTTCTCTTTATATTATTTTTTTCCCTTTACATAACACTTGCAAGAGATTATCTCATTGAAAAGGGTAATTGTCAGTGTGCTAGGAGTGGAACCCTAGCTGTGTTTTTGTGCTGCTCACTCGATCACATATAGGCACATTGTATTATTTTGTATAATATGTCTTATATATGTTTTTTTAAATGCACGGGTAAATCTAGCTACATCTTATGTGAGTGGTAGTGTCCCTTTAATACACTTGTTCTGTACTGTATTTATAAAGTGAAAAAAAGTATAAAAAGTAGTGGTCAAGTAGGGTCATGTATAAAAACTCCTGCATTGTAAATCAGAGGTGTCACTAGGGTTGGTATCACCCAGTGCGGTAACTCATGGTGTAACCCACCTGGATTTCCACCAATATCATGCCAAACAGATTCCTTAGTAATGCCAGTCAGATGACCCATGAATTATGTGACACACAGGAGCCCTATAACTATACCACACAAACGAGCCCCATAACTATGACACACACAAGAGCCCCATAAATTATGCCACACCAGTGCCCCATAAATTATGCCACACCAGTGCCCCATAAATTATGCCACACCAGTGTCCCATAAATTATGCCACACCAAAGCCCCATTATTTATGCCTCACCTTAGAGCCCAATTAATTATACCACACACACAGGAACCGATTAATTATGCTGCACACAAGCGCCCCATAATTATGCCACACATGGGGACCAATAAATATGCCACACATGGGACCACTATTAATTATGCGACACACAGGAGCCCTCCGAGGTGACAATTGTACAATTTGAAAACAATACATATCTATAAACAGAGACATCTCTCTATAACTAGTTGCATTTATACTTATTTGATTTTTTTTATATTATATTCAACTATTTTCATATGAAATAAAAATATTATTGAAAAATTGCATTGCTATTTTTTATTCACTTCATCTGCACCCACATTGCACTTAAAGAACTTAACACAGCACCATAAATTACCCACAGAACTTGCCATGCACCTATTTTGCACACACATGATTTTTCATGCCACAGTTTCACTTTGCCACACAAAACTAGCCAGTTTCACTTTCCTCATAGTACATGTTATTTTGCCCCACAGACCATGTGACAGCATCACTGCCAATTAAAATAAACCAGTTTTTCAATTTATATGCCAGTGTTTGCCCATAAATATGGCACAGCTAATTTGCCCAATAATATGGCAGTATTATTTTGTCATTTATAAACCACAATTGTGCCCAATATTATGCAAATATTATTTTGCCATTAAAAAGCCACAGCTAATTTGCCCGATAAGATGCCATTCAATATGCCAGTATATAACCCCTCAATATGCCAGAATTTTGCAATTCAATATTCCAGCATTTAACCCTTCAATATGGCAGAATTTTTCCAGTCAATATTCCAGCATTTAACCACTCAATATGCCAGCATTTTGCCACTCAATATGTCAGTATTATTTTGCCACTCAGTATTCCAGCATTTAACACCTCAATATGCCAGAATTTTGCCATTCAATATGTCAGTATTATTTTGCCACTCAATATGCCAGCATTTAACCACTCAAAATGCCAGAATTTTGCCATTCAATATGTCAGTATTATTTTGCCACTCAATATGCCAGAATTTAACCCCTCAATATGCCAGAATTTTGCCATTCAACATGTCAGTATTATTTTGCCACTCAATATGCCAGCATTTAACCCATCAATATGCCATAATTTTGCCATTCAATTTTCCAGCATTTAACCCTTCAATATGCCAGAAATTTGCCATTCAATATGTCAGTATTTTTTGCCACTCAATATGCCAGCATTTAACCCCTCAATATGTCAGAATTTTGCCATTCAATATGCCAGTATTATTTTGCCACTCAATATGCCAGCATTTAACCCCTCAATATGCTAGAATTATGCCATCCAATATTCCAGCATTTAACTCCTCAATATGCATGAATATTGCCATTAAATATGCCAGTATTATTTTGCCACCCGATATACCAACATTTAAACCCTCAATATGCCAACATTTAACCCCTCAATATTCCAGTATTATTTGCCATTCAGTATGCCAGTATTTAACCCCTAAGTATGCCACAATGTTGCCATTAAATATTGCAGCATGTAACCCCTCAATATGCCAGTATTTAACCCATCAATATGCCCAAATTTTGTCATTCAGTATGCCAGTAGTACTTACCTTATTCGTTGCTCTGTCTCCAGGACTTCTCCGCCATGCAGTTTTCCCTCCTGGACGGAGGAAAGAAACACTGCCACCGTATGTGATGTTACGTCACATCAGGTCGCATTATTTATTCATTTAATTTGTTTAGGGTTTATTTCCGGCAGCCGCATCCAGCGGATGCAGCTGCCAGAGAAAAAAAAAAGTTCAGCAGCACAATTCTGGCAGCACGGGTGTCACCACTGCTGGTGGTGTCACCCAGTGCTGTCTGCACCCCCCGCACCCCCTTCCGGACGCCACTGTTGTAAGGTGCTCCTCTTTAAAAAAAATCAACCAAAAACTATGTGACTGTCGGAAGCAGCACAGACTCACAAAATGTGTCTGCTTTAGGCATAGT